>CM017328.1:33250497-33344767 GCA_006937295.1 Carpinus fangiana | reverse complement strand
TAAAGTGACAAAGTACTTTAAGCAGCAAGTCTCTTTTCCCCCCCCCCCCCCCCCCCTTTTTTTTTAAAAAAATATTTTCCTTTTTCTTTTTTCTTTTCTTTTTTTTTTTTTAAAAAAATTAATGATAAAATGGCCAAAACGACGTCGTTTTAAAGCCCAAAACGGTATAGTTTTAGAGCCCAAAACGACGTAGTCTTAGAGTGAGGGATAAATGGGTAATTTATCCCTCGATCCGTTAGGATTTCACGGAAAACCCTAACGGAAGGGGGAAACTGAAAGCAAATACGAGTTTGGTACACCAAAGTGAGAGCTTTTGAACTTTGGGGGGGTGTTTGCAAAAGGCGCGAGAGTTCAGGGGGGTTAAGTGAAATTACCCATTTTTTTTTTCTAAAAGAAAAAAATATGTCATCTAAAGAGTAACGATGATGTGACAGTAAAATCAACTTTTGGATCAATAAGTTCATAATTGTCAGTGTAAGTGGCTAAGTAGTAACACAAATAGATAGTAGTCATTAACATGAGTAATTAATATGATATATATTGGCAAGTTCAAAATCCTTTGGGATTAAAGTTATGTCTAAAATGTTATATCATTAACGTTCTCACTTAAATAGAGACTTATTATATTTTTATTTTTACTATTGAAATTTACTCTAAGGTTAATGTAAAACTTAGTACTTATGATCATTTTTATATATAATTTACTCATTAAATGTAGAACTGGGGAATCACAGATTAAGGCTGATGATCACATTGGATAGCCCAAATACTAGGCGCTCATCTCCGGAACGGGAAGATTGATCTTAGGTTTAATTTTTAATCATGGTAATTAAGCTATACATGATTTTTGTTCAAACAAATAACAATTAATGATGGATTAGTGACGTATGAACTGCTATTTTCCAATCATGCAAGCCACTAAGAAATAAGGAGGACCCATGGATTTTAAACCTTTAAGGTGTAGTAGTGTAACTGGACCAAACTTTGAGAGGCCTAGCATGGAGCCATTAATCCTCCTCAGACTTAAAAGCAATAAAGATTAAGGATATTGCAGAACCAGATCGACCTCTGAGACTTGTGAAGAAGAACGAAAAATCTGTGAGATTATTGCTAGCTCATGATGCCACAGGTAGTACTACTTGCATCTCTTCAAGTAAAATTGTTATTTATAATTATTTTAGTTTTAGTACTTACAATTTTCAATTTTAAAGGGTGACGGCCATTTATAAGAACATATTCATCCGTCGATCCGCGAGGTTTTATTATTATTATTATGATTGTCACTTCCAAATATGAGAAGACTAGGACGTGACTTTATTTGACTCCACTGCGAATTATATATATATTAATCAAGAAGAAAGAAAGGCAATAGAGTCAGAGAGAAAGAGAGAGGTGTTAGTGTTGGTAGGTCATAGTTGGAGTTGGAGGAGGTGATAAATGTGGAAGAACTAGAGATCAAGTAGAGGCTATGGATTTTAATTATATATTGTAGGGCTTATAATATCTCTTGTTTAATATATTCTCCAGCAATTGGATACAGTGAAAAGGGCCATTAATCTGCACAGCAAGAGATTGGTAGAAAGTGTTTTCTTGATAAAAGATAATATTTATATATATACCTAGTCATGAAACACAATTGCCTAGGGTTTCTACCTTTATATATGTTTAAAAATTCACATATGAACCATTAATTCAACTTTGTATGCTGATTTGCATTTTGCATTTTTCATTTTATATTCTCTCTATCTCATCTTGTGAAGGACAACTTTACCTACTACAGCAAACATCAAGTTATATGAAAAGGACTCAAGTGGATCGTATATATGATCATTATAGAAAAGGTTAGAAAATTGCTATTATTATCAGCTTCCACTAGCTGCATATTTAAGGCAATTCCATCTTAATGGTAGGCAAAAAGAGAGCTGATAGTGCAAATTTGGTTATGAAAATCAATCTGGGGGTGCCACAACCTTTGGTTACTGGTTCAATTAATCAATTAAAATACTGAAAGATAGAAAGCCCTTTCTGATGTCTTTGGTTGGCAGGGATATTAAGAGTGCAAGGCATGAATGTTCATCGGCCAGATGACAGCTCCTTGACCAAAGGCCAGTGAAAAGAGAGAAAAATCTCCTTTGTGCTTCATGTATATGTCCAATACCCATTAATTACTTCTCACTAGGAAAAGTCTTCCAGAAAAGCAATGAAAAGTTGGTAATTTGTGTTTTTTATTTGGATGAATGAGTCATTTTCCATTCAGCAATGAGAAGTTCAATACACAACAAATTCTAATTCATTTCTAGCCAACTATTCAACACCATTACAATTCAAAAAATTACAGCACACTAGTCACCTACCCAGAAGAAAGAGGGGAATTCTCCACACAACAAATAATCCTATCCAACTCAAAATTCTTGAAACCCTTCTTTGAAGAAAAAAAAAAATTGAAATTGTACACAATTAGGGAAATGAGTGATGAACTATGCATACAAGGCAATCCTTTGACAATTTAAAATGGTCTTCTAGAATTGCCTTATCAAAAAATTAATCGAACGAATGAAATCATTCATCAATATCAAAGTTAAGCTGAAACTCAACAAAGCTTTTTTCCCTAGCCATTCATTAATCAGAAATGTTATTTAGTATACTGTATACGGCTGCGATAACGTGTCAATAAAAGTCAACTTTTGATTTTTTTTTACAAGACTTTGTTAATCGAAAAAGCTGAGTTACATTGTCACGTCATCTTAATTATATGGCAGTCGTATAACAGTTTGCTAAATAGTATTACTCTGTATGCATTCATTAATATTTGAAGCTTTAACTTTAGAAGTTGCTTCTTCAACCAGTTGTACGGAGGGAGGATTGGAGAGATACTCTTTCAAGCGTCCCATTTCATAGGCTACATCCAGCATGCTTGGTCTAGTTGAAGGACTGTACTGTGTGCACATGAGGCCAAGCTCAATCATTTCCAGAATAACATCTCTCCATATTATGCTGTAATGCCTGGGCATGGCAGATGGGGAGCACCTATCTAGTGCGTCTTCAACAATGGGCTCCAGCTTATATGGGTAATGGCTCTTAACCAATTCATGCAAGCTTGAAGCTTCATGGATAAGGAGATCCGTAGGCCGCCTTCCCGTCACAATTTCTAGCAAAAGTACTCCGAAGCTATACACATCTCCTTCGGTGGAAGCGCGTTTACCCAATCCATACTCTGCATAATTTGATGATCAAGTTGATGAGAGAAAGCACAGTGAGTATTACTGTAAAAACTTAAAAAGGTTTTCATTATATGGGCATGCAGGCATCAACGACTTTTCATGACTGTCATTGACTTTTCTGGGTTATGGCAAATTGGTCCCAAAGAAATGTAGTGTGTTCTAATGATTACTAGCATTTTGAACAAATCACGTTGTAGTATAGTGAGCAATCTGCTCGCCTAATCCCCATAACTTAACCCGTAAAACTTGTGGTGGGATCCAGGTTCTTAACAATTTGTTATTTAAATTGTTAGCAATATTTCAGACAATAAATATGATAAAGTTTTTTTGGGGCCATCAGTCCCAACAAATAAATAAGTTATTAAAGACGTGTTTAGATAAGTGGACTCTATAAAGACTCTCATATTTGTTCAGATAATAAAATTATTGAAAATCTCTATCCCTTGTAGCTTTTTATCTTCATACCAAATTCTAGTGAGAACTTCACAAATGAATGGGGTTGAGTTTTATCTTAATACCACTTAAGTATGGATGGTTGAGCTTTTACGAAGGTTGACCAACTCACTAGTCAGTCTTGACCATCATTTGATGTGCTAAATAAGCTGTTTGCATATTCGGGAAAGTGTTAAAATATTAATTAAAAAATTAGTTTTTATCATCTTAAAATTTTAGAATAATTGATAATTTAATACAGTATTAGAGCAAAAATCTCGATCGAGGTTGATCGAACTTTTTCTATGTCATTCACTTTTCATTTCAAAATATTTCTAATATCGAGTCTCAGGTGTTAAGAGTTGTGTGTTTGAACATTGATGCAATCTCCACAAACAAATTATAGATGTATCACATAATAATATGATCGAAAGGCAAAATAACTCATAGTTTTAGGCCAAAAAAAAAAAAAAAAACTTACCAGGAGCTATGTAGCCGACAGACCCGCATAACAAGCCTTCTTTTGAGCTGAAGGTCATTGTATCCATTGCAGAAACACTCTGATCATGATCACTCCCTTTTACAAGCCTTGAAATTCCAAAATCAGTGACCAAAGCTGTCATGTCATCATCAAGAAGAATATTACTTGGTTTAAGATCACAGTGTATAACCTTCACTGGAGAATGATGGTGCAAATATGCCACCCCTTCAGCAACATCACTGCAGATGCTCACCAACTGAACCAAATCCAATCCATTTCTCAATCCATGGCTTGGATACAGATGCCTCTCCAGACTTCCGTTTGCCATCAGTGGAAGAACAAGAGCCTTAAACTCCGGCCTACTGCAAATTGTGATGATCCTTATCAAATTCCGGTGCCTTGTCCTCTTTAGGACTTGGCATTCTCTCTTGAAGCTCCTGGAAATTTCCCCAGCCGGCGACCTCGCATCCAATACCTTTACTGCAATTCTTGTGTTATCTTGAAGAACTCCCTTATAAACATGTCCAAATTGACCTGTGACAAAATATAGATTAAATGATTAAATTCATTATTTTTTCATCGATTTAAACTTTAATTTGGAATAAGTAGTGATTTAATAATTAACCTGAACCGATGAGGCTTGAAGCACTGAAACCGCCGGTGGCTTCAAGAAGTTGTCTATATGAGACTCTTGGGTAATTGAGCTCTTTCCTTTGATCTTGTTCTTCATCTTTCAAATCCTCCCCTCCATTGAAAACTGCCAATTGCCTCCTTCGAATCTTTGACCTGAGTACAAGACGGTACCCAAATATGCAAAATATGGGTGTTGCAGTTGCAAATAATGACAAGAGGATTGACAGAATAACCAAGTGATGAGAATGCCTTTTCCGGCATTTTGGCATGCCCTTTATTGAGCCACAGAGGCCATAATTTCCCAGAAAAGAGTCCATGGTGATCGATGCAAATGCCCCCTTGTTAAATACATTTCCAGAGAATTTGTTGAAAGACAAGTTCAGGTGCTTTAAAGTGGGAGACACCTGCAGAGATTGTGGTATCTCTCCAATCAATTGGTTTGAAGATAAATCAAGCTCTCGAAGATAAGGCAACTGCCCTACAGAAAATGGAAGAGTGCCTCCCAAGGAATTATGTGAAAGGTTGAGGTTCTCCAGTGCAATGCAGCTTTTTAGCTGTGGAGGGATTGTGCCAGAGAGATTGTTAGAGGATAAATCTATTGCAAGCACCATGTCCATTTTGCTTAGCTCCAGTGGTAAATGCCCAAATAAGTGATTGCTAGACAAATTCAAGTACAGCTTCAAGCTCCTCAACCCTGCAACTTCACTAGGAATATCCCCAGAAATCTTATTGTGAGAAAGGTCAAGAATTTCTAAGTTGACACATTCTCCTAAACTTGGTGGTATTGTTCCTGAGAGCTGGTTCCCATAAAGCAAGAGCCTTCTTAGCTGGGGAAGGTTTGCAAAACTATCCGGAATAGAACCCGAAAGCTTATTTCGCGACAAATCGAGAAGGCCTAGATGTAGAATGTCACCAAGAGCAGATGGAATCTCACCAGAGAGTGAATTGTTTGACAAGTAAACCCTCTCTAGCATTCCCATCCTGCATAGTTTTGGAGGGATTGATCCATTAATCAAGTTACTAGACAAGTTCAAGAGGGTAAGATTTACAAGGTTGGAAATGTGAGGAGGAATGGAGCCGTAGATAAGATTCTCTTCTAGATGAAGCTGCACAAGATTGGTAGAAAGATCACCAATAATGTAAGGAAGCTCTCCACCAAGATTGTTTCCAGCCAATTCGAGTTCTTGAAGGTTAGATGAATTTGCTAAGGAAGAAAAGAAAGGTTCAAGGTTGGTATTCCCATCATGGCTAACAAAGTCATTATAAGACAAAGCAAGTATTTGTAATACTGGCATTTCACCAACAATTTCTGAAGGTAACTCCCCACTTAACATATTGGATTCCAAGTCAAGCCATTCAAGATGAGTTGAGTTGGAAAGGGCTCGGGGAACCCTTCCCACAAGTTTGTTTGACCAAAGTAAAAGAAATCTCAACTCTGTAAGCACACATTCATTGTTTAAGGGGATTTGGCCGCTGAAAGAATTGTTAGAAAGGTCTATATACTGCAAGGAAAAAGACCCATTGCAGAAAATTGATTCCGGGATTTCGCCATCAAGCCGGTTACTTCCCAAATCAAGATATATCATGTTCTGCAGAAATCCCAACTCGTAGGGAATTTTCCCTTCAAGAAGGTTCCATGACAAGCTAAGTTGTCTTAGATGAGAGAGAGAGCCCAACTCTTTTGGAATGTGACCATGAAAGAAGTTTCCTGACAAATCAAGAACCGTCAAGGAAGAAAGATTGGCTAAAGCAGGGGAAATGGTGCCCCTAAGAAATGTTGCATTGAGAAGAAGCTCTGTGACTCTTTCACTTGCATTGTTGCACTTCACACCTGACCAGTTGCAGACATGAAAATCCGAGGAGTTCTTCCAATTCTCAAAGACCCCTCCCGGGTCAGAAACGACACCTTTCATGAAAGCAAGCAATGATGCTCTGTCATTCATAAGCAGATCATGAGCATTTTCTTCTCCGTGGACTCCTAACAAAACAATAACCAAACAAAGAAAACAGAACATGGAAAACTTGCAGAAACCCATTGTACGTGGTACTGAAAAGTACAATGGGAATTAAACAAACAGAAAAAAAGAAGAAAGAAATTGAGGGAGGGAGAGAGTTGATGACATGACACAAAAGAAATGCGACAACATGCGGGCTTAAGAAGTGAACAGCTTGATCCGAGGAATTAAGTGCATGTCATGCTACATAAATTTGAACTGATCATAATCTTTGTGCCTAACTACCGTTGAAGGAAGGGACGTACGTTTGGCGCCTGTGAAATTTGACTTTGAAAGCCGCCAATGGATGTGAAACACGTGTGGGAGTTTGACATGACACGTAAGCAACGTTAAGATCCGAGCGGCACTGGTGCTTGACATGTCAGCACCGGCCAGCCTAACACATCCTTGTCATATTTGTTTATTCATTTCTCTGTTGTTGATCTTTTGCTGTTTAGTGGATGATGGGCGGTTAAAGAGGATAAATTTAGGTTATAGGCACGCTTAGGGGCGGATGACGTGGCGGCTTCGTGTATTGGTCTTGGTACAAGTGTCGGCTGATCAGTTATGTGTTCATACCATATGAGAAAAATTATAGCACACCTGCAACTAACCTTATAAAAAAGGGACTTATTTTATACAAATTAATTAGTATTTTTCCTAATTAATTATTACCTTACGTGAGATTTAAGCCATGCACAAGTTTGTGAAAAAAATCGATATGGAAGATTGCAATACTGGGGGGCAGACCTCCTTTTTTTTTTTTTTTTTTTTAATTGATGGTAACTTTTACTGTAATTTTGTTATTTTTTTAAAAAAAAGTCTCTGGTAACTATTTTAGTGAGTAATGTTATGCATACTTCTACTTTCTTACACACACTTCTTTGTACTTGGCTTTTAAAATTATTATTAGATAAAAATGTGATAAAGATCCATCTCAAATTTAATGACCGTTTTGAAAAACCGCACATAGGAGTAGAAAAAAAGTGAAATTAGGATCCTCTCCAATTCATTTGAATCAGAGAAACTTATATTAGAGGAGTATTTTTATCCCCTTAAAAAGTGAAATGACAGAAATACTTCTCAAATATAACTAATTGAATACTATCAAATTCGTTTAAACTAAAGAGAATCCAGTTTCAGAAAAATAAGTGTAAAAAAGTGAGAATATGTATAACATTACTCTTATTATGGACCAAGATCCTCTCCGGATAAACAAATTAGAGAGAAATCTGTTNCTTTTTTTTTTTTTTTTTTTTAATTGATGGTAACTTTTACTGTAATTTTGTTATTTTTTTAAAAAAAAGTCTCTGGTAACTATTTTAGTGAGTAATGTTATGCATACTTCTACTTTCTTACACACACTTCTTTGTACTTGGCTTTTAAAATTATTATTGGATAAAAATGTGATAAAGATCCATCTCAAATTTAATGACCGTTTTGAAAAACCACACATAGGAGTAGAAAAAAAGTGAAATTTGGATCCTCTCCAATTCATTTGAATCAGAGAAACTTATATTAGAGGAGTATTTTTATCCCCTTAAAAAGTGAAATGACAGAAATACTTCTCAAATATAACTAATTGAATACTATCCAATTCATTTACACTAGAGAGAATCCAGTTTCAGAAAAATAAGCGTAAAAAAGTGAGAATATGTATAACATTACTCTTATTATGGACCAAGATCCTCTCCGGATAAAAAAATTAGAGAGAAATCCGTTAGTTATAACATGAGAATAAAATGGTATAACTAAAAGATATCTCTCCAATTTTTTCAACCAGAGAGGATCCTAGTTCTCCGGCTGGCCGGCGGTGAGCCAAACTCAACTTGTAAATGTAAATTCAAACATAATTTAGATTAGACTAATGAGAATATAAGAAAACTTATTCGGCGGGTTTTCACTAGAGGAAAGCTGTTATTAAATAAAAGCCTTTTAGAAGTCATATTAACACGTTTTGCCGTAATTTTTTTTTTAATCGCTCGTGTGAAATGGTTTTTGCACTAAGAAACAACCCACTTCTGATCAATTTAATGCCTTTTGTTTAAGTCTTGACATTACCCATAAGATCATGATCATTCTCTCTTAAAGCACGGGGCCAATAGTTTATTGCTAAACTAATATTATAATAGTTTGTTTAGAAAAATCAAATTTAATCCTATGTTTTTTTAAAAAAAAATGCAATTTCCCTTTAACCTTTTAAGTTTTTAATTTCAGCAATTAAGTCTTTAAATTTTCATGTGGTTTCAAATAGGTTACTCGTTTAATTTACTGTCTGATTACCTCAAACAAATCAATTATTTTTACTTTTAGCTCTCGTTCGACATGTCATTTGTCAATTGTATGTGCCAACAAGACATAATTACTTTAAATTATAAATATACTAAAAAAAAAGGTGGCAGGCCAACTTTGTTACATGATACGTACAATTGGCATATAAAGTGTCAAGTTACAACCATGTGTCATTAATTGATTGGTTTGATATGGCATGCCATTAATTGATTGGACAAAAAGTTGACAAAAAATGACTTATTTGAAATCGGAGGAAAACATAATAACCTAATTGTCAAAATTGAAAACCTGAGGATTAAATTAAAACAGTATGAAATTGAAAACCTATGGACTAAATTTGATATTTTTTTTTCTTTCCCCGGTGCACAGGCTAATAAGTATGAGGTTAAAGAAGCATCAATCAACCCATATACCTTGAAGGGTTTATCTTATAACAATGGAGTTATGTTTTTCTCAACATATTTCTACAAATTATGTGAACAAAATGATCATATTTTTCCCATAAATCTAACCAAATGAATAATCTCTCTCTCTCAACTAGGAATTGGTATCTAAGGACTTACCAAAAAGGCCGAAGGACAGGGCATGTGAGGGCCCAATGTCCGGCTCAAAGGCCCAAAAACTGTTAAACTGGGCTAGGCCTAAAGAAACAAACCCATGTTATCACTTTTTTGAGTTTTATCGAAAGACCTTAATTTTTTTTTAATAAATTTTACATATACTTGCACTTCCATACTTTTAAATGCACACATCTTAATGTAACACTAAAAATTACCATTGAATTCAAAATTTAATAATGATAATCTAAAATCTAATACTAATTTTAGTGTCACGTCAAGAAATGCTCTTTTTAGTGGATTTTAAAACTACCATTAATGTAGAAATAATTGGTGATTTCATTTGTTAGTGAAGTTTAATATCATCATTGAAAGTAAGTTGATTACTTAATTAGATTCACACATGGTTTGAACTTAATTAGATTCAATGTGGGATTTAAATCTTTTTTTATATTCACACATATATGCATAACAATCTTTCTCTCACGTGCATAGATGCTTATCAATGTTGTCGGTCATCTCTATGTGCATCGTCCCGGCTCCAATTACAAAATGGACTATTATTATCCACTACACCGAAATATAAACTCCATTATTATCTTATGGATTATGTGAGTTTTATATATGTATCATGTCATCATTGGCACTTATACCATTGGGCTATATAAGAGAGATTAACGCGTTGGGAAATTTTCTAATGAGACTATAAAGTCTATAATGAGACTAATGAGTAATGACAATAATTTTTAAAAAAAAAAAACACTTATTCGGCGGCCTTTCACCGGAGGAAAGCTGTTTATTAAACAAGCCTTTTATTGTTTGTTGACTTCTTTTTAATTTTTCTGGCTGCCCACGAATACTTTTGCTTTTAAAAAATAGAAGTCATATTAACACGTTTTGCCACGACTTTTTATTATTATTGCTTGTGTGAATTATTATTATTTTTTTATTTTAATTTTTGGCATGAAGAAACAACTCTTCAAGCGACCCAATTCTGAATTTTGCTTACGAAAAAGGCCGAAAAACAGGATATGTGAGGGCCCAATGTGAAGCTCAAAGGCCCAAAGAAACAAACACATGGGATCACTTCTATCGAAGAGCCATTCTTTTTTTGCTTAATCGGGCGCCGTCGCAATTTTTTATTTTTATTTTTTATCACAAGATCAAGGTATATGGTTTTTATAAAGACGGAGATGATATTTTAGTTAAAATTCGGTCTAAAATTTAACGGAACTATGAGATGAGAAGGAAAAACTTAAATTTTAAGGATGGGAATGAGTATAATCATTTCAAAACCCTTCAACCCTATTCGGATTCCCAATGCACGTGATGCACCCTTAACCGGCAACAACCACGACCTTGTAATTTCCTGGTAGTTTGAAAAGACATTTTTCCAATTAAAGTTTATGAGGACAATGCTAGTTATCTAATAGTTCGAGAGATTATATGTATTTTCTCTCTCCCTCTCTTTAGAGAGACAACCCTTAGAACCAAGTCGGTCAATTACAACTCCAATTGATAGTGATTTTGTTTGTTAGTGTATTTTGGGAGATTTTTTTTTTTTAAAAAATTTGTTATTTAAAAAAGTGTTATAATGTAACATACAAGGTAAAATGAGTTTGCAAATTTTATACTTTTGATTGTATTTATTAATATTTTTGTTTTGAAAAGAAAAAAAATAGAGAAGGAAAATGTTTATCAAATGAAGCCATAATTCATCCATAATTCAACAAAGCCCCCATTCGAGTGGATTTTAAAGATGTTATAATTTTTATTGTAATGTGATAGTGCACGTGACACTTGGGTAAAGTGTTAAATTTTATTACTTAATTCTTTCAACGTATATTGTGCTATGTGGCACTCATTTTGATTGCCATATAAATTTGTAAGAAATTTTAATAAAAACTATGGTAAACCAAATATTTTCTTTGAGATACACATTACTCAATTATATGTGTGTCTACAGACTACACACATGATTCCTTATCATAAAAATAATAATAATAATAATAATAATAATAAAATAATGAAAGTTTTTAAGGCCAAAAAGAAAAATATTTAATCTTTTAATGTGCTCTAGATGGCTGTTGTCTTCAATAAAAAAAGTCCAAATATCATAAAGAAAAAAACCACTAAATCAAAATTTTAATTCTATTTCACTTGGAACTAAAAGAATAATTTTTTGTTTTTTTAAAAAATAAACAATAAATATCTTCAGAAATGGCCAAGAACGGGGTTTTAGGGAGGTTTGATTGTCATCCTCTTGTTCTTCTTCTTCTTCACAGACGAAGTGAGACACCGAACGCACGCAGACACACAAACAGAGTCTCTCTTCCCTCTCTCTTGCTTGAAACCAAAATGCACTCTGCAGCCTCCTTCTCTCCAAGCCCTCAAGCTCAAATATACAGCACCTCTTGGAAAAGACCACCTAAAATCAATACCAAGTCCCACAAAAGCCTTCACTTCCTCTTCAGCTCAAATTCCAACACTCTCTTCAGACCTTCGCTCTCTTCCACTACTTTCCCACTCAACCTCAAATCTACTTCATACCCAATTCAGCTCCACCCCTTAGCAGACTCAGTCCATGACAATCTCGTCGAAAACCTTGAGAATTCCATGAATTCCCGCATACCCATCAATGAAATCCGCCAAGTTACGCCCTTAGAATCGTGCCCAAGAATCTTCATTCAAGACCCACCTTGGATTGCCTCACTGTTCTTGAAGGGTCTGTACAAAAAGAGCAACCAAGAAGTGAGATTGGAGTTCAAGGAAATGGAGAAGAGGAAGTATAATTTGCTAAGGAGGAGGCAGATTAAGGCGGAGACTGAGGCGTGGGAGAGAATGGTGGAGGAGTATAGGGAGTTACAGAGGGAGATGTGTGAGAAGAAGTTGGCTCCCAATTTGCCGTATGTGAAGGCATTGTTTTTGGGGTGGTTTGAGCCGTTGAGGGATGCGATAGAGAGAGAGCAGAAGGTGCAGCGGACGAAGAAGCAGAAGGCGGCGTTTGCGCCTCACATAGATTTGTTGCCACCGGATAAGATGGCGGTTATTGTTATGCATAAGATGATGGGGTTGTTTATGGTTGGAAATCAGGAGGGGTATGTTCAGGTTGTTCAGGCTGCAGTGCAGGTTGGTGTGGCTATAGAGCAAGAGGTGAGTGATAAATTTCTGAATTTGGTTAGCTTTGGGCTTTTAGTTGAATTGATCTAAATGGTGTGCCTATTGTTTTTTGCAAAGTTTTTAAAGCAACGCCTATAAGTCATGCTGTTATCTAGCTAAGAAAAAATACAATGTACATCTGAGGTGGTATTGAACTATGGGGATTTGGTGTTCATGGTGGAGGAATTAGTACTTATCAAAACAGAAGTTCAGTCTTAAGAAAAATTGTGGGATATACCAACTGCGTCTAGAATCTCGTTCGTCTTTTTAAAGTGGAAAAGTGTATCACACTTCGAATGCATTATGCTTGATAGTTATTTTGATCTTCAATTTCCCACTGGGGTAATAAATAAATTTACTAGAAAGATATAGCACAGCCTACAAATTTCTTATAGTGATTTTCTTTTCTTTTTACTTCTTCTAGTTAGGTGCTTCATCTTGTATACTTCCTATGTATTTAGGGACGCATTTGCGGTTCTAATGATTATATATATATATATAAGGTGTAACTAACTTAGAGGTGCAGTACAATCTGTTTGATCTTGTTAATGTTTTTATTTTTCAGGTTAGAATTCATAGTTTCTTGGAGAAAACTAAGAATTACCAGAGCAAGAAGATTTTAGTTGATACAGAAGAGGGTCTGCGCAAGGAGAAGGAGATACTTAGGAAACGTGTAAATAGTTTAATTAGAACAAGAAGACTGAAGGACGTGCAAAAGCTATTGAAGAATGAAGAATTTGAGGCCTGGGGTCGAGACACCCAGGCTAAGGTTTGTGGCTATTTAATGTTTTGCTTTCACCTGGATAATATATCAAGTTTTTCTAGATTTGGAAATTAAGAAGTGCAATTTGCAGCTGGGAAGCCGCTTGATAGAATTATTAACTGAAACGGCTTATGTGCAACCTCCACTAAACCAGTCACCGGATGGCCCACCTGACATTCGACCTGCATTCAGGCATACATTTAAACCGGTAACAAATCCAGGGTGAGAATATAACCATTTATCTTTCCATTAGCAAATTTTCTTTAGGAGTGGACCCTGTGCTTCTAACTTATGATCACTTTCATACAGTCGATCATTTGGCCATTTCTCAGGTGGTAATTTGCTCGGATTGATGAGCGCACACACACACACTCATAGATGCATGTGCACACGGTCGTAATTCTGAATCATTTCTTGGTCCTTGTAGGCAGAAAATTGTGAAGAAATATGGAGTTATAGAATGTGATCCTCTAGTCCTTATGGGGCTTGATAAAACTGTAAGTTAAGACATCTCCTTTTGTTTTGATGTTTTCTGTTTGGTGCAATTGAAATTAATTGGCATTATGTAGTCAATTATATGTATTGTGAGTTCTGTCTTTGAATACGGAATGTCAAACTGTTATCTCACCCATTGGTTTTGCCTAAAGAAATCTGATTTTGAACACCTATTTATAGGTAAATGCATTGGCTAATATTACCTGCTTCTTCTACATATCTGCTAATATCTTGTCCAAGATATTACATTTGAAAAGACTTTATCATTTGTCATTTCTTTATGTTCGAGTGGTTGTTCTGAAAAATTACATGAAATTTCTGAGTTGAATTTTCATCTTTCACCCTAGTGCATACTAGTCATGGTACTACTGTTTAACCTGATTTTTTATTGAAATTAATTAAATTATTGGATTAATGTGATACAACCCTACAGTGATAAGCCTGTAGAGGTTCCAAGTATGCGATATAAATTGTGGACGTCTTTACTTTTAACTTCTGCTACCTAATCATTATTAAATGTCTTGTTTCTATGCAGGCTAAGCATATGTTGATTCCTTATGTGCCCATGTTGGTACCTCCAAAAAAATGGAAAGGGTATGATATAGATAGAATAAGTAATTTTAATGTTGGAATTTTCTCCTGAAAAGGCCTTTTGTTGGGAATGCTTTATAAAAGTGGAAATCTAGTTCTTGGAACATAATGAATGACTTCAAATACAAGGGAAAAACTGGCTGCAACCCATTACCCATATTGTTTTTTTGTTAATATTTTTGCTATTATTATTTTAAAATTCTTTGTGAAATCCCCTCCAGGTATGACAAGGGCGGACACTTGTTCCTACCTTCTTATGTCATGCGTACTCATGGATCCAGGAAGCAGCAGGATGCAGTTAAGATTGTTCCTGCGAAACAGATGCAAAAGGTTTTTGAGGTACAAAATATTTAAAGTTCTCTTATTTGTGTATTTTCATATTTTTCTTGTGTAGTAGGTCAAGGCCAAAGATGGTGGTTCGCTTTTTGGTTGTTTTTTCCTTGTTTCCATTTGTTCATAGATCCTTTTTTGTTTCTTCACTCCCTTTGATCTTTGAAACTTCACATTAAACTTAGCCTTGAAGATTCAAAACTCGTGTTTTGTTGATGGAAACATTGAACGAGTACTGTGATACATTTACTTGTGAGAAGTGCATTTTAATTACCTGCTTTTCCCTTTTCTTGTAACAAATTTTTTAACTAACTGTTTTTCATCTTTGTTTTACTCTCTATGGTTTTTCTATATGAGTAGCCAGTGAATCATATATAAGTACATATAAAATACACAAAGACAGTTTTAATTTTGACATATCCTAATGTATAGATTTTTGGGTGCTGTGTCTAATAGCTTGCATTAGTTTCTAAATGCAGAACACTCATAATGATTGATCACAGTTTGGATCCAATTGCTGGCTTTTCTTTACCCTAGGTGTTACTTTTATGCTAATTTGGTTCTGAACATACAGGCCCTGGATGTGCTTGGCAACACCAAATGGAGAGTAAATAGAAGAGTTCTTAACATAGTCGAATGCATTTGGGCTAGAGGAGGCAATATTGCTGGCTTAGTCAATCGTGAAGATGTGAGTACCTTATGAAGTTTAACATTTGAGAAATATACTCTCTTTTTTTTAAACATATCATTTACATTCTACTTTTGCATTACTATATTGTTTGTTGAAACAAGTGTTTTCATGGCATGCTCTAAAATGAGGTGCAGCCAATAAGCATTGTGGCATAGATTGATTGCACCTATATATTCCCTCCAGACTCCTGAAAGGCATTCTTTGCATCAGTTGGCATAAGCATACTATGACATGGCAGCATTCATTTTTCCCATATATCCATACTAGGCAAACCTTTTGTTGACTGCTCCTCTGTTATATATTTGTTTGGGATTTGAAGTCAACCACGATTACTTTTAGAGCCAACCATTATTAACTACCCAAACACCCCCCCCACCCCCAAAAAAAAAAAAAAAATTTTTGCGAGCCAAAAAAAAGCTTTCTTGGATTGAGTTGAGAGACAGGAGAGCACAGTGGCTTCAGCAACAAGTTTTTACTTGCAGCAAGTTTCTCTCTAGCAATTCATATCAACTAGTTGATTCTCTCTCTCTCTCTCTCTCTCTCTCCCTCCCTTTTTCCGACTGAAAAGGAATTTTTGGCTTTATCTGCACCTACTCAATGTTTTTAGCTTCCTTTAGCTATGGTGGAAAGTTTCCTTTACCAATTTGGTTCGGCCGTGTAGGTGATTGTTAGTTGTATTAGGCATGCATTTCTTTATTTTTAATTCTGACTATATTATTAGTCCTATTGTTGCAGTGTTGAGCTGCTGCTTATTCTATAAGTCCAAATGTTCTCTGTTGAATTTAGTGAGTGAAGTCTTTCTATTTTGAATTTTCATCTTCAATTGACCAATTAATATGGTGTTTTTTTTTTTTTTTAAATAAAAAAAAAAATTTTATTGTCTTATTGTCAATTATAAAATCTGAGATGTCTCACCTTTGCTTTTACCTTTAAAAAATGTGAATGTAAGAATACTGTGGTTGCATCAATATTACCAGTGTTTTCGCAGATGTGGGTTCCTGTACCCACCAAATGATGGCTCCCATTTCTTGGATATTGTTTTCAACACTGACCTCATTGAATGATCCATGGTATTATAAAATGACACCCGCTGACATGTCCGCCTTGTGTTGAGGCAACCCACAATAAATGCTATTGATTAAGGATCTTTAAATCCATTCCCCTCGTGGTAAAACTGACTTGGCTTGAATGAAGAGTTTCTTTTGATGGTAATTTTTACAGGCTCATTATAGTAGGTATCTTGTGGAATACCTTTTACTTAAATGATTCATCTGGCCTGTATTTATTCCTCATTTGCTTGTAGGTTCCTATACCAGAGAAACCATCCTCAGAGGATTTAACAGAAATTCAGGAATGGAAATGGAATTTGAGAAAGGCAAATAAGATTAATCGGGAGAGGCATTCTCAACGATGTGATACTGAACTTAAGCTTTCTGTAAGATCTCCAGTTCTTACACATCTGAGATTATCAAATAAACTTCTGGCATTTGTCTTGTAACATTGAGCAGTGCATTGATCCACTCGCTAAACTAGTGAACTGATGATCTTTCATATGTTACCTCCAAAAAGAAAAAGAAAAAATTGCTATGTGTAAATGATTTTGAGTGCTTCACTTAAATGCAATTTTACCATATAACACTTTGTCTGGAAGAATTGTGTTCACACTTATGCCTTTCCTTTTGTGAGTATTGATACCAAACTCATATTCATATAGGTGGCTCAAAAAATGAGAGATGAGGAAGGCTTTTATTATCCCCATAATCTTGATTTCCGTGGCCGAGCATATCCAATGCACCCGCATTTGAATCATTTGAGTTCTGATCTATGTCGAGGAATACTTGAGTTTGCCGAAGGGCGACCATTAGGGAAGTCTGGCTTACACTGGCTGAAGATACATTTAGCGAACCTGTATTCAGGCGGTGTTGAGAAGCTTTCACATGATGGACGTCTAGCATTTGTTGATAATCATCTTCGTGATATATTTGATTCAGCAGACAACCCTATTAATGGAAACCGGTGGTGGTTAACAGCAGAAGATCCCTTTCAGTTCTTAGCTGCTTGTATTAATCTTTCAGAAGCCTTAAGAAGCTCATCACCGCTTACCATCATCTCACACTTGCCAATTCATCAGGTAAATGCTTCATCAGAAGCCTTAAAATAGTGGGGAAAAAAAAAGGCACTCTCACTTATGCAAATTTATTATGAATGCAAATATTTCTGTACTTGTTTTATAATTATTGACTTTATCTCTGTAAATTAACTCAATACTTATATTTTTGTCAATTTAAGGCACTATAAAATTTATGTTTCGCCTGGTGCACTCCTAACTAGGCAGGATATATAAATATCTCTAACCTCATCCTTAGCTTGGATATCCCTTATATTCGTAATGATATTTGCCACTTTCAGGAATTATTAGCTCAAAGGGAACCTTTTGGTTTGCAGCATGGAGAAATATCAAAAGTTCCTTGTGCTGTTTTCCCTTTGGCTAGCAAGCATTATTGCTTTGGTCACTTTTTCCCACCTAATGTCTACTTGAGCTTGTCAGGACTTGGTAGGGAACAAAGTTCTTAGCCTATTTGTTATTCTTTCCGCTAGACACAAAGAAAATTGTTAAATCGTCATTTGTCCCAAAAGCTCAAGTTTTGGGGACAAATGGTGATTCAAGGTATCAGAGTGGTCCTGATTCAAACTCCACGTTATACCTCCCATTTAAGTTCAATATTCCACGTATTGAGCTTCACTTAATGAGGGAGAGTTTGAGCCTACAGGTGTAGGAAAATGTTAGAATATTAATTAAATTATTAAATTTACCCCATCTTGTCAGTATAAACTTCTGGGATAGGTAGTGATTTAACAAAAATTTGATGTTGCAACTTTTGTTACTAAATGTGTTGTTGTTCTTAGAGGCTGGAGGATTTATCAGAGCTACCATCATAACCTTCTCTTTTTAAATTTTGACGATTCACTTGATTATGTAGAAGTAATCAAGCTAATAGTTCCAAATTCTAGTAAATCCAGATGTCATTGGAATTTATAGTTTACACTCATTCACAAATAGCTCTGATGACAGCTATTAACATCACTTGAGTACGATCCTTTTGTATGGTTTTGTAGAGAAGCATATACGGATCCATCCATTTGGATTGGCTTTTGGTCTAAATATTCTTAAAGAAGTCATCGCATATTGTCATATCATCATCATGTACGTCACATCGAAAGTTACTAACTATTGATTCATTGTTTGCAGTCATCTTCTTTATGTGCTGCATTCTCTTTGGAGTTGTGCCACTTTAAATGGAACATGTTATACTGACCTATCTGCATCTTATGCTTTTTCGATGTCTTCCAAAACTAAAAGGTTCCATAACATAATGCTGATTTTTTTTTTTTTTTAAAAAAAAAAAAAAATTTATCCTTTTACTTGAGTCTTATTGATAATTTTTCTTACATGGTTCTCTGTCTTATGCCTTTCAAATCATTTCTTTACCTTTCTGAAATAGACATTTTTATACCAATGTTTCTTTATATAGTATTTTTTTTTTCCTTGGGAATATATTATTAATTCAGAGCTCAATACTTTTTAGGATGGTTCATGCAATGGTTTACAGCACTATGCAGCATTGGGAAGAGACAGTGTAAGTTGCTTTATTATGTTTCTTCTGTCTAGATGATTTATTCTTCAGATTCGTCACACTTCACGTGTTTTTTTTTCCACTTAGATTTTTATGTTTCCTGGAAAGAAATGGTTTAGGAACTCATAAGGTGATAATACATATATAATCTAGTATTCATTTATGGCTCTATTGATTATTTTAAAGAAGTTGATTTGGCAGATCACCGATCAGCTCGTATTCAATTTGCTCCCATCATCCATCAGAATATTTTAGTAGTTCTCTTCTTTGTTGAGTGCATTTATGTACTTGTGGAAAATGTTGGAATTGTTTATTTTTTTCATCTCTCATCTTTCACATTTCAATTGTTTTTGGATGCCTTTACCAGCATCATTCTTTCATGTTATGCAACTACTTAAGTAAAATAGCTTCATAAACATACAATGTCAATTCCGAGCAACTTTATCTCTTATCAGCAGCTTTTCTTTTTGTTTTTTAAATTTTTATAATTTATTTTACGTTAAATCTATAAGGTCCTTGTTGAATGCCTTATTCTCTGATGTACAGGGCATGTGGCTCGGAATCATTTCTTTTAGCAACTTAGTGGTGTCACTTTCGTGAATTTGTTTCCTGCCATGCTGAGTGTGAAGATGATTAATTACTCTCATAAGAAACTCTCAACCACTTGGTTATGCTAATTTGTTATAAATCCACTTATGTATTGTGTGGCGTGTACTTTTACTGCAAAATTGGGTTTAAAAAATCCTTGCCTAGGGCTTGCCAAGTGTAAAATGTTGTATAAGCTATGCCTGATATTTCACCCGTTCCTTTGTTTGATCAGAATATTTTGTCTGATCCCTTAATCTCTAAAATCTGTCTGTGGTGTTCTGGCTTGCTGACTGATTTGAAATGCATTTGTGTTGTCTCCTGTGGTAAATTTGTGTTCTCAGATGGAAGCAGCTGCAGTCAACTTAACTGCTGGAGACAAACCTGCTGATGTTTACTCAGAAATTGCTATGAGGTATATTAAGATTCAGCTTTAGCATATTGACTTGATCATTACCTGCAACAGGTGTCAGAGACATGTTTAATGTCTTTCGCAAAAATACCTAATAGTTTATGATATTTCTAGTGAAAATTCAATATTTCTGTATAATTCCTTTATTGCTTCATCTTCTTTTTGTAAATCTGGGCAGGGTTCATGATATTATGAAAAGGGACAGCAACAAGGACCCAGCTACAAATCCACATGCTGTATTAGCGAAGATCTTAATTGATCAGGTTGAATAATTGTGGTTTTCGCTTATATTTTATCTTATAATATTTTTTTGTGTTTCATTTGTAAATTGACAGACTAAGGTTGTCAAAGCTTTCAGGTCGATCGGAAATTGGTGAAACAGACCGTGATGACTTCAGTATATGGTGTTACTTATGTTGGGGCACGGGAACAGATAAAAAGAAGATTAGAGGAGAAGGGTCTCATTACTGATGACAGATTACTGTTTACTGCAGCTTGCTATGCTGCTAAAGTAAGCAACCAGCCACTTAAATAGTAGGGATTAGGTTCTTGCTGTTAGAGATGTATGGTTGCCTAACGCAAATTCTACTATAGTGTTTTGGGGTCAAGAGTTACTTGTGAAACTTTCTTAGATTTCATTATGAAGGAATTTTTCTAGGAAGTTGAAGATACAATACAAAGTCAGCCAATCTTATATTGTATTAACCATTGTGCGAGTGATGGTGGGGTGTGTTGTGGGACCCACCATGTTGCTTAGCTCTTTGAATATTTACATTTTGTTTTTGGGAATCTTAAATACTAGTGATTTGATATTTGAATTTTCAATTTAAACTTTTAAATATATTTTTTGTAGGTAACTTTGGCTGCCCTTGGCGAGATATTCCAAGCTGCACGGGGCATAATGGGTTGGCTCGGTGATTGTGCTAAGGTATATGCATTATTGGCACGATCTGGATATTGAGTTATATTGACAGCCCTTAGGTGGATGTGAAACTTAGTTTTTCCTTTTGTTGAATTGCTGGATTTTAAAACTTCTGCAGGTAATTGCTTCTGAAAATCAACCTGTGCGTTGGACCACTCCTCTTGGTCTTCCAGTTGTACAACCCTACTGTAGAAGTGAAAGGCATCTTGTGAGTGTGAGCTTAGTTGTATATTTACACATGACAAAACCTTATAATTGGTTGATCTCACTGCTTGAGGTGGAAGTTTCTATAAAAGAATATTAGTGGTTTGCTTTCTTGTTGTTTCGACATATCAATGATCTAAATGGATGTCATATACATTTGTCACATTCTTTTTGGCTGGCACAAGGAAATGGGAATTAGTTGGTGAAAAAAGTTTTATGGGTAGGGTTGTTGTTAGAGATCATCACTAAGCTATCAGTTGACATCTTATTGATTATCTTGTCGTTTAGTGCATGCCATGTAACTAGATGACTCATAGTCACTAACATACGTAATAATGGGGGCGACCTCAATTTTCTGTTGCACCTGGAATAACTTGAGTAGCAGCAAAACTTGACTTTCCCTGCATGTGCGGAAGTATTCTGTTCAAAATAGTAGCTGTTTTAAAACACAGGCGACAGATTTGGAAGAGAAAAAAAAAAAGAATACAATACCCGTTTTTGGTACTGTTTCATGTTTTTCCTCCTTATTTGCTGGATGAGGAAGCCCATTGCAGGGTGTGAAAGCTATGTTTGATTCAAAATTACATTCTCCTATCACCTAATCAGCTCCATAAATAACCTGAACTCTACTAACTTATCTAGTCATGGGGCTGCAGATAAGAACGTCTCTTCAGGTTTTGGCTTTGCAGCGGGAGGGTAAATCGGTAAGCTTACTACATTGCCTTGTTTTTGGTATTTCTTTCCTTGATATCTTATACAGTCATTCGAGAATTTCATTATTATGTCAATTTCAGGTAGATGTTAGAAAACAGAGAACTGCATTTCCGCCAAATTTTGTCCATTCGCTTGATGGTACACACATGATGATGACTGCTATTGCCTGCAGGGATGCTGGCTTACGTTTTGCAGGTTTGTCACACTACTCTATATTTGATAGAACATATGTAAAACCTTCTACAAATTTGACCTAACTATAAGAATGTCTTTCCAAAATAATTTAGAGGTTGTCAAAAGATTGGGAAGTTGGTTGAGTGGGAATATATATCTTAGTTGAGCTTAACTAGCAAATGAAATTATTGAGTAGTTATGTGTTCATGGAGCGGTCTACATGTTTTGCAGTTGGCAATATCATTATTAGCCACTTTACATTGAACCAAACCATAGACAACTTCTCCTCGGCGAGTCTGTGACTCTCTGTGTTTGTGAGAGCGTTTCATTTTTTGACAACTTTCTGACTTCGTTTATTTTGGTTATTTTTTTCTCTCTTAACTATGCCACTTGTCAGCATTTTAGGCAAACTATGGCTTCATTCTTTGAGGTTTCTGCTTTAATATATTAGATTAAATATGTGATAGTCTAATCCTGCTTTTATGCCTTTGCAATGGAGATCAGAACAGTATTGAAACAGGACTTTTACTTAACATAGTTTTTACACGCTTGTCAACTTAACTTGTTTGCAGGGGTGCATGACTCCTTCTGGACTCATGCGTGTGACGTGGAAAAAATGAATCAGATACTTCGTGACAAATTTGTGGAGCTTTATAGCAAGCCAATCCTTGAAAATGTAAGTGTATCATGATCTATATAGACTATATTAATAAGAGATGTCATCAATTGAGAGTTTTCCTGGGCCTGTTCTGACTTAGGGAAAGGATGATTTTATATGACGCGAATAAATTCCAGGGGCTCTCCCCGTCTGGAAAAAAGTGTTTTGCTGGGAGAAAACATAAAATTACAAGTTGCAGCACTCAAGCAACTTAACTGGAATGCTTCTCTTTGTGAGGCACATTCCAATGTTTGGAATAAAGTTGCCGCACTTACATTTGTGACTTAATTTGAACACTTATGGATATAAAATGGCACCTTCCAACTATGCTTTCAATCAGGCAATATACGAAAATCTGTTTATTGAAATACAGATACACACACACTTTATATCATACCATTTCAAGAAAATGCAAGTGTATCAAGACCTAGTTTCTCTACATTAGCATGAGAGGCCTTAGTTGAGATTTTTTTTTTAATTATTATTATTTTTTATAAGTAATTGAGATATTATTAAAAGTGTTAAGGCGCTTCCAAGTACACATGGAGTATACAAGAGAAGCCATCTAACTACTAGGAGCAAAAATAACAAGCAAAAAATGATAATTAATCACCAAATAAGAAACAAAAGCAGTTATCCAAAGACATAGGGTGTTGAAAAATAAAGACTTCCTTAAAAATAAAATAAAATAAAATAAAGACTTAAGCTCTTCCTAAGTCCTCTCATAGTCTTCAAAGCTTCTATCATTCATTTCCCTCCAAAGGCCTAAATTGAGAACTGACATGAGCTTGTTAATTTTACCCGGGAATGAATGCGTTGGTATTGCCAGATGAATGATTTCCTAAGGCATCATCATCATTGTCTTTTTCTTCTTCTTGATAACTCCTTGTCTGTTGCAAGGCAAAAAAAAGTGAAACTAAATTTAAAAGCAGTGGCACTTACCTATGCAACTTCTCTAAAACCTCTGAAATAAGGCAATGCATGCTTGTCTTCTTCTATTATGTTTCAGCTTATAGTGAATCTGCTTCATATATTCTAAGATTTTCTATCATAAAGATGTTAGAGGAAATAGATACGCACATAAATTCATATATACATATACACATACATAATACACATGCATACCCACCCCCTGCGATAGTGCTTCCACTGTCCAGCTTTCAATTTATAACATTAGGATCATTGATTGTAATAGATTTTCTCACACTATCTGATTTTCCTTGTCAGTAAAAATAAATAAATAAAAATTTCCTTTTCACATTGTTATACATTTTAACTCCCGTCATCCACAGTTGCTCGTGAGTTTCCAGACATCACATCCAGTGTTAGTGTTTCCTCCCCTCCCAGAGAGAGGTGACTTTGACTTGCGAAAGGTGCTTGAATCTCCATACTTTTTCAACTGACACTGCAAGACTAACAAATCATGACCATATTTATACTTCTTCTGATGCAAAAAGCATCATTGAGTTCTCTGGGAAAGTTCATCCCAAATTGAACGGGAAGTTGGAGAAGGAAAAAGTTGCCTGTGGTTGCTTCTGTAAAGGATGTGCATGTTCCGGCAAGTCCTGCTGGGACTCTATCCTGATATGGTGATTAAGATTGCACAACAGGCTGGTTGTGGATTGGAAGGCTAATATGCTCCAGCTTGATCATGGATACAGGAAAGGGAAATCTCCCCATGCACTGAAATTTGCATATTACTTCAGTTGATTTTTTCAGGGAAAGACATAGAGAAAGATGTAAATACTGCAGCAAGCATTTCTATGAGCAAATTGGAAGAGGTCATCTTAATGGCGCAAGATCAAGTAAATTCTTTTTTTTCCCATGTGTTTTCATGTATATACATTTTGTATCAGAATAGAAAGAGAAAATGGCGTTGAAAGGCAGGAAGAGATTTACTATACATGTATATGCCGAAAAGGCAAACTGAATTAAATATTTGGGCCAGAAAATTAAATTGGAAGGAATTCATTTTCTTTTTGTGAATTCATTTTTTATACTTCACATTGAAAGATTGAAATGGCAGAAAAAGAAAACTCAGTACATGTTTTAGCCTTGGATGCAGCTTTTGACTAGGTGATTTCCAGACAGCAGAAGTTCCATGGCCATGATTTTGACTAGGATTTAAGGCGAATCACGATTTTACCAGACGGTTAACCATGTTTAAAAATCATGTTATCACTAATTGCATTTTGAAAGCATTATTTTACAAACCACATGTTTTAAAACCGTTGAACTTAACAAATCATACATAAGAGTTATAAAACCAAAAGCCCCAAAAGGCTTATCAAATTTAATATTTAGTGGTGAATCGAGATTGAAGTTTAGGTTTGTTTGAAATAACAGTAACCGCTGTAACCCATACGCAAAACCTCACTTAAAGTCTTTTGAATAATCATATTTTTCCTTTCTCAATTCTTCGCATAATCGCCCAAATATGTCTTTCAAGAGTTTTTTATTTTTCATCTTTCTCGCTTATTCTATTTTCTAGCAATCACGGTTTTGTAACTCAGTATCTTGCTTGTTTTGTGTTTTTGCCTTTCTTCTCGTATATAATTCTCTCATTCCCCCCTCCTCTCTCAGCATGATAAGGAAAACTAGAATCTGAAGGAAGAGCAAGATCTGACTTCACCATAGAAAAGATAGATCTATATATACTGCTACACAGTTTTTTTCAACAGATTCATGAGCACAATTACACACTACATTGCACAAAGCGAAATAGCTGAAGATTTCTACGTATCCGTTTCAACCCATTTTGATTTATGGGGTAAAACAATAAACTTAGAATTACATACACCAATCTTATAATGAATTGCAATACTTTAACTAGATAAAACAAGCAACACCGCCCGTGTACCCAAAAGTTAAACTCTTGGCACAATCATAGAAAGGTTTGAGCCTTAGTGGCATCTACCCATAAGAAAGATGCAGCCTCATTTGAGTCCTTCGGTGACATTTTACCTCCCCTTCAGCCGCACAAACTACATTATCAGCAGATATGCCACCTGAACAGTCAAAGCAAAAAACTTGTCTTACGCTAGAATCTGCAAAATCATTCAGCCTGCACACAAATGTAAAAGCATACTAAGGAATTTACATCAAACAAGGTTCTCAGCATAATGTTGAAGAGATCTGATGCCAACTACATTCATATGCATTGATCAGAAACCTCAAAGAATGGAGTTGTACCTTGTTTCAAAAGAGAGTAACAAGGAGTTCTCAGCAATCTAAGGCGGTTTAATTCAGATTTGGCAACAGATTTTTCCTTCTTAATTATTGCATAAAACACATTGGCAGTACCTCTCGAAAGCTGTTTGAGCTTCGTCTACTATCGGACTATGTAACATTACAACTGTCTGCAAGCAAAACAGAAGAGACCACATGGACCTACTATCCCATCTACCAGTCCCTGCAGAAGTATCATGCATATGTCAGAAACCAATATGACTGCGCAAAAAAAAAAAAAGAAAATAAAAAGTACCTCAACGTACAAGCTTTAAAGAAAAGAAAAAACCAAAACAATTTCTGAAGGTTCAGGAGAACAGTTGATTCCACAGATAATGTTGAATGCTATGGGTTTTTAACATTTGCTAGATGTTTAAATCAGTTATCCAGCAACAGTTATCATGACCTAATTGCAAGTGCATTCTAAGATTGAAAAAAAAAGTCGGTCGGTCTAAAAGAACTTCATGATCCTTGTCTAACAGTAACAAGCAGTACAATCTGAGATGCATACTTATATTAAAGCTAAAATAAACCAAACCAGGATAGTAGACCCAGATTTTTGGACATTTCTCAAGTTATATTCAATATAAGTTTAGTAAATGCAGAAGCTGCAATCAGAAGATACAAATGAAAAAAAAAAAACCCAGGGTAAGGTCACAAAGTTAGGGCTTTCCTACAAAAATATAACAAAATACAATAGTAGCAGAACGACATGCATAAACATTAAACTCTTACTGAGGGCAACTAAATTTTGAGATGTATTTGAGTAGGATCTCAAAAACACCGGGCCCAGACTGTTTTCATGTGTAGAGGCTTAACAAGCAACAAGCCCTGAAATATTATAACATTAACTCTGTCAACAACCCATCTGCTTCATCCATAAGGACCACTTAACAGCCTCTAAAAACTTATCATTCTTCTGCAGTGCGGTGATCAAATTGATGTAGGTTATCTTATCAGGTTCTATCCCATTTTCTCTCATTTCCTTGACCAAATGTACAGCATCTTCAACCATTCCTGCAATTCCATAAGCCTTGATCAATGTGTTATAGCTGCACAAATCAAGTCCGAGTCCACGCTCTTTTAATTCTGAGAGAACGCCAGTGACTTCAGTTATCCACCCTTGCTCTCCATAGATATTGATCATTATGTTATATGTGTAGTTGTCAGAAGCACAATTTGATTCCTTCATTCTCTGTAAGACGCTTCTAAAGATCTCCATTTGTTTGTCTTTCCCGTAAGCATCCAACATACAATTGTAGGCCTCAAGAGAAACTGAAAATCCATTAAATTGCATCTTTCGAACTGTTGATGACATGTTTTTGAATTTTTTATTTTGGCCATATGCAGCTATAATAGTATTGTAAGAGATCACATCGACCAAGCCTCTTTTCTGGGCCATCCAGAACAACCTTTTAGCTTTCATAAAAAGCTTGGATTTTCCATAAACATTAAGCATGACATTGACGGTAATAGTATTAGGAGAAAACCCTCGCTGAAGCATTTCGTCAAAAATCCTGGAAAGCTCATCAACTGGCAGAGCATGAGCACAGCAGTTTATCACACAATTGTACATTTCCTGATCCCAAGTCCCTCCATTCTTCATAAGGTTATAGTATACACCTGCCAATTTATCAAGCATTCCACATCGCTGATATATGCGGAGCATATCGCGGAACAGATAAATGTCTGGAACAATGTCCCTCTGCTTGTCCATCATGTCTAAAACAGAGCAAGCCTTGCTCAAAGATCCGGCTTTGGTATACATTCTTACAATAATGCTAAAAGCAATCATGTCCATGGCAATTCCTGCAGATACCAACTTCAGATAAAGTTTCTCAGCTTCGGGGAAGAGACCCATGACACTGTAAATGTCAATCATTGTGCATGAAATGTGCAAGTTTGGCTTGTCATCATGTTTGGGCATCTGAGTGTATATCTTAACAGCGTTCTCAAGATGACCCAACTCTTTGCATGAGCAAATCAACAAATGATACAAGTTATTCTCGAAAAGTAGATCCTTCCAGACTTTGTCCCCCAACACTTTTAAGGCATCATCCACCAAGCAGTGTTTCACATATTCCATGACCAAAATAGAGCAAGAGGTCTGATTAACAAGAACATGGTCATATAAAGAACCTTTCAATATCAGAGACACTTTATCAATCCTTCCAGCTCTCTCATATGCCTGCAAAAGAGTTCCAAGGATGGAGGAGCATTGGCATCCCATCTTCAGCATATCATCAAGAGTTTCTAGAGCACCCTCTTCATCCTCATGTCTGGCTTGCAAGTTTATTAGTGTGTACAAGTTAGACGAGTTAGGCTTGTATCCCGACCGCTTGAGCTCCTTCAAATGCCATTCTGCCTCCTTATAATTGTCTGCACGACCCCAACCTTCAATCATGGAACGGTAAGTAGTTTCGTCAGGCTCTAGTCCAACTTCCTGGATGCTCAGAAATACACGTTGAGCAGCATCCATGTTGGATATCTTCCCATACCCAGTTATCAATGTATTGTATGCAACAATATTTGGGGAAAACCCTGCTTCATGCATTGAGAATAATGCCAGTTCAGCTTCCCCTAATTTGCCTTGGTGACAGTATGTATTCAGCATTACTAACCAATTCTCCAAATTTAGTACCACTTTATCTTCTCTCATCAAGCCAATAACCTCTTCCGCCTTGTCATACAAACGCAAACGGGTAAAAATTGTGATCATCGCTGAGTATGCAGACTGACAAACAATCCCAAAGTTCCTCATTTGGCAAAAAGTAAATTGTGCCTCCTCAACACTCCAACCCTTCTGGTAAAGCCCCATAAGCATCCCAAAGGTAGCAACATTAGGCTGAACCCCATTTTCCAACATCATTCGAAACCACTTTGCACCCAACTCTACCCGCCCCAACTTATAACAAGCATAAATAACAGTATTAAAAACCCGACAATCCAATTCACAACCCAATTTAGAACTTAATTCCCGAACCATTGTCTCTGCTGCATCCCAATCTTCTCTTCTACCAAGCACTCGAAGAACTAAAGAATGAGCACTTACATTCTGCTCTAACTTCCCATTGCTTCTCATCCACTCAAAGAACACCAGAGTTTTGCTATCACTACACTTCTCTAGCCGTTTCAAAATGGCATTACACTGCTCCAAACTCAAGTCTGACCCAATAGCAGAGTAATTAACATCCAATTCACCATCACCCACAAACAAATTCTCTATTTCTCGTTCACCACCATTCCTTCTGTACCTAAATTTCAAACCCGCCTCCCTTTTAACCCCCTTCTTTGTACCCTGAAACCTTTTTTCAACTTCGCGTTTTAAATTCGGGTTTTTCTCAATCAAGCTCTCCTTTACCAAACCTTTAGTTGGAGATAAAACAATGTCGCTATCAGCTTTATTAGATTCGGTCACTTCAGGCAATTCAGTGTCAAACCGAGAGACCTTAATATGATTGACCCTACTCACTGAATTGATTTTACAAGCTCTACTTACATGAATGTAGCCAAGAATTGAAGAAGCCGAGCACAAATTCGAAAGTTGAGCTGGATTTACAATGACCTTCTTTGAATCGTATCTATCAAAGGAAATGGAAAGTTTAAGTGAAGCCATGGTTCACAGTGACCTACTTACAAATGGGTTCCGTGCATCCATCGGTCCGTGAGCGCTAACGAAGTGCAAGTTCAGCTTGAGAACGTTTGCTTGACAGAAAAGGAAAGCCTAAGAGGGATAGAAAGAGGGAATGTATGTGTGATGATAGGTATACCTTGGGGGTTAAGAGATAATGGAGGTTGAAGCAGTGGAGGAAAGTAACCGCTATTAGACGATACTCTTGAGGCCTGAGCTGAGTGGAAGAGCCCAAAACAAAGCAAATGCCCAAGTTGGCCGAAAAGGACCAATGATTTTTTCTTTGGCAGAAATGATACGTGCTATCTTATTGGTCATTGTATAATTTGTATCTTTTTGGGTTAATTAATGCTGCGACTCTTCACGCTTGTTTTACACACAACTTATTTTAAGTGATTTTTTTTATAAAAAAAAATGGTTGACATAAAAATACAACTTAAAATATGTCACGTTAAAAAATGTTAAAGGAGAGATTAATGAGTATAAATAGTAATAGTACTCATTAAGGACGTATATCAGTTTAATAGACTAAATTGGACTAAATTCCTTTAACCCAATTTAAAAAAAAAATTATGTTCATCTAATCTATGTAAACATGTTTATGTTTGTACTTGTTGGCTTTGTTTGGATACCTTTCTTTTTCTTTTTATTGTCTCCTGGTTAATTATAGATGTTAAATATGGGTTTTATACCTTCTTTTTCTTTTTATTGTCTTTTTTTTTTTTTTTTCTTTTTTTTTTTCATGTGCTAAAATCTTGTACATAAATTAGTCAAAAGCACCGAACTAAGATCAATTAGAATTTTTAAAATATTCTGTTATGTAGAATTCTTAAATCCTAAATACTGATAAATGCTTATGTGATGAATACTAGGTTCATAAAAATGAGGAATGTTGTCGTGTTAAAATCTCAATCATTAATTTGAAATCAACGATTAAAATTTAAAAGAACTCTTCAAAATAAAATACCCAAAAATTCTAGCGAATCCACCGGTATGACCTATACTAACAGAGGTTCATAGTGGAACTAGTTTTTCTCCTTTACTAATTGTAGAGTTTGGAGTCAGGTCTTGAGCTAAAATTTCACTCACATCCATGCATTACTGGACTCTGTGATGGTGACCCAATTGCTAACTTCATCCATGAGAAGCAATTGATGTTAGAGAAACTCCTAGACTCACAGCTCATCTAAATCTCCAAGAGGTAGCCTCAAGGACAAAGAAAAGTAGTGATCGAGGTTATACAAGCCATTATTTAGATGCTGTAAATCTATTTTAACTTCTTCTTTTTTCTCCAATACATCATTGGGGAAGTGAGAAAGAAAGAAACGACACTGTCCTAGCTGAATAGGAGAGATGCTCAAAAGTGGGAGAAGAGTGTGTTCTTGAGCATTTCTGGGTCCTCTTTCAGTTAGCAATTGCCTGAATAGGATACCTAGGTCTAAATATTCAGTCAAACTAACTTATTGGCTCCTTAACCATCTTGCAGAACAATGAATGGGAAAGGGTGGTTTGGCCTGATCTGTTCAACAATTGACTGTCTGCTCCCACCAGGAATATGACATATTAGCCTGTTCTAAGTTTGGGCAATCAGGAATAAAGGTTGGTCCATGGGGACTAGAGAGCACATTTCCAGTCACGCCTCTATATCATTTCCAGAAATAACTTATCCCCATAGCACATGTAATTTACATTCAAAGTGGGAGCACAAAAAGAAAAAAACAAAAACAAAATTCTTGTAACTAAGATTTCTGTGTCATAACCTGACAGAAGTTGCCTTACATGGAGGACCCTGTGTGAAATAAAAGAAGGTAAAAAAAATGGTCCTAACAAATCCAGATGCTTCCAAATGCTTCTTCAAGAGCCCTCTTCTTGCCAAGCTCTGCACTCCACCCTCCTGCCCTTGCCCCTCTCTCTGCTCGGAGCTTCATCATTTCCTCATCATCAACGGGATAACCTTGCATGTCAAACCCTCCAAGAGGAGTTGGTTGTGGGGGCATGCCTATCGGTCGCGGCTGCCCTCCAGCAAATGTAGGTGCATATTGTCCCTGGGCACTGGTGCCATATCCTGTTTGAGAGCTTTGGTTTGCAGCCTGTCCCGGTAGAAAAAGAAAATGAGTTATCAATATGTTTTCTTCCCTCTTAGACAGGAAAAAATTAGTTTGGTTCAACAAAATAAACTCAAAGCATCATGAAACGTCCAAAAGAAAATGGCTCATCACTTCAATCTTCAAAATAGGATTAAAAACAAAAAAAGCAAATTGACAATATTCTATGGCATGTTTGAACTTCTATGGCATCCTATGATCGTCAATCAATGGATAACAAGATTCCCAAAATACATATTCACCAAATTCCCGTAGCAATAAAAGAAAAGATGTTCAACAAAGATGAAAGCCAAAAGACATCCATCATTGCCATCCATAGATAAGTTTTTCACGCTCTTAGCATGTATTACAGGTTCAAAGTAACAAAGCAAATAAGTTGTGGGCAGCGTCTTTCAACCCACAAATACTTTTTGAGATTAAAACCATGATAGCAAACAAATCGAGTTGCATCGTCTCTGATTTTCTCAAGTCAAGTGAGCAATTAGTAGTTAGATCACAAACTGATCCCACTAGTTCACAGTGGTAGTCAACAGAACACAATTAAATGTGGTTTACCAAAGTAGCTTTTGAACTTGGAGTAACACATACACAAGGAACTCATAAAAGTATCTAATTTAAATCAAGATTTAATATTCCATACGCAGCCCAATGATTTGAAGTTACAATAAAAGACTAATAAATTGCTCCATAAATGGGCTCATTCCAAAAGACATAGCTATATTGTTGCAAATGTTGGCGTTGCAAAACATCAATAAAAAGTGTTTATCAACCAATGTTGGTGCCAACTAAGTGGTTTCCTAGAAGGGGGTGGCTTCGAGACTGTCCTCTTTTAGCATGTTTGCATGGGCAGCTGTTTTCAAGGCTTGAAAAAGCGGTCATAAAATTTAAACTATGCTCAAAAGTTTGCAACTAGAAAATTAAATGTGATTGTCATGTTCAGCAAAGCAAGGATCAAAAATACACATTTTTCTCAAAAGTTTACAACAAATTAAGGATCCTAAGTTTGCCTACTGATTTTTCCTCCCTGTTTTCCTTTCAATTACATGATTTGTTCCGGTTACAGCCAAAGATACAGTCAAATTTTAATGTATGAAATATGGGAAGCAGTCATCACAGTCAATTCAATATTGACCAGATGCTTCTAGTTAATTTGTGTATTACAGTCAATTCTGAGTCTTTCTAAGATTGACATGACAATCACTGATTCAAGACAAGTTTTATATATATGAAAAATAATCTCATTCTCACCCCATCAGTATCATTCTGAGCATGATTTCCCTTGCTTGCAGCCAGAGCTGCTGCCAATTCTTCAGCCTGTTTGATTAACATCACGAGAATTAGTAACCTTTATTTAAATATTAGGAAAAATGACCAAATTTACCAACCACTAGCATTAGGAGATTGTATAAATTGTTCTTCTCCATTAATTGAAAGGCATGAAATGTAAATCTCAGCCACTTGTATTGGATAAAAGTGGCAGAAGTTGAGAGCAGAAACATAATACTCTTTTTCAAGTACCTTCCGAGCTCTATTTATCATAATTTGTTCGGCATTTTCTTCCTGGTACTGTGCAATTTTTGCTTCAATAGCAGGGACATCAATTCCTTCAATCAAGTTAAATGCTGAAACAGAATGGTTTTCTTTTGTCAAAATAAACACTCTTACATTATGAGTTTCAAGGACAACTTATGAACTTACTCATGTCTTCCACTTCCTCCAAATAATCATTGTATTCTCTCAGGGATGGAAAATCATCTTCTCGTTTATTGAATCTACAACATTGTAAGATAGAGAAGAATAATGAGAGATGGTACGTAACATTATATATATATAGGTTAAGCACAAAAGGGAGTGGACAATACTTATAAAATAAAAAGAAGGGAGTGAACATTAAAACTGGAACCCAATGCAAGAAGCACAATCGTTAAAACATGTTCCACATTTCTTCGATACCTTTTGCTATGATAGCTATCAAAACCTTATAATGATGACTAAAAGTTGATAAAAACAAAAATTCTTCTTCCATCCTATATATAGGAAGCTTTGAACCCTTGATTTGAATCAACTCCAAGATTGGCATCTTTCCTCTTCAAACAGGGGTATCCATACATTTGCCACAGACCCTTTAAAGAAGAATCGATGTGTGCTGGTTCTAGATTAGCATTCAGTTAAAGGTGGTAGTCCGAAGTACAAAATCCAAAACATGGACACTCTACAGTCATACCACATTCTCTTGACCTTTTCAGTAACAATGCTTGACCAAATGGTGTAGTGAATGCAAACAGATATCACTGCTATATCCAAGTTTGAACATAAACTACAATACAAACTTCTTCTTAGCATAACAACCAGCATCAACACATCTAGAATCAAATTATCCTAATATCTGCAGTACCCTACGTCTAACCTCCCAAGGCACAGGATCATTCTAACCCTTCTCAGAGGATTTCATCAGCAAACCCAAAGTTTATGGATGACTGATAACGCTCATCATCATGTAGCTATGGTTCCATGATTCTATACATTTCTGGAGGTCCTACATGCTAAACACCTCGTGATACAAGCTACTACCCCTTGAGTACTTATAGTACTCTATTGTATTTTAAAAGACCCAAATATCCATACTCATGAGTCATGAGTATCAAATTATGAATTCCGTTTGAAATTCTCCCAACCACCCCAAACAACACCTAGAAGGGAGTGAATAGGTGTTTTCCAACAATCATAACCAATAAAAATATTGCAGCCACACACAATCACCAAAAATAAAATAAAGCAATAAAGATATCAAACACAACAATTTTGGTGACAAAGTTGAAACCTTTTGGAGTCTTCAAAAGTAAAACCAGTCTGGAGCAGTCAAATCCAAGAAACTCATCCACAATAGAAGAATCAAATTACATATGGTTTATAATTACAAAACCCTTGTAACTAAACCCAATGTGTACCCTAACAATCAACTCATTTGTCTCTACCGTAGTAGCTCTAGAACCCTGGCCCATTCTTCTACCAAGCTTCCTCTAAAACCTGAAACGCCGGTGGCTAAAGGTTTGCTTTCAATTGTGTGGTTTAACAAAATTTAGGAGAGGTTAAAGAATGAAGGCATAATGATTCTAAGGTTCTATGAAAATTGTGTGGTCTGGGGCTTATAAAATCCTGTGAAAACAAAGGTTTAACCAGAAGATCGGTTTAATAAAAATAATACTAGAGAAGTCGACGTTCAAACGTTAGCTAGGGTTTAAAGGTTTATCACATTGTGGTGTTCGAGCGTTCTTAGAAGGTCATAGCAAATGGAGAATTCTAATTGACATATTGAGCACTATGTTCAAACATTCTTCAAATGTTACTGCAAACAAAAAGTTCTGTGAAGCACTTGAGGCTTTGACGTTCGAACATAACATTCTAGAACCAGAATTTTTGATTCCTTGATTCCCATGTTCGAATGTTTTTCAAATGGCATTGCAAACGAAGCACACTGCCTTGCAATTTGAAGTCAGTAGAGCTTCCTTGTTCGAACATACTTTGAAGGTGAATGTGAATGATGTGTTTTGTCTTGCACACTTTTTCAAACCAGACTTAAAATCGACTCAACCACTAAACTAGAAATACAACCAAATCAGTTTTGATACTGAATATGCCAACAAAAATCTTAACACCATCCTTTGACACTGGTTCAAATACCTTGAAAGTTGAGACCCTAATAACACTTGAATTACATCTTAAGCTAGAATCAAGCTTCAGTAATTCTACCTAAGGAATTCTACTCACCAAAAAATTCAAACCTAAGGAATTCCGCATAAGCATAGAGCTAATGTTTAATGCATATGCACTAATTTTCCACATTGTCAGGGGCTCAATTGCACTCACACGACACTTCTTGGGTTTTCAGTTTTACACAAAGAAAAAAAGGGAAACACCACACACACACACAGAAAGAGCTTTTACATGCTGGCTATCCTCTTCCTGATGGCAATCTCCTTGTTGTGGGGATTAGAACTAGAGACCACCATCTCCGATGCCCGTCAGCCTTTTTCTTGTTTACTTTCCTCCTCTCCTATACGTTTCAAGTAGTCAAAAGGTCCATAAGTACATTTGACTAGAGCAAAGGGAAAGAGGAATTACACAGATAGAACTAATTTCTTGAACCAGACCTGTTCAGTGACACCTTTTGCAGATGGCTCTCAGATGTTAGGGCCCAAAGATATCTGCACAAAGATCAAAAAAAAAATGTTAGGACATAGAACTAATGTTTCTAAACTCAAAACTGGACCTTTGATGAACCCACATGAATAATTTATCCAAGAAAACAAAAAGAACTTTCTTCTTGCAGTTATATAAACTTGTGAGAATCAGGACATTTTAGATAGACAGACTAAAATTACAGAGGCTATAATGCATATGGGAAAAAGAGTTATTTCCTTGCTAATCTGGTTTATGTTCTTAAGCAAGCGTAGTTCAAAGCACGCTGATTTGCCTAAGGGTAAAGATAAAAAGTGTTGGATTTATCAGACAAGTGGGATCAGACATTTAAACAAACACGTACCGGTTATTTCTGAGCAGGCTAGTAGACCCCCCGAGTTCAATCAGAGAGGAGGGGGGGGGGGGTATACAGCACAGCCTGGTACCAATTCAGGAACTACGAGAGAATGGGGCTGGTTAGTTGAAGAAGACGAAGAAGGATGGGCCATGGACTAGTGTTTGGATTGAGTCAAATCACCCGCTCCCATTCTCTTGGATAAAGGAAAGAGGCCTGCAAAAAAGGATCACAAGGTTTTAGGCCCAATAATTTTGGTTTAGCCCAGTTACCCAATCTTAAAAAGAAAGGGTCAAAGAAATTACTTTTTTTGTAACATGTAGTACTAGTATTTTCTTTTTTTTTTCTTTGGAAACTTCACTAACCCCCTTGAACTTTCGTGAATTTTGCAGACACCCCCTTAACGTTCAAAAACTCCCACTTTGGTGTATCGAACTTTCGTTTTATTTCAAATATTCCCTTGCCGTTAAATATTGCAGTTAAATTAAACGAAAAAATAAGAAAAATGACTAAGGATATTTTAGTAATTTCACACATTTCCGTTAAATTTAACAAAAAACCCTAATGGAAGAGGGAAGGTGAAAGAAAATCAAAGTTCGATACACCGAAGTGAGATTTTGAACATTGGGGAAGTTTGCAAAAATCACAAAAGTTTAGGGAATTAGTGAAGTTTTCCCCCCTTTCTTTTTAAGAAAATCTGAAAAAAGGTTACTTGGGATTAAATAGTCAAGAGCATGTTTATATGTACCACAAGAAAAATGGCATATTAATTGAATACTTAATAATTCAATTTATTAAATTAAATTGACATCAATCTTTAAAACACGTGATTCTTACGTACTAAAGACATGTGTTAGTTTCTATTAAAAATACATACAAAAATTACATGCAATAAAGATATAGCAATTTAATAGATTGGATAAGAATTTTTTTCAACACAATTTAAAGGAAAATTTTGTCAAAAAAAAAAAAAGTATCATGATTTATCAATAAGGCCTCTTGTATTTTGAGAACTTTAATTCAAAATAGTTTCTTTATTATTTATTTACACCAAAACTGTATTTCCTGAACTTAAAAAAAAAAAATAATAAAAAAATAAATCAGTTTTATTCTATGTGCTCTCTCTCTTTCTCTATTTTCTGAAAACATATTTCAATAATTATTTTCTAAAAACAACCAAACATGAAAGAAAATTCTAATGAATTTGTTCTTGTTTTAGTTTTCAGTATAAATTTGAAATTTTTACTTTATATTTTTTTTCTTCATAAAATCCACACTCACTACAAACTCTAAACACCCAAAACATCAATAATTGCTTGGGTTTTTGAAATTTAGGATCTAAATTTGAGTTTAGTCAACTTCTAAATTGGTTTGATAGTGTTCTAACCTATTAATTAATCTTGCATTTGAACTCAACGTCAATCGACAAAAGGACAAAGTTTTCTTTTAAATTAGGTTGGCAAAACTTCTCACCTGATATGCCATTTTTCTAGAGAAAAATATCTTGCATTTGAATTCAATGTCAATGACAAAATGATAAAGTTTTCTCCCAATCTAATTTATTGAACTAACTAATGACACATGATGCTCACATCAATTCAAAGAAACCATGTTTGAGACATTATAGCCTAAATCAACTCATAATTTGCTGTAAAGACCACAAATAAAATCCCAATTCCCTCATTCATTTTGTTTTTTAAGTACACTTCAAATGCCATTAACAACATTTATTCTGCTGTGGCCACATGAGGAAGTACTTTTTCAATCTGACCAGGAAGAAAAAGGAAGTCGAAAAAGGAAAACTTCAAGATGAACTGACTAGGTCTAAAGTTGGCATCGAGGTTCCTGATAAGAAGGCTTTAATGAGTGCCAAAGCTAGTTTTGGTCTATGCAAAGGAACTTCGTGTCCTGCTCCCCGGACTGATACAAAGGTAAGCCCAGAATATTCTTGGGTCCATCCACCCACCTGTTCAAAAAATTGTGCTAAAGTTGGAAACCCATATATTTGGTACATGCTGATAAAAACAAGTATTCGATATTGGAAAACTGAATGTTTTTATCTGAAGAGAGAAGCATATAATAACTAGAGTGATAAACAACAACTAGGGAAGAAAGAAGTTATTTTGTTAGCAAAGCCTATATTTTTATTTCCTTAATAAGTTGTATCAGCATATTTTGATAGGGTTCACTTCCTATCATATTTGAACTTCATTTACCTGCCCATCATCGTACCAGGCCCGCCAAGGTCGCAAAGTCGGAAGCTTAAGAGCATCTATACTGTACCGAGTGGATGTAACTGGGATTATGGCATCTGTATCACCACTGTCATACATGAAAGAAGAGTAAAACTTGGATCATTACCAGAAATTTGTATGAAGTCACCTGAACAGAACAAAAAACCATTTGCCAGCAGAACTAGAATCCCTAAACCAGGTTATATAAGTACCTCCAATAAAAATGATGCAGGATCTGAAAAATCAGATTCAGATTCGAATTGTAGAATTTGATTTAGAATGATAATTTGATTAAAAGTGCAGTGGATTGAGATTAGATTTGGGTCCTACCTTACAAATTGACTGCCCTAGGCGAAAATAATACAGGTACCAACACATTGAAGGTTTTTAGGGTGCTTCCTAGCTTTAATGCCAAGTAATTAATAAGAAAGCACATGCATTTAATTTTTTGCAGGCACATGTTAATCCAAATGCTCGTTACAAATCAAAGCAATACTTGAGGAAGTGAATAATGAAAAATATGTGCCAGGTAGTCGAAAGGAACCTGAACATCCATACGCGCAGTCCTGAATGTATCAGCTCATGATAAACGTCCAGCACTGTTCTAGGAGAATCCTTCCAGTTATTACTTACCAGCTCGCTACACAACAAGATTAAAAAGAGTGAAAATTATAGGGACTTACATCTCTCTGGCACTTCAGTCAAGGTTATCAAAGTATGCAGAAGTGATGTCATATAGAAGATCAATAGAAGATTATCTCAAGTTCTTAAGGGAGAGAAGGAAAACATAAATTAACCATAGTACATTTTGCACGGTGCAAAAGCAACATTAAAAGACCACTTTTTTCATTACTAACATTAAAAAAAAAAAAAAGTCAAAATTTACAATATATTTCACCTTTTTAAGATGCTCTAAAATTGAAAGAGTTCTAAATAGAACTGGAGGCTTTATCATGTATTAGTTGTTTACTTTTCAGGTTTATATTATTGTGTGAGACTAGGCATTGTTTACTTTTCAGGTTTATATTATTCCACACCTGGATGTAGTAACTCTAAGTTGAGAACAAAGATGCGAGACTTCCTCACACAATTTAACAAAACAAACTATGTTAGTTTATTCCAGTGGCAGGCTAAAAACCATAACTGCAATCCCAAACCACTCCCCTTAACCCACCATCTGGATATAAGAGTGTTGCTTAAATCATTCGGGATTGCTATCTTCACATTTGTAGGGTATCATTCACAATGAATAATTTTTCAATCAACCAAAAGGAATACTTGAGCTGGTGATATTTTCTTATAGCTAAATTATTAAGCCAGATAAGGTAGTGTTGAATGTGAGTATAATAAAGCTAAGTCTCATATTGGATAGATGTCACAAGTGAAAATGGATGGTTAATATAACATAATTGTGCATAAACCCATGCACTTAAGTTTTTCAGTTAAGTGGTATCCTGACATATTATATTATGCTCTCACTAAAAAAAAATTCCTCAAGATATTAATTGCTTTAACAAGTAGTATTAGAGCCAATAGAGGTATGCTTGTAAGGTGGATACCGGATAATAATGGTTCCTTTCGCAGTTGAAATATGAATGAAGGTACATGTCATGGACAAAATCCACAGAGTCCGCACAAGTGATCCTAAAGAAGTAAAGATGATCCATAAGATTAATAAAGCTTCCATTTGAGGAGAAGTTTAGTAATTTGGCGATAGACTCATACATGAGGGAGCGATGTTGAATATACATGTATGAGTATATAAAGGTTAACCTCACATCAGATAGATGTCACAAGGGTGATTGATTAATATAACATAATCAGGCTCAAACTTTTCGGTTAAGTAGTGTCTTGATATATTATATTGTGGTCTCACTAGAAGACTTTCAAAAGTATCAATCTCCTTAATTAATAAGTGACGATGCAATTATATGCTCTTAAATATATCTTCAAAGAGCCATACCTGCAGGTTGACCATTTAGATGGTGCACGAGCCAGATCAACATGAAGTGCCCTTTGAACCTCGGGTAGATTGAAGTATACAACAGAGTGCGCCTCGGTGCAAGGATCATACCTCTCACTAATGTGACCAACCATCTAGCAGATACCACTAGAAATCATTAATGATCTGAACAGATACACTATTATAGAGGCATCATGAAAAATCTCTTCAGAAGCAATATTTTGATTTTCACTATCATATTAGACTTGGTGACTGAAAACAGGAAAAGTTTAATCCTGAAACATGATAATTCCAAACTGTGCATACGGCAGAAAAGCTGTAAATACTCTTTCATGATGGTGGATTTGCACAGTCATTTAGAGTAAAAGAGCACTGAAAGGACGTAAATCTTAGAGGATAATAACGACGTTATATTTTTATATTCAATTTTTTCTTATCTATAGCCATACATATTATATTTTGCCAATCAAGTAAGCATTCTCTAGCCTTGACAAACTGTTAAGCAAGTCTATAGTACTGTTTTAAACGTATTCATTTTAACGCATCCAAATAAGTTGAGGGAAAAAAGGGCAAAGTAAATGAATCTTCCACAATGGGAAAGACACTTCAACCTTTGATATTTTCAACATCCTGTGGCAGTTCGTGTGTAACTTGACGAAGCTACTTCAGGACTATGCACTTCTTAGAATGGTTATTGGGGGAGGAAGAGACATTAGACAGGTTCCTCCAGAATGAAGTTACACTAACACTAACACTAACACTAACTTCTGGAAAATTTGTCATACGTAGTTCTTATATAATTTACTCTAAATTCCTCCAAATTCCTCAATTTGAGAAGCCATGATCCCTATTCTTGGAAGATGTATAGTTGTTCTTACATACCCTTTTTTATCACCTTGGATGGATGTCTAATTCTGCGAACAGCAGTAACAGAGTAATGACATGCCATAGCTAAAATTTTTGTGGCAAATCAAGCTTGCTACTAATGTTTTAAGGCACTAATGTACAAAAATATCTGAAAAGCAGATAGAAAATTACCTGAGTACAATCAAGAAGTAGATAAATGTATAGACTGGAAGTTTTCCATGGAGCATCCACTAGGGAGCTAAAAAGGACCTAATTGAGAGAGCGAGAAACCCAGCCAACCAAGTTTTTTTTTTTCCCATTTTTAAACTCCGCCAAAAACACTAAATCATACTCAGAAACTGTGCAAAGATAACTAAAAAAACGTCCCGCTTTATGGACTTTTAACAGATTAATTGGGGGGGCAGGGAGTGTTGACATGGTTTCCTCTATTTGAAAATGATTACAAACCAGTGATCAACCTTATTGGTTTTTCATATGCCCCTATAAGTGAAAAATATATTTAAGAAGGAAAATTTTATCTCACGAGAAAAAAAAGTTTAGTAAAATGAGCTAAAACTCTCCTATATCGATAGTTCAGGATAACTCACATTCATTCTTTTCCGCAGCCGATTTGACTGGCTTACATTAGCAGGGCAGGTGGGAGAGAAGATGCTATATGGGTCAATGTCTCCAAGTTCTTCGTTAGCAATATCCAAAATCTTATCACAAGAAGTTGAGGTGTGTATAAATGACTGAAAATCACAGAGAACATTCAGTAGTCTGTACGTTTGATCAGAAATCAAACCAGCTGACCACATAAACCGAAAGACCCCCAAATGGTCATGGAAATCGTCAGTTAGAGCATTTCCCACCTGCATACACACACATTTTGATGTTTAAATTGTCAACATGATACAGAAAATCAGGAATTTTAGAAGTAGCAAAGAACAGAGCCTATACCATATAACCCCTCAGATTAACTGTTCTTTCCTCATTTTCATAGTTGTACCTTACAATGGCTTGGCTTAGCTGAGGAACGTAATGTCCTGGAACACAGATTTGTGTAGTTAAAATCATAATACACACACACTACTAAGACATCAAAAGAACTTAGAAACATAAATGTAAAAGAAAAAAGAAAGATAAACCTCTTTAGCCATGAATAAGATTATTGAACAAAGAGCTACTTCCCTTGTTTGAGATAAGTGTTGTAATTGAAATTATTGCATGATATAAGTGGAATTCTTTTGCAAGGATGTAGAGCGTAGTAATACCAGATAAATGGTGGATTACTATTGTCGTATGATAACTTCAATCAACTAAGCATAATCCACCACTCCAAAAAGTAAGCAGTACTCAAATGGTATTTGGTTAACCTAAAGAATTTATCCTTAAAAGTCCTTTGAGGTGGGTGACAGGTGGAAAGCCTCTGCATGTACGTTAAAATAGCCTTCCAGAAGCGAATAGATGAGACCCACTTGTGATGAACATGATGACTCTACAATACAATTTCCTGTTTTTGTATCTTTATTTAACTTTCTTACATTTTCAGGAGTCTATGCCCACTGATTCCATATAGAATGTTCAATCTACAAAATATTGTTCTTCCTTCTTTCGTCCCAAACCATGACATGCCAAATTTGTGTTTTTTTGTTAAAGAAGAGAAGTTTTTCCATTTCCTATATCACATAATAAGACTCAAATTCACGGAAGCTGCTTCATGATGGTTGTAAAGTGTCACCAGAACAAGACACTTGTGGCAAAAAAATCTTCGGATTCAAAAACACAAATAACATGACACATACCAATAATTAATTGTCTCTAATTTCGACCCAACAATAAATGATGCTTGAAAAAGATTCATATACTATATAGCTGGAATAACAGTGCGACAAAAATATTCGCACTACTTCAGATTTACGACATACAGGGATTGAACTTTACCTGCATAGCTCTCTCCTGTAATATAAAAGTCCCTTCCTTTGTATTGAGGAAAGCGCTCAAACCACTTCAATAAAAATGCTAGAGAGTCCTCGGCTGCAAACCAGAAGATGACCAGTTTAAAGTACATAAGCTAGCAACAATAATAGACTTTTCAAAGCATAATCACAAAATACAAAAATGGTCAAAGCAGTACCAGTTCTTTTATCTCCATTGTTTAGCAAATCAGAGGAAGTGTTTGAATATGAAAAACCAACTCCGACAGGGGAATCAAGAAATATAATGTTGGCAACTGCAGAAGGATAAAACTAGTTAGACAAATGTTTGTGTAAACCATAGGGCATGCTTTGCTGTAACTGATAGTTCCAGAAAACAGAAGGCATAATATTTGGAAGTAACACTCTGCAGTCAGAGCAACATGTTAACAATAATTATGCATGAATGTCATAATGTTCAACCAATTAAGTCATCATGAGTGGTAGATGAACACGAAAAAGAGTCTTAAAGGAAAGTAGTGTATGAGCCAAACAATTAGTAAAGAAGTCATATGACTATTTGCATTGATAGTTTATCTATCAATAAACTTCGTAAATTGATTTCTCCATGCTATAAATAAAATTCAGATATAAGTATTTTCTTGTAAAGTGTTAGTTAATAGATGAAGTTTGAATAGAATGATGTAAGAACATTGATTATGTAGGCCAAGTGTTATTCTATCGGAAGTAGCTTACATGTATTCTGAGCAAAATGATGCACTAATCCAATCCAGATTGGGCCATGTTTCAGGTAGATGAAAATATCTCCAGCTCAGATTCATTTTGATATAATTCATGCATTGTTCATCAAATCTTAGCATCACTTAAGAGCCAAGATAAGAAAAGGAAAAAGTTTATATTTTTCACCATTTCAAGCACTCAGTAATCAATATTTCAAATACAATTATTTACTTCTGGCTACGCCTTTTTCTGGCTCAAATATTACAGGAAAAAAAATCAGAAGACAAAAACGTTGACAAATTCATTAGATGTTTCTCACTTTGATTCCAAGAGTAAGGGTTCAAATAAAGTGTCTTTCCATCTGCCTTGATATGAAAAGGGCCAATTTCCTCTGCCTCCCCATAAGCAATGGATGAACATCCAGGCCCTAAAAGCAACAAGTCTTTAGTCAGAAACTCATTTCAAAAGATTGTACTCTATCAACAGCAATAAAAAAACAGACAAGCTGTCAATTTTCAACATCCAAATGATTTGAAAAGCAAAGAAACATCAATTTAGAAAACATTTACAAATATAAAGACTTTTACCTGTCACATATTCTTTAAAGTTATCAATCAAACAGTAAAGAACAATTCAAACAGTTAGGAATCAGAACATTTTGTTAAGCTGATAATTGAAGGTAAAGCCAACAGCTAGATTCTAAGGAGAATTACGGCTATGAAAGACATCCAGATTTCAAGGGAAAGTCACGACTGTCACCAGGAAAATATGGGGTGTAATCTCTTCCAGAATTCAAGGCTTAATTCATGCTTGCACAGCTTCCTCTTAACATGTTGGTTTCAGTAAACTTACGTGCCAGCTAGTTTAGCTTTTATAGTCTTCTATTTTATTTGTATCTTTTGTAATCTCGCCACCTCACTCTGTGGCTCTAGCACCTGTATCTCTCCTATATATTCTGAACTAAACACGAATGCTCAGTAAGACGAATACAACCAAAACTCTCTTGGTGTCTTCATTCTAATACATTTTTCCTCCATCTGCATTTCCTCTCTTCTTTTTTTTTTTTTCTTTTTTTGTGTGATATGATCATTGGAAAACTCCAGTTTGCTCCAGGAAGTTTCCGTTGCTCTCATCTCAAGGCCAAATTTCCCCTTAAATGGAGAATCCTCTTTAACATGGCAGATTGAAGCAGCATGGCCCAGACGACCACAGCTATAACAGAAATCTGAGAGGCTTTTCATATTTGAACTGGACCCATACTTGATCTTTTCCTTCTCCACTCTTATTCGGATTTTAATCTCCACTCTAATCCGGAGGAACTTACAGAAATGAACTCCCTTTGTATTTGCATCATCAATCTCCAAAAAGCTTTCCCAGTTTCCCTCCAATCCGTGTGACATTTTCAGTAGCCATGAATTTGGATCCAATAATTCCCTCTCAGTCTCTCACATATTCTTTCAAGTTATCAATTAAGCAGTTAGAAATTGGAACAGACAACTCTACACTTCCAATGAAACAGGTAATAAGTCACACAAGAAAAATATGGAAACTAGCAGCAAAACAGTCACATACCAATTCAAAAACCACAAGTCAAACACCAATAAATTATTAAAAAAACATAAATTATAAAAAGGGTATGAACAAATTTTGAAGCTTAACCCCCATTAAGCCAAAGAACAAGAGGCTTTGAATCAGGATCCTCAGCTGCCTCAATGAACCAGTAGAAGAGGGCCCTCCCAGAATCTTCATTGACATTGATGTACCCAGCATAGTGTGCAAAGCTCAGGTTAAAACTCTGCCCTGGGAGCCTAAGAACCTTGTCTAATTGTTGCTGGACAAGAGGGTCTGTGGAACAGGTTGCAATACCAATATCCAGATGGACATAGACAAGGAAAAACAAAATTTTGTTAACAAAGGGCCATCTGGGCTTTGTCATTTCTTTTCAGTTGGTCAAGGAAATGGCCGTTGGATACTGGGATTTTTAAGGTGAATGGTCCTGGTTTTGTTCACAACTAGAAGCAATCAAGCAAAGTCTAGCTGGTTTTGCTGACTTCCGCAGGGATAAAACCTCTTATTTTATCTCCCATTCCCGAGATTGTGTACACTGATAAGGGCGTGTTTGGTTTGGTTATGTTGTCATGAAACCGTTTTCCGTTTGTGTACCTCGTTTCAATGCACTTTCCTTTCCCGAAGGGACCCATTAATTAGGTGGTCCAGTTGTTGGCATTTTTGGCTGTAATACGTATGCTTCCAAATGAATGTTACTGAATGGAGCCAAACACGTCTTATCACTGTCTTTGACCGTTTGTTGTGAATGTATTTGGGTTCATATCATTAGAAGACGGCATCAAGCCCAGCTCAAACCATCTGGAAAGACTAATTGGTTACAGCCCAAGTTCCCTGGCTGTCTGATATGGCTCACCAAAGAGTCAAAGACTAATTTGGGCTCATATAATTATTCTTGAGCAAGCATTTTATAATCCTAATTGAAAACAAACACACTTTTAATCACTAGAATTTTTTACAGAGTAATGTTATAAGTTTCACTAGAATCTTTTTAAAATCATTCCAAATATAATATGACTTTTAAAATTATCAATAGATCAAAAATCAATAAATCACATCTCAAATTTAACGGTAATTTTATAAGTCACGTTACATTTAGAATGACTCTAGAAATACTATAAGAAGCCTTATATTATTATTTTTTTCACACGCTCCCTTTTGAACAGTAAACATCATAAGTTGCAGAATTCAGACCAAGCCTTTCAGCTTTTGTCCTTGATTTCATGAGATTCCTTAGCTATGGAGGCACGTGAGCTGCAATAAATGACCAGAAAAGTGAACAAGTTGCAGACCAACATTTCTGTTGTTATTTTCTCACTTTTTTATAGGCAGGAGTTTATAAGAGAGATAAGAATTCCCACTAATTACTGGTTCAAATTGCTAAGCAGATAATGCGAGAGAATAGGACCCACTTGCTCGAGTACGTAGTCGAACAATCTAAAAATTTGTTTGGATAAATAAGTTTCATATTACTATAGATTTTAGTATGTTCAAATTATTTATCTAAATTGTAAGCAATTCGAGCAAATAATTGTTGTGAATCTCAATATGAAAAAGGGCTTTACTTCCCGAGCAAAGAGCCGTATTTGAACAAAACACCATCCCTTTAATTCTCCTTATAATTTTTCTCAGCCCTCATAAAATTATTGAGAATCCGAATCTAAATGTTTCATGCTTTGCAGCACAACACTTACATTAAAGATGTTTCAAAAACCAAGAGTGGACTAGTTGTGTGGTCCTCCTGAGCATGTGGGTTAGAACATCACCATCACAATTTGCATGTCCCCATGTGGCTGTCCAAACAGCTTGATGTAATCCCCATGAATAAATTAGAGGAGGAGGTTCTCCATGATGGCATGAATGTTGTTGTTTTGTCCATATTTCCATGGCCTAACACGTACGACATCGCATTGGACCTCTAAAACTTCTGTGTCTTCTTGCTCCTTAATAAAGGTTGGTCTGCTCACGTTTTCAATTGCACAGTTTAACAAATGATTAGGTGTTTGAACCAAGTGTGTAACATCATCTTGATATATTGATATATCATGTAGCTAAAAAAAAGGGAATAAAAGTATATGGCATTGGATAAATATTAAAAATAAGGAAAAACGTCACTCCCACTCTTGATTGTTTATTAGTATTGCAATCATGTCTCTAAACTTTAAAAAGTGTCAATTTAAGGTAACTATTTTTTAGAAGTTTGCAATATTCAACTATTCCATCAAAATTCAGTATTAAATGAAACGTTTGATGAGCGAAATCCCCAAGAATAAGAAACTTTGAAGTCTTATAACATGTTATATATTGAATATCTCTTCCTTGAGTTTTGGTGTTTCTTTAATTATGGGCTTGTTGAAGGCGTGAAGCACCTTCCCTCCAATGGCCTTGGAGGATCCCAGAAGGTAATGGTGATCTTCTAGACTTCTTCCAACCAAACCGACTAAAAATTAATAACCGTATGTAGTTTAATAGAACAATGTTTCGTCAAAGCTACTGTTGTTTATTATTTAAGAATTTCTAGACACACGTGGAATAAATTATAATCAAATTTTGATTCTTTTGGGTCGTCATTTGATGTTGTGCCAAAGGTACAAAAACAATTACAATATATCAATAGTGTTAGAACCAGTCAAATGTTCTTTTTACTCATAATTTGGGTAGAACCTATTCAAATCACTTCACATTGAAAAAATTTAAAATTTGGCTCGAGTTCGAAGTCAATCCTATATATATGATTTTTGAGCCAAGTTTAAACGGCTAATACTCGGTTCGACTACAATCCTAACAATGGTCATGACCTAGACCATTGGTGTCATGCATTTGTTTTTTTATTATAAAAAAAGTGATGTATTGTGTAATAGAAGCATGCTTGATGTATGATTTTAAGGTTACAGTTCACAATTAACATAGTTGGCCCAAAACTCGCTGTCTAGTCTTGATTAATCTATCTCCAAGTGATAGCTCAATCGGTTGGAGATCACGCTTCATGAAGCGGAGATTACTAATTCGAATTTCTCTCGTCTTGTGTGAACATGTAAAACAAAAAGTCTTGATTAATCAGTTCACTCTTATGCCTTTGAGCCTTTGACCATGGTATGCGCCATCAAATTACATTCATTTAATTAGACTTGAATTTTCTCTAATGGACCCATATATAATAAATAAGCCCTCCAAACGTGTTTCATGGATGCCTCATTAAATGTGTGTAGATTTGCACAAGAAAGTTCATGGCAACATATTTGAATGCTACTTGTAAAATATAATATAAAAAAAAATTTAAAAAAAAAGAAAAAGTGCTACTTGTTTATTTTATTATACTTTATTTATTAATTTTTGGAAAGACCTCTTAAGCCTTTTCATCCAAATTAAGTTGACCTAGTCCAAGAAAATAGGTGACGAAAGTGATTAGCACAATTGCCCAATTTTCCCATGACTAGTTCCTCCCTCCCCCAAAGTAGCAGCTAGCAACCAAAAAAGACCATGACTAATTGATTCTTAACCATAATTACGATGACAATCTGGTATTTCTTTTCTTCTAAATATTGCAACACTCAAAATACTTTAAGTACCTTAAAAACTACGTCACACTTACCATGTTAATTAATTAACAATTAAAATTTTGTTGTGGCGGCCAAATTAAATTTGATAGTAATCGCTCATATAATAAATGTCACGTTAGAGTGCTATATTAGTTTGTAAAGGACAATAGTAGAAGCTATAATATATGTTTTCATTACAAAAATAAAAGTCAAAATGGGCTTTACTTGCAGCATATAATAACATCGTTTTCCCATTAACAACCGTTGCGTGTGTTGGGGTACGGCACATGTTTAATTAGACTATTAATTTTGCAAAACTAACAAAAGCAACAACTCAATGTGTTTAATTATAAGTGATAACGATAGTTACTGATCGATCAACCGAACAATTTTTATTTGCATTAAAACAAGAATTGAAAACTTTTTAGTAACCCATAACTCAAATAAATAAATAAATTACAGAAAACTTGTAAAGATTTATATTTGTTAATGCTTCTTGGGAATTTTTTTATTTATTTGTATTTGAAATGAAAATTGTTTTTATATTTTTATAAATATTTTGTGTTTGGATTGTTTTTCTAATGATTATGTTTGGATAAGAAAAAACAAATATTTGACTAAAGAGAGGGCATCAATCTTTTTTTTTTTTTTTTAATCAAATAAGGAAAAGTGGGTTACAGATAATCGAACAACCACAAAGAGGTTGACACCCTAACAACAAAGTCCAAACAAAAAATGTAATATAAATACAAGAGCATGTCCAAAAAGACTAAACAGTAAGCAATAATTTTATCTATGGTCCCAAAACCACACAAAGCAACGACAAATTATAAAAAAACTCGGTGAAGAGTCGTATGCGGTGACAAAATGCCACAAGCTTTCGTTTTGTTGGGGTTTAAATGATGGCAAAATATCTTGCATGTTGATGTGGTCTGAAATGTGCCATATGCAATTTGCCGAATGGGACCAAACTTGAATTTGGTTCAAGTACTTGTTCAATAATGGCTTCTATGTCGACGCATGTGGAGCCATATTTTACAGCAGTTGGTTGGAAATTGGAGAGAAAAAGCTCTATATTATATTTTTCAATCATGGTTATATTGTATAGGACGGAGATTCTCTGTAATATTTGAAGGACATTTGATACGATGGAATGATTATTCCTTACAAAATAGGAATGAGTAAAGAATATGAGGACTTGGAATGAAGTGATTATTTTATTCTTTTGCTTGATGACAATTAAAGAATGATCAAATTTTTTTTTTTTTATTAAAATTGAATTATATTTTAACCACGCCGACTCTTCTTTTCCTCCTCTGCCACCTCTCTACTACCGTCGAAAGAGGCGGCAGGCGTTAGTGGGCATAGAGTGAGACAACTCGTAAAAATGAGATTCAAAATTTTTAGCTTGAATAACATCTTTTGAGGCATTCATTTTAAATAAATAGCTCAAATTAAAGTTATTTACACCATAAATATTGCTCCCAATCCTATGGTATTGGTATATATATACATCTAAAGTGGGTAGAGGTTCAGTGTCAATGAAAACAAAGAAAAACGTAAAGAAATTGTGAGGGAAAATGTTTGTACATGTGCTGGGGACACCCAACATTCCATGCTTTTTGCAGACTGCACCCTGGCCCTGTCAATTTCTCAAAATTTTCATCCCATTTTCTTTTTTTTATCTAATTTCTTTAGATAGTAAGGGTCCGTTTGGGAGTGCGTTTTTTAAAAAATAATCTGCGTTTTTAAATTAAATCGCAATTTTGGAGTGCTTGGGATTGCGATTTTGATAACGCAAATTTTAAAATCGTGGAAAAATCTACGATTTCAATAAGCTGACTAGATAATGCTTATTTGAAAAAGTGCGAATTTAAACCAAAATCACGATTTCACTTAAAAGGCAATATTTACCTATTTGGTCTGAAATCGCAATTATATGCTAATTTTACCCAAACACTCGATTGATAAAAAAAAATACTTTTTAGCCTGTTTTACCAAACGCCTGTGCAATTTTAAAAAGTGGCGATTTAAAAAACACAATTTTTAAAAACGCAATTTTTAAAATTGCACTTATTGAAATCGCACTCCCAAACGGGCCCTTAATTATCTTTTTCTTTTTTTTCTTGCCAATAAAAGCTTTTAAAAAATAAAAATGGATCATCGCCATTTCATTTGAATGATGAGTTCCATTCAGACAAAAAAGTATAAAAATTGAGATAAAATTGTCCTCGTCTTTTAAAATTTGGACAATTTTGTTTTATCTTTTTGCCTCACCGACGAGTAATGTTATAAGACTTATTGGAGTCATTCCAAATATGATGTGGCTTTAAAATTATCGTTAAATTTGAGATGTGATTTATTGACTTTTGATCTATTTGTGATTTAAAAAGCCACATTACATTTAAAATTATTATAGAAATACTCTAAAAAGTCCTATAGCATTACTTATCCCCAACTCCTCTCTATTTCTCTATTTCAAATAAGTAGACAAGCTACAATATTGTTGGTATAAAAATAAATAAATACTGTAGCAAAATATAAATATTGCATATTTATTAGCTAAGCTTTAATGGGATGTTTAAAGCATCTATTAGAGGGAATAAACTACATCATGTTGAAGTAAGATACGTAAGAATAATTTACAGTAATTAAGATATAAAATATTATGAGAATATTATCATAATATTCTATGCGTAAATAATATGAAATGTACAACCAAATCAGACAGTGCCGTGTGCTGGATAATTTGGTCGTCAATTCCTCAGATTTTTCATCCCAAATTCTTCAAAACCCATTATTATCTTTATCTCTTGACTCTTGTACATCCAATTCAGTGAATCAGCTGCCGACCAGGAAAAGGATTGGAAATTGCAGGCCTGACAGTACTTGCAGGTGGGGAGTCCAGAATCTCAGGCAGACATTTAAGTTACTTTTAACATTTTCATGCACATGCAAACAATTGCAGGAAGCAGTCCAGAAGATGGGGAAGTTGCTAAGAACTTACCATCTAATTACAAAAAATGACCTAAGAGAATGATTTTTCTTTTTTCTTTCTTTTAAATAATAATAAAAAAAAATTAAAAGGCAGAGGCTGCTATCAAAGTTGTTATTTTACCTAAACGCGATCATGATAGCATTTATAAGGTTTTCATTGCATGATATAATTATAAGGGTCTGTTTGGTTTTGTAATTTTTTTTTTTAAAAAAAAAAAGTTTTAAATTAACAATTTCAAAACAGGATTTTTAAAAGCATAGTTATGTGTTTGGCAAATCACGGTTTGACCTTTACAATCATAATTTAGCATTTGAAATTGTACGTTTTTTAAAAAGCACATCCTTACCTATCCCAAACAATTCATTTTCTACAATTTGATTTAATTTTTTTTTTTTTGTCTATAAAATTACAATTACAAACGCACCCTAAATCTACGTCATAATATGTACCGACCATTTTGAAGATTATTCAAGAATAGGACATGGAAGAATGATTCTGGCCTTTTTTATATTTCTAATCAAATTCTCTAGAAGGTGGAGATCGAAGACAAATGTAAACGAAGAGTCTCTGTCGTTACCCACCAAAATGGACCCCTTCCTCTCTCGTACATACACATGCATGCTACTTTGTCCACAGGAGTAGCTACCATGAAATTTCTTGGCCGTCTTTTCCACACTTTTTTTTGTTGCAAGGAAAGAGGCAAAATATTCTTCAATATCTTTATCATCTAGAATTTATTTTTTTGACTTTTAATCTGATTTTATCGTCGGCTACATTACTAACCTTTTGTTACATTCATTTCTTGACTTTTTTTTTTTTTTTTCCACAACAGCAATTGCTTTTAATGAAATATATGAATGATTTAAAAATTAATAGTAATTAGAGTGTTTGAATTGCAATGTAATTTAAACAGTCAAAAAAAGGAAATTTGAAATTCGAATAAGCCCTGTACTTCAGGTTGCTTGGGGATAAGTGGACCTTAATTGATTCATGAACCGACACGAGTCCAATGCAAGATTAGCAAATTATGATTTAGGGATTTGATTCGTTTAATTAAATTGGTCGAATTAAGATTAACCTATACAATTTGATATCCATGCCTCGACATGCAACCTAAGAACTATTAATTTTTAACAAGGCTCGCAAACTCAATACAAACCAACACGAAATTAGGAGTTAAAGTTAAAAAGTCTGACTCGTTTAATTGAACAAGTTGAATTATGATTAATCTAATATAGTTTCATAAACATAATGAACAAAACCCAATACTACTTGCAACTTTTTTTGTGGGATGCTTGTTGGGAATTCTAATTCAAATTAGGTTCAGTTTTGGGGTTCATTTAATTATAATTTGGTTTATTTTATTGAAATCTTATACTCTCATCCCAATAATTTGAGGTGTTGAGTAATCAAATGAATGAAAATTCTGGTATGACTAGATTTATTAAATTGACCCATTAGATGATGTTCTTGTCCACTGCATCCTGTCATGATATGTCATATCAAGAATCTAGTAGCCCTAGGCAATGATAAACATGCAATACCCAATTTCAGCCTTAGATTTATGATATGATTTTTTTTTTCTTTCAAAAAGCAATTAGAAGTGGCTTATGTGCATACACGTTGTCTAATATGAACTTGTTGAAACTCCACAGACAATAATAATACATGTGATTGGCTATTAAGCTTGTGGGTTGTAGACTTCAAAAGGGTCAAATTTTTGGCCTGCTTTAATTACTACTTTTTGTGTAAATTTTTAGGTCTTTTGACAAAGATTTAAAGGACATAGGCACATCTTTTTTATTATTTATTTGTATTTTTGTTTTGAATTTATTGCCAGAGAGTTTAACCTTTTTTTGATTTTTTAATTCCTTGTAGCTCTTTTACACTTTTTTTATAAAAAAAAAAAGGTGGGTTGATAGTCTTAAGAAAATTGACACATTAAGGAGTCCGATGATACCATAATATAACACGTTAACAACATGATTCTCAGATGTGTATACACATGTGAGTGCCTTTGTGTATACATGAAATCAAATCTAATAAATATCTATAATCCATAAACTAACATTAATTAACATATAAACCACGCGTTACAATGTAACACTTTACTGTTTCAATTGAATACGTGTACATATATCAACAATGTTTTTTTTTTTTTTTTGGTAACATGCAATGTTTAAGACTTGAGAGAAGGAGATAAAGATAACTACAAGTGAGATGTGATTGAATGTCATCATCACCTTAACCTAACCTTATTGGCATACATTTGTATGCATTTAAAAAAAAAACGTGTTAGCTAACCTTGTTTGAAATTAGATTTAATTAACTCAAATTTTAAAAATTTATGCAGTTACGAATTTATGGAAAAAATAAAAATAAAAATAAAAATTTGAAATTTTTAAATTTGCATATATGAACTCCTAAATTTTCAAACAAGATGACCATTAATGTAAGTTTTTTTATTATTTATAACTATAAAACTGTAACTTTGAGCTTAATATTTGTTTAGATAAATATATCTAAATATTTCAAATAAGATGTGATATTTAAAATCATTGATAAATCGAAATTTAATAATGATAATTTTAAAATTCACATCATATTTAGAAGGACTATAGTATTCCATATATCATTGCTATGCTAGAATCTTATACAGTTGGGCAGAAAATTCTAATCCGGTTACATTAATAAAGCTTGCATAGTTTGAATTGGTTAAATCGGAACCATAATTCGGTATATTTGATAATGATTTTGAAAAGTTTTTAAGTTTCGGTTTGAGAAAAAATAAAAATGATGTCATTAAAAGGTTACATGTATTTTTTAGTGAGATCATGAACAATATTTTGTATTTTGAATTGTTTGTTGCTCTTTTGAAAGACCTTGCTTTTTAAAATATATAATTATTTTAAAAAACGTTGCTGAATTGACATTTTTATGTTATCGTAACCTCTAATCTCAAATGCCTCTCAATTTGTTGAAACTGATCTACATCGCATTTAGTTAGACCCCGATTGTTAATGAATTTGGTAGTTAGTACAGAACTCAGAGTGGTTTATTTATTTCAGAATCTTTTGTAAAATGGTTAGTCAAAAGCCTAATAGACGTATGACACGTGTCTCACAACACAATTATACTATACAACGTAGTATGAACTAATAGTTTGTTGATTTTTTTTATTTTTATTTTTTTTAACAATGATTGATCCAATGATTTTTAACTGACAATCAGTGAAGAATAACCGTTTGCTAAAAGATTAAAAAAATATATTTTAAAAATTATTGAAAAAAAAAAGATAAGAATGCATTTAAAAAGCCATTAATTAAAATAGAATAAAAATAGTTTTAATTAACTAATTTTTTTATAATTGAAAGAATCCACATTTTGAATGAAGGCTACCAACAACAACTACCATCGGCAGCTCGGCACCGAAGCCTAAGGATTATTCATAAGAATAAAACTGCGGGGAGCATTATTTTTAGAATGGAAACCTTAGGGTAGTTTCTGATAGTTAGCGTAGGGTAGTTTCTGATATTTAGCACAACAAATTTCTTTTCCGTTTTGGTCTTCCAAGAGTACTACTAAAATATTATAAGTGTGAAATTGTGGTACGAATAAAAAAGTGCAATCATATCCGAGCATATAAAGCTGCTTGTTTTTCTGTGCTTCCAAAGTTATCGTGGGGAGAGAGAGAGAGAGGAGAGAGAGCTCTTCTGCTACGCTTGGTTTTGGTGGTTGCTTCTCGCAGAAGGTTCTCTGTGTTTTGTTTATTGAAAAAGAAAGGAAAGAAAAATAAAGAGTAGCAGAAATAATCGGTGAAAGGAGGAGGAGGAGGATAAGATTGCGTAGATTACAATAATAACGAGCACAGATAAAAGGGGTTTCGTGAAAACCTTGTTCTGAGATTATAAAAAAACCTAGAAGATTCTTATCTTCACGTAATCGCTTTTTGTTGATTGTTTTGGTGCCATAGTCTAAGTTTTCTCATTAACCCATTTGCTTGAAGTTTATATTTGATTCGATTGGTCGTTTCTTGGTTTTGGGTGGTTTTGTTTGTGGGGTGTTCATTTCTGGGAAGAATCGGGACTTGTTGGAAAGGAAATTGGGGATTTTACTGGGAAAAATTTGTTGGGTCTGGTGGGATTTGGGATAATTTGTGGAACTTAATGGTGGGTTGGTGATAAGTTGGGGGTTTCGAGCATAATCGTTGGTGGGTTTGTGGGGGAATTGGTATTTTTTTGGGCGATTGTTGTGCTTGGTTGGTGTTGATTAGGGTTTTTAGAAGGATTGGAGATTAAAGTTGAGGTTTTTGTGGGATAATCTCTGGCGGATAGCTTGTATTGGTGGTACCAATGCTGGGTCGATTACAGTTAGTGTCATTTTCCGTTAAAATCCTTAGTGGGTTTGTTGAGAAATAGGCTGCTTTTGCAGATTTTGGTGGTGATTGGGAATAAATCCGGGGTTTTTCGAGGCTTAAGGTCTAACAATTGGGAATTCTTCATCTGGGTGAGGATTGTCTGTTAGAGGAATCGAATTGAATTGCTTCTTGTTGTTTCAGCTTTAGCTGAGAGCTTGTCTCGACTAGTTTTGCAGTTTGGGGTTGAAAATTCCATTGTATGAACAAGGTGGTATTGGTGCTCTAATTGTGTTTGCTAGGAGTTTGTGGTGGAGAACTCTTGTTCTGACGATAAGATGAGTTCATCTATCTCCCAAGGTTCAGTTCATGGAGGCAAGCTTATTGTTCAAATTGCTGAGAATGGACATTCATTTGAGCTCGACTGCGATGAAACCACGCCAGTTGAGGCGGTTATGCGGACCATTGAATCCGTGTCGATGATTAGTTTCAATGACCAGCTTGTTCTCTGCTTGGACATGAAACTTGAGCCGCAGCGGTTGCTTTCGGCATATAAGCTTCCTTCAGTTGACCGGGAAGTGTTCATCTTCAATAAGGCAAGACTGCAAACCAATTCGCTGCCTCCTCCGCCGGAACAGGTTGATGTACTGGATATTGCAGACCCTCCATCACCGTCCTCGACACATAATCCCCATCCTTTGGATGATGCTTCTGACCCTGCTTTGAAGGCTTTGCCTTCATATGAACGCCAATTCAGGTATCATTACCAACGAGGGCATGCAATTTATAGTCGTAGCCAGGTGAAATATGAGAACTGTGAGAGGCTTTTGCAGGAGCTACTGGTTCAAGAGAGGGCATTGGAGGTTGCTACGGGTAATTTGGATCAATACTATAAGATGATTAACCAAAATTACACGGACTTCATGAAACGTTATTCACAACAGCGCCGGGTTCATTCTGATCTGCTAATGAATTTTGGTAGGGATATTGAGAAATTGAGATCCATCAAGCTTCCCCCTGGTGTACAGACTGCTACCCGCAAGTGCTTACTGGATTTTGTGAAGGAAGAGAACTTGCGGAAGTCAGCTGAGAATTGTAACGGTTCCCACAGGCAGTTTGAGAATAAGGTTTCACAATTTAAGCAAATGTTTGGCGAAGTGAAACGCAAGGTTGAAGATTTGTTTGCTAGTAGGACCCTTTCTCCTACCAGGAATTTGGAGGTGGAGGTGATGATTAAGAATCACCAGCAATGCATCAACGAGCAAAAGAGTATACTGCAATCTTTGAGGTGGGTTGTCTTTTATCGTTGCCGTAGTTTCAGCTACTCAATTTTTGTTTGCTTATTTGTTTGGTTTCGAAATGTCTATTTTTGCTCCTCACTCTAGGGTTGATTTAAATTCTTACTGGATGGGGCCATTTTATCGTTTCTAAATTATGTTGTGGCTAAGTTTCATAGTTGCCAGGAACTGATTTTAGGGTGTTTCCCTTTTACTGATGTGTGCAATGTTGTTCGAACATTGCTAATCTCAGGTTAATATCATACTTGGCATTTCTCACATGGAGACTGTCTTTTATTTTTTTTTAAGATTTTTATATCGAAACTAATTAAAGGTTCATGGTAACCAAGCATGTGCTATTTGGCTCTCTGGTATATGTAATAGACCTGCATATGTGCCTCATTACTTGTTTCATTCTTATTTGCCTCTACTGCCTGTACTTTGGGAATGGGAATAGAACTATAGACAGTCAACAAAAAGTGAGATGGAGGAATCTCATTATACACATTGGGAATTGGGATGGAGTTATTGACATAAAAAAGAGGTGGAGGGAGGGAGAAAGCTGGGGAAGACTTCCTTGAGTAGGCTAAAAGTGGAAAGACATCCTTGTGGTTGGTGATTCAGTGAAAGAAGTGCTTGAGGTATCTGGTTGCTCACTATAATTGCACGAGATGATTGAATGGTGGGTACCTTTGAGGGTATTATCCTGGAATAGTGTTATCATGTACCCTTCCCCAAAATAAATTTTACTTCTATAAACTAGCTCTGCAGAAAGCTCTCTAAAAATACAGCATCCTGATTCTCTTTAAAACATATATGAGATGAAACTGCATTAATACATGAGGAAGAAACTTAATTGCTGTTGTAATCATGTACAGTTTGTATTTGCAGTTTGAATTCCATAGTTTGTGCATCTATGATACCTTGTTCTGCTGTAATCCTATGATTTCTAAAATGTTATCAATTTGACCAATAAGTACATAAATCTGTATTTGTGCAGCAAAGATGTCAATACGGTGAAGAAACTTGTGGATGACTGTCTGTCCAGCCAATTATCTTCATCACTCCGTCCTCATGATGCAGTTTCAGCCTTGGGTCCTATGTATGATATACATGACAAGAATCACCTACGAAAGATGCAGGATTTTGATAGTGCAATTTCTGAGCTGCTGGACACTTGCAGGGAGAAAAAGAATGAAATGAACATCTTTGTGCATAATTACATGCGAAATATAGCTTATGTTACTTATGTCATCAAAGATGCAAAGTTACAGTTTCCTGTTTTTAGAGAGGCAATGGTGCGTCAGGATGATCTGTTTATGGACTTGAAGTTAGTCCATGGGATTGGCCCAGCATATAGAGGCTGCCTCGCAGAAGTTGTGAGAAGAAAGGCTTCAATGAAGCTTTACATGGGCATGGCTGGACAGTTGGCTGAAAGGTTTGCTACGAAGAGGGAGGATGAGGTGAGGAGACGGGAGGAGTTTTTGAAGGCTTATGGTTCTTACATACCTAGGGATGTATTAGCATCCATGGGATTATATGATACCCCTAGTCAGTGTAATGTCAATATTGCTCCTTTTGACACTGGCTTGCTTGATATTGACATTTCAGACCTGGATCGGTATGCTCCTGAGTATTTGGCAGGATTGCCTTCCAAGGGTGAGAAACATGGAAGCTTAAAAGATTCATTTTCTTTGTCTAATGACAGTTCTCTTTCGGCTGAGATTGAAGAGATTTCTGTGGACACCGAGGAGCTTCTTGAAGGTTGTGAGTTGGTGGAGATTGCTGGGACTAGCAAAATGGAAGTTGAGAATGCAAAACTGAAAGCTGAACTTGCTTCTGCAATTGCCTTGATTTGTTCTCTCAGCCATGAATTTGAATATGAATCTCTGGATGATAATAAGTTGGATGGTATATTAAAGAAGGCTGCAGAGAAGACAGCTGAAGCCTTGCATCTGAAAGATGAATATGGGAAACACCTACAATCTATGCTCAGGACGAAGCAGATGCAGTGCGTGTCATATGAGAAACGCATTCAAGAATTGGAGCAGAGATTGTCTGATCGCTATATGCAAGGGCAGAATCTCTCAAGTAACAAAGATACAACTGACTTTGCCCTTTTGGCGGAAAAGGCTGAGGACTGCAAGCCAGAAATCTTAGGTAGTGAAGCCCACATACCTTGCATATCTACATCCGAGCCCATGGATGAGGTTTCTTGTATCTCAAATTCTTTGGATGCAAAACTGGGGCTTTTCACTGGGCAACCAGCCAAAGCTCGAGAAGGGGTGGATGAGAATATGTTGGATTCCTCTGGAATACAAAATCATCAGCTTGATTCCTCAATGTTGGAGCCACATCGCGAAGAATTACTACTCAGTGACAGAGCAGGGAAAGATAAGATGGTAGAACAGTTGGGCATGTCCTTTACAAACAGTTCTACTGCTGAGAGCATGCCTGAACATCTGAATATTTTGCCTTCAGACCCACCAGCTGAGCTGGGTTTGGATTCCAAAGTCAGCAGTGATCTTTTGATGGAATTACAAAGTGCACTTGCAGACAAGTCAGACCAATTGACTGAAACTGAAACCAAGTTTAAAGCTAGCATGGAGGAGGTTGCATTGCTTAGGAGGGAGTCGGAAGCGAGTCGGAAGCTCCTTGATGAATCTCAGGTATTAGCTAGCTGATAAAATACATTTCTCGTCTAATTTTTTAGTAGGATTTTGTACAAATTAATTGGTTAATGGTTTTAATAGTTACCCATTAATTCTTAACAAATTTAACCTCTATTTCTCACTCTGTGTTGCTCGTTTTATAAGTAGGTTTCAGATGATTCCTCTCCCTTGCTTTCTGCCCTTCTGATATTTACACTTATCTTTTGGAATTTCTGTGATGTATACAGAACTAAATTTAGTTATGTCTCTTAGCATGGTTTAATTGCTTTACCTTGCTGACTTTTGTTATCATTTTTAGTACAGAGTGCCAACATGCATATATCCACACAGTGATACAAGTGATCTTATTGGCGAGTTTGACCTAAAAATGATTGTTATTTGTCAGTTCTTTTAGTAACTTAGCACTTAGGAATTAGGATGCTAGGCTATTAATCTGGAAACTGAGTTTTTGTATATGCCTAGAATCTAATGATACCTTTGAACAATTGATGGGTGGCATATAGAAATACTGGAGCTTGTGACAATACTTGTGGACTTTCTATGACATGGTTAGGCTTAGTTGCAACAGAAAACTGGAAATGCAGCTGAGCATGCAAACTGCTCTAGAAAGAGAAAAATGAGCACTCTATGAAATTGTGAATCCTAGAGATCTTCAACATGTTTAATATTCGTAAATTATCAAAAAATATTCGTAAATTGTGACGAATTTTTTTTTTTTTTTGATAAGTCATAAATTGTGACAAATTAGAGAGGAAAGTTTACAAAAGACAAAGTCTGTTCAGCTAAGCCTTTTTTTTTTTTAATGTCGGGGAACCTCTCTAAAGCAGGGCCCTTCGGATCCACCTCTGCAGACTAAACCCCGGTTCCGTGCACCGCACCCTCGAAAGTTTCCCTACTCTGTTTAGCTAAGCTTTAGTTGTTCTACAGCTTTTTCCTTAAAAAAGAGGGGGGGGGGGGGGGGGGCATGCTTTCTGAATTGGGGTTTCTGTGCTCCTATTGTCTTATAGTGACTTTAGTCAAGTCCTTTGGAAAAACTGATTATTTTTTCTGTAATTAATCGTTATTAGAGTCTAATTGCATATATTGGTCGGCTCTGTGAAGAGATTATAATCTATTCTTTTTATGTTCTCATTCTTTGACATTCTTCATTGCTATGGACAAACTATAACTTTAGGGTTTGGTGAGATTGGCTTACTGTTTAGTTATGCATGAATGAAAATTATTTTGTAGGTGAAACTTTAAAGGTTTCAGGTAGCCTTTTCATGATACTTTTGTCTTGTGGGATGCAATATTGGTTCACCTCAATGGAAATATCGTTGGTTGGTCTGATTAAAGATCTCTACAGATCTTCTTTGAGAGTATCCACTTATCCCAAAACACATTAACAAACTTGGCCACTATTTTACTACCTATTCATCAGGAGGAGATACATGCAAAAACCAATTTGCCCTTTGTTGAAGCTAACCTGCTAAGCAATTCTATGGCCTTGTTTATTAATAAATTAGTCATAATAAAAGACTTAAAAGAATGAAATATAAAATCCTCCGGCCTCAGTGGCTGTTATATGTTAGCTTTGTGTGAACCAGAGTCGGAGTCTTTCTTTGACCATAAAACTACAAGGCAGACATAGTTGCCTCGTCCTTAGAATGATCCTCATTGTTTTCTTCACTATTCTACTAATGATAACATAAACATTTGGCACTTTATTGCTAACTGGGCATCAACACAATTTGAGGTAGTATTGTTGTTTGACATTTAGATGCAAGATCCAGGTGTTGTGTGGTTTTTTTCCAAGATCTTGCTTTCAGTTTGTAGAGTGGATCAAAGGTGTCTTGTTAAAAAATATATATATATATATATGTCATGGAATTTTGGGTTGTGAATTATAGCCCTTTGTCTGGTTGTGTATTAGGTGTCTCCAATAAATCATCTTTGGACAACCATAATTGCTTGTCTTTTAGAGAAACAATTGTTTAGTAATTTCATCCCATTGGCTTTGGCTTCCCTGTTTTCTTATTAGTTTGTCCCCTGCATGACAGATGAATTGTGCGCACTTGGAGAATTGTTTGCATGAGGCAAGAGAGGAAGCCCAGACCCATCTTTGTGCAGCTGATCGGAGGGCCTCAGAGTATAGTGCACTGCGTGCATCTGCCCTGAAAATGCGTGGCCGTTTTGAAAGACTTCGAAGCTGTGTTCATGCACAGGGTGGAGTAGCCGCTTTTGCAGATTCGTTGCATACTTTAGCCCAATCTTTGGCCAAGTAAGTCGCTTGCCAGAACACTCATCTTAATGTTTTTGTAATAAATCTTATATTGACCCTCCTCCCCAACCCCCTTTTCTCTATCCCTCCACAGAGGAGGGATTCACAAATCCTCCAGTGAACGCTGTGCATGGCTTACTAAACTTCTTTGCATACAAATGGTTCAATTATCACGCTGGCACTAAAATCAGTTAATTAAGTTGCAAGTCCAAAACACTCGATACTTCAATTTTCTGATGAAACAGGAAGTTTTTAAGTTTTGTCGTCATGTGGAGCTTGGTGCAAGAGAAAGTTCTATCAATTTTAAGAAGAAAGTAGATGCTCTATTTATTTATTTTTTGAACTGGGCCTGGGGTTATGGATTCTTGCACTGACATGCTCCATGATTATGGTTTTTTGTTGCTTTGATTTGGATTGTTTCAGTTCCCTCAATGACAATGAAGACGATGATACTGCTGATTTTCGAAGATGCGTCCGGGTCCTTGCAGATAAAGTTAGTTTCTTGTCCGGGCACCGTGAAGAGCTAATTGGCAAGCATCTAAGGGTTGAGGCTGCAAATGAACAGCTTAGGAAGGATTTAGAAGAGAAGAAAGAGCTTGTTAAAACTTTATACACTAAACATCAACTTGAGAAGCAGGTAACTTGTTAATTGATTTGTTCATGGTGTTCTATGGGTTTATTGGTTGTCTACTAACAGAATCAAGTGTGGTGGATTGACTCACCACCTGAAAGCCAACACTTTTACTGTGATAAGTCTTAGGGTAAAACGATTGCTTTTTTTTTTTTTGCTCCTACTAGCTAGGTGGCTTTTCTTGTATACTTTCTGTGTTTTTAGGGTTGCCTTATGCTTTTTATATACCTCAATTACTTATAAAAGAAGTCAATAGGGTAAAAGGAGTGCGTTATTCGTCGTCTTTCATTTAATGGTGAAATCTGTCTGACTATACTTGATTGAGCCATGAACTAATGGGCGGTTATTGCTTTTGATCTTGCTATAGGCAAACAAGGAAAAAATATGTTTTGGCCGCTTGGAAGTTCATGAGATTGCTGCATTTGTTCTTAACTCAGCTGGGCATTATGAGGCGATCAGTAGGAACTGCTCAAACTACTACTTGTCTGCTGAATCTGTGGCCTTGTTTGCTGACCATCTTCCAAGCCGACCTAACTACATTGTTGGGCAGATTGTGCATATTGAACGCCAGACTGTAAAGTCATCGCCTCCTACTTCAACTCGGCCTGAGCACGGTAGAGCGGATCAAACGGATCATCTGACCTCTGACATGGGAACTGATCGGTTGACCTTGAATTCAGGCTCAACCTTGAACCCTTTCGGTCTCCCAATAGGCTGTGAATATTTCGTAGTGACAGTAGCTATGTTACCTGATACCACCATTCATTCACCACCCCCTTCCTGATCCCTGCTTCAGGCAGATAGACGTGAGGGAAGAAGAATCCAAGTGTACATATTTGATATGACATTCAAAAGTAAAACCCACTTGGTGGGAGTTGAACTTGATTCTGTGTATAGTTGATGATCCAATTAAGTTTACTCTCTCCTTTGTATATATAGCTACTCCTTCTCTATAAATATATTAAAAATATATATATATATATGTGAATATTATGTAGCTCTTGATCTTAAATTGGTTTTTATCTATCCAAATTTGATCCTTCACTTATGTAGAAGTTGTGAGTAATACTGAGTTTGGCTTGCCACAAGTGAAAAAATGCCTGCAGATTTCTTGTCCAAAAACAAACAGCCGGAGATTGCAAGATTAGAGGAGAATTCTAGTTATTTTTTTACTGGAAACCGTCTCCACACTGTTTATTTTTGTACATGTTTTTTCACTAGAACCAAGCCAAAGTCAATATTAAATTAAATTGTAGCGGACATGATTTTGAGCCAATAAATATAATCAACTATATTTGAAACTTCAACCAACTTTCAGTAATTAATATGAAATTAAATAATTCTGCTGGTACAAAAAGAAGTAATCTACAGATTATATGATTATCACACACAATATTGCAATTTTTATGAAATTAGAAATTGCTTTTAAGTTTTACATTGAATAAATTTGTAATAAAACAAGCTATTGGAGCAACTTGATACTGATTTTTTTTTTTTCTTTTAGATAAAAAGGGGGAAAAGGGAAGAGCAACTCGATACATACTAACACATCATGCCCTAAGCCCAATGTGAACATTAAAATATTTATAAATAATTTTTTACTATTTGATTTCACATACAAATTCAAATATTTATAAATTATTCTCTCTAAGTTACAGTTTTCTCCTCCCTCCAAATTAACCAACACAATCCTTAGTGGCAAAAATGGAGAAAATAGAATTTAGTTCAATTTTTTCAACACTTATTGTTGGTACATTTTTTGGTCCAATAGTCTCAAATTGGTGTGATTTGCATGTCTTTCAAGATTAAACCTGAAAAGGTAAACAAAGTAAACACGAAGAAAAAACGCCCTATGTTGAGCGTAATCTCTCTCTGGTGAGTAAGGTATCTAAGAAAGTGTGTAATCTATAGAATAATTCAACATGCTGTTGATACCTAGGGTTCGACCTATAAATAGGCTGATAGGTTTACTCGGATTAGAACTCCTCTGATTTGTGATGATCTTATTTGAATCTTATAGTTTGATCCTCTCTCTTTGATTTTATCTGTGTAGCTTGATTTGAATTGAGAACAATATTTTTATGTGGACTCTAACGCTATCCTCATGATATCGAATCATTGCGACAATAATTTCTAACCCATTGGGAGTCATCAATTTAATACTGAGATTTTGGTTGGGCTATGACATCTGATTGTAAGGATATACGATTCTCGGGAAGTGAAGGGTTTGATACCCTCAGGTAAATAGTCACCAGACTCACTAGTCACCACAATAACCTCATGTAAATAGTCACAAGCTTCCTTCAAAATTCATTATTTCTTTCCAATAAAAAATGATAAATTAGACTCCCTCCCAAATCCCACCAAAATTTTAATGGAAAAATCCTCATTTTCCTTTCCACCAAGCCATGCTTCCCCAAAAACACTAAACTACCAATCAAATCAAATCAAATATGAACTTCAAGCAAAAGGGTTAATGAGAAAATCTTAGATTAAGATTATCTCAACTTTATAGCACAGATTAAATTTTACAGATGTAATAGTATATATATATATATTATCATATCATATCACATATATATAAAAGCCAAATTACTTAATATATATAGTGAGCTTTAGAGGCTTTTTATAAGGATAAACTGGTTTTTTAAAGTATAATTTTTTAACCGATTTTTTTAAGAGTGAACCGATTTTTCAATAGTGAACTGGTCATTAAATTAGTTTAATTAAAGACATTTAATTATATTTCAATAATTTTCCTTATATGTGATTTCATTAAATTCAAACATTTAATGTACAATATTAAGTATTATTAATGTCTAAATCAAATAAGGAAACAAATAATACAAATCAAATTATTATGTATTTAATTAATAATAAATTATCTACAAAATAAAGATAATAAATTGTAGGGTTTTTTTTTTTTTCCAATTTGTTCTTTGATGAAAATTGCAACTTCTGAATTAAGATATAAATTGTTTGGATTTTTAGTGGGCTAATGGAAGATTATAGTGTGTTTATTTGATTTTTGTGCCAAAAAAAGAATAGAAACTCTTTCAAAATACTAAAGAGATAATTAAATATTGAACCTGAGAGGATTTATCTCATCACGTTAAATGCTGAGTGTAATATTTTGTTTTATTAGGTACTTATAAAATAAAAAGATTTTGTTTATTTTTGCACTGTATTTGATTCCGTCTAGGGTTTCTATTTAATTGAAAAATTTGTTGCTCGAATTTATCTTCTTTTTTTTTTTTACATGTCCACACAAGAGGGGGGATGGGGATTCAAACTAGTGACCTTCGCTTCATTAGGTATGGTTTCATCTGATTAAACTACCTCTTGACGGCCGCTTGGATTTATCTTTGTGTATCTATGTATAAATTTTTCACAACAATAAATTGATTATTTTTATCTTTATTTCTCTAGAAAGTTCATTTGTATTGAAATATAATAGGTACACCAATAAGATTTTATGTTTTAATTCATTTGAATATTTTATTGGATTTTTTTTTTCATTTTTGTGATTTACTTGGATTTTCTAGCATTTTTTTGAAAGTATTGAAAAGATTTATTTGATTGCATTAAATATTGAGTGAAATATATGTTTAATGTATTGGTGTATAACACTTGATATGCATTTTCAATAAAAGAGGGATGATAGATTTTTGCACTCACCTATTTTAACTTATAATGAAAAGTAAAATGAGATGCGATTAAGTTTTTGAAATTAAATTATAATGAAAAATTTCGACAGATTTTTGCACACACCTATTTTAACTAATAATGAAAAGTAAGATGGGATGTGTTTAAATTTTTGAAATTAAATTATAATGTAGAATCCTACCCATAGCCCAGATTATGTGCTAGTTATATATAATGTTAGATACAAAAAATCAAAATCATAACAATAAAATAGTTTTAAAAAGCAATTACGGGAAGATAAGTCTTCTAGATTTTTTTTTTTAAAAAAAAATTATTTTTCCTCTTCACAATGTTTTCACAAAACCCCTTATAAGAATTTTTTTGTAATTACCCATAAACTCCAAGGGCTAATTTGAAATTATGTTCCCCTTTTTTAAAATCCGCTTACCGCAGGGAATTGCAAGAACCGCCAAATCAAACTTTTGGAGTGGAGAACTTGCGGACCCCACACCCCCAAAACCTATAAAAGCCAAAGCCCTCAGCTGTAGCCTCTAGGGCTCAGTATACAGAAACTTGTGTTGAACGCCAATTTCGGCTTCTTGCTCACCAAGTTTGTTCCAACAGCCGACTTACGACTCAAGTTTAGGGGTATTCAATCTTACTTGCAATATGCTATGGTAGTTTTTGGGTATCATTGATAGAATAATACTAAGTGTTCTTGTGGGTGATTTCTCTTTTTCATAAACTGTTCAAGATTTGGCTTTTTTCTTAGTGTATCTCTCTTGATTGTTTTTTTTTTTTTTTTTTTTCAGAGATTTGCTCAATGATTTGAAACTCGTGTAGATTGCATCCGTTTTTTGTTTGTTAAAGAATTGGTTTTACAGACTTATATATATATATATATATATATATTGTAGCTTTAAAAAGGGGGAAACCTAAGCAATTCTTGTTCATTATTTTTTTTTCCTCCAGAATTATCTTTTTCCAATGGAGAAGGGTGATCTTTACAAAGTGAGAATTGCACCAGAATACTACCAAGATGTAAAGCCTGAAGAATGCAATAGATTTCAGTCTCCTAATGGTAACAAGGCGAATGCAGCTAATGTCAGGCTCAGTGGACCTCAATCAAATTGTTTCCAGCAGCCACTGTTTAACAGAAATACTATGAGCAGTGGATGTAATTTTCCGGCCGGAAACTCTTTTCAAGATTCTGGGGAACCAAGTGCCGACAATTTCATCCACAATCCTGTTCAATATGGTGTCCTTCACTATCCTGATCAGCAGATTAATGGAGGTTCTCTTATCCATGGCGGTGGAGGGGACAATGGGTATAGATATCAATATGGAGTTCACAGAAACCAGATTCCTCAAGTTGACTACAGGAATACGTATGCAAGAACCAATGGTACAGATCATAATCGATATGAAGACGCAAGATTTGTGAATGCAGGTTACCATAAGGGATATCAATATGGTGCTCACAGAAACCAGGCTCCTGAAGTTGACTATAGGAATATGAATGCAAAATCAATCACCCCCCACAGTTCACCCTCTAGTATAAGCTTTTCAGGCTTTGTGAGCAACACAGATGACCGAACTTCTTCTAAAATCTCAAGTTTTGGTGGTTCTGAAGATGCAATATATGTAAATTCAGGTCACCATAGAAGCTACAGAGTCCCTATAGGCCGCCCTTCAAGAACCTCTAGGCACAGAGAGAGTACATTGCCAATTGAGAAGCGGGTTAATTTATCTGGGATAAAATCAGCAAGTGCTACTGCTTCAAGGATCACCGATGAAAAAAATTCTACTCTCGGAACCTCCCAAGGCCATAAAGCTGCTGCTGCTTCAATAGCCTCTAGCCACAGAGAGGTTGTCTTGCCAAGGATGAAGCAGCTTTGGATAAAATCAGGTGAACAAACTGTCAGGACCTCCAGAGTCGAATCAAAGAATCATGGCAATGTGTCTAACATGAGCTTGATACCTGATAAACGGAGGCCTGAAGTACAGCATGGTAATAACAATGCAGTCAAGACCTCCCAAAGTGAATCATCTTCATCATATTCTCAGCTAGTCAGTGGAGATGGAGGCACCAAGAGATATGGTAATAACAACGCAGTCAATACCTTCCAAACTGAATCATCTTCATCATATTCTCATATAGTCAGGAGAGATGGAGGCACCAAGGTGAATAATCACAGAGGTAATGTACAATCTGAGTGTTAGTCTTTACTCCATTTTGTTTTGTTTAGCTTAAATAAGACCTCTTTTTTCCCTACAAAAAGCAAAATTGAAAATTTTTGCCCTGTCAATGTTTTAATATCTCTTGCATGCATAGGAGCTTGAGTCTTGCATGTACTCCTATTTTAATTCAACAAAAATATTTTTAATGTTCTTGCATTTTCCTGTAGGTAAACCAGACCACAGAAGAGTCAGAGATTTTACTTCACATTTTCAGAAGAGTCAAAGCCATAGAACTCCATCCTCCCACAAAGTTTTGGAAAAGCAAGTTGGGAGGCAGCCTTCAGAAAAACCATCTAAGTTCAGGAAGCAACCTTCTGAAAAGCCATTCAAACAGCACTCAGAACAGGATCTTCCAACAAGTCGCATCTCGTGGGATGATGGTAAGTCCAAAGGGAACTCTTTACTTTTCATCATATTTGAAATCTTACTCTTAAGAATATGCACATTGCGTGTAGCTTTATAGTCTGATTATGTCCTGGAATGAATTGTACGTTTTAATTTTGGTACCAGATTTTACTTGCTGTTATGAGATATGCATCTTAGAAAAGGAACAGGCTTAGAATGTCCAGCAAGTCATTTTGCTTAAGTTTAGGCTACATATGTTCACAATCTAACCTATTTAATTAAATGGTTCGGATTAAGGTTAACTTATATAGTCTTATACCCATGACTGCTAGGCACTACCTGAACTCGACATGTGACATTTAAGATTGACAATTTCTTACACGACCTGTGAATCAGACACTAACCCAATACGAAATTAGGGGGTTATGACCGAGGGATTTGAGTCATTTAATTAAATAGAACAGGTTAAGGTTTACACGACCCAAACCCCACGCTCAAACCCGAATTGCCCCAACCCACAAGCCCATAGAGGAAGCTAACGTAGTTGTATTGTCGTTCTGTAACTTAAGTTTTGATGCGTTGTTCTTCTTTATTGTGATACGAAGGTTCCTTGTTTAATTTGGTACCATCATTTGTAATAAGAATCTTCATTGCAGGTTTTGATGATCCTACCACTGAACCATTTGGACAAAACTGTCATCTATGTGATATTGATCTTGCATATTCACCAACAGATGAAGAATTAGATCCTTCTATTCTTCCAGCTGTTGCTGTTTTTACATGTGGTCATGCCTTCCATTGCCAGTGCTTGGAACTCTATTCACCCGAAGAGCAGTCCACAGATCCTCCATGTTTTATATGTTTTAGCTTATCTTGAATACATCACCTCTTCTCCCTCAGATATTCTGCCCACTTACGAAAAAATACTACATTTCTGTTCAAGTAGAGAGTAAACCAAAAGATCCAAGGAAATTAGTAAAGGGCTTTCTTTAACAATTCTTGGTGTATCCATACAAATGTAAATGCAGAGGTGATGTATGATATTCACAACTTAAGAGTGAATTGTTTAAGTATTTGCCTTGGTGTCAAATCTACCTTTGATTGTTGATTGAAGATTTAATCTACGTTGAATATTATTATGCTTCCTGTGGTATTTATATGAAGCTTGTTAGAAAATGTCATGTGGGCCCCTTTAATAAGCCTCAAGATTATCATCTATATGGTCCAAGTAACACACTTGGCCATGTTTGTTTGTGTTTTTATTGTCTTCTGTTTTTATATTCTTAAGATAAATATATTAACAAACTACTCAAAATACAAAAGCACTTCTCAAAACATAAAAATAGTTTTCACTTTTATGTCAGATTATTCCAAAACACGTTATACATGGAAAGCCAAATGGATATCATGTAAATGCACCTAATGAGAGTGGGAATTGGACAAGCTGCAATTTTTTTTTTTTTTTTTTTGGTACGACTTGAAACCATTATGTCTAGGTTGTTTAATAATGGAGTTGGAGTTGGCTTTGTTACTATTCATCACCATTTCCCAAAAAAATCAACATCAAAATATTCTAACTTTTTCATTTTTTATATCACATCATTTACTTTTTATTATTATTTAAATAAAAAAAAATCATTACAAAACAAAACTTTTTCACTTTTTCATTTTTCTATACGGCTATACCAAACATTCTTACCTTTTTTTTTTTTTTTAATATCAATCTATACATCAATTACAGTGTCTAAGTCAAACCCCTTTACCAAACACCCTGTAGTATGGACAAACCTTCCTCATTACAACCAAATCTTGTGCTTTATGGGTCATTATTCAAGTTACGAAAAAAAAAAGAAATGAACAAAAAAAACACATATGAACATTAGATTGATGCTAATTCAAAGGAGTTTACGAAATATATGTCAACCTATTCAAACATCACTAAGGCTACAAGTTTAAAGGTCAAATATCGAAATTAGCCTCTTTATAAAGTTTTGAGCCGGGGGCTCCTCCCCCTAAAACCCTGAACAAGACTTCGTAGTAGACTTTGCCCACGAACCTCTCTTGAGAGCCGTATAGGCTTTGTTTGACAAACGCCTTCAAGGCGTGATTTTTTATTGTGCGTGATTTTTCACTGTTCAAGTCAAGACTGTCAAGCTTGACTTGGAACCTACAGGCTGTAGGGATAGCGTGTAATGTAACTCACGTAGCAAGTTTCAAAAGGAGTGCCAAAAATCACGTCCAAATGCCAAAAATACCCTCAAAAAATAACATACATGAGCATTGAAGATAAAGCCAAGCATGAATTTTGCCTTGGAGGATATTTTTGGCATTTGAGCGTGATTTTTGGCACTCCTTTTGAAACCTGCTGCGTGAGTTATATTACACGTTGTCCCTGCAGCCTGCAGGTTCCAAGTCAAGCTTGACAGCCTTGACTTGAACAATGAAAAATCACGCACAATGAAAAATCATACCTTAAAGGCGTTTGTCAAACAAAGCGATAGATATCAGGCTTTCATATAACTCATCAAATCAATACCCCCCAAGATTCTTCTTGAGGAGGTTAGAAGGGTCTAAGAGAACAGTGTTTGTGGGCAGAGTTAGACTTGGGAGTTTCAAAAGAATTATATAAAGATTTCCATCCAACTCGTTTTTGGTACTGGTGGTTTAATGCGATATTTGATTGGTTGGGGTTAGTAATGGTGAATACAATGATATTAAAAAATATATCATATTTATAAAAATATAACAATTTTAAAAATTTAGTCTTAAAAATTTGGTGAATGTAAAGATGAGGAAGCAGGAAAGACGATTTATGCAACTTTATTAACCGGTATGGATGTGAACATCAAATTGGGATGTGAGCAGCAAAATGTTGGCAACTGTATAAGTAATTCTAAAAAGCTTTCAATTATAATTTGATTAGTCTTTTTTAAAACTAGCCCACATCATTACAAATAGTATTAGAAACCTAATAATACTTGGTAGCGTTGAGGCACCGCATGACATCATCGTCGGCATATTGTATTAAGTTTTGTATTAGATACTACTTGTTCAAACAAGAAAGTCGAATTGTCAGAAAACATGTCAAACAACTGGAAAATCACCAAAGAACCATAAAATACACTGAAATTTTGCAAGAATTGTACAACTACAAGTAGATAGAGCACGCTGCTCATAGAACATAGAGAAGGCATGTAACAAAAGGAGCTTCAACAACTAATACAAAGATTTTTACATGGGACTTAAACAGGATTCTTCATCAAAACAAATTTCCGAATCCCATGACTCCCCAGGTATAAGTAAAAGACAATCGCTTCATTGGAGACATCAGATTATATTCAATAGACAGCAAGTATTCAATGCGAGAGAGAGAGAGAAATTGCGATCTAGTCTGATTCTTGCAATTTTGGAATAATAAACAAGAGAACTATCTAGATGGACTGTCACCATCTTCTTCTGAAATGTTAAACAAGAACTTTGGGAGGGATGCAATTCGAGGGAGATGAAGCAGGAGGTCTCCAAATGAGTCCTTCCTTGACATAGCTGATACCTGCTTGCTGCCAGATACATCCCTTGTATCCTGGTCAGAAACTTTCAAATCAGCTCTATATTTATTATCATGTATTTGTTCAGAGTTGTTCTTAACTTGAACACCCATTCCACCGTCAGGTTCCTTTGCACAACTTTCCCTGTTATCCGGTGAACTCTGAACTGTGGTAGAGTCCTTCTGCAAAAGGCAGCAGAGAGAATTGACCCTTGACATGAGGGATTTCTCATCAGAAGCAGCGGTAAATTGATTGTCATTGAGTAGGTACTGAGCAATGTCCTCAAGTATGTCTTGGTATCCTGAACCTTCTTCATCGGCGGCAGGCAGATTACCAGAAGTCATCTTTTCTGAAATACAAAGTCCAATATGGTTCACTATATCACTCATTGACATGGATGGATGGAGCCCACCCAGTTTTATCTGGTTCCAGTTTCTTGAACCCGCAGAATCAACAGCTTCAGAATTACCTTCAATTGCACAAGTGTCCATCACTAACATGAGAAAGTTAATCAATTAACGAATGGACGACATGAGGCAGAGTATGTAATCAGTATTACTTGTAGCCCATAATAATACCAAATATATTTCTCAAGGTATGAAATTTTTTAGTGCAAAAATCCTAGGGCTTAGAAAAAGTCTAGTATCCAGAAACATCAACAGGATTAAAAGGAGAACCAAAGGCCTTTCCACTACAACCAGTTCTCAAGTTTGAAACATAGTTGAAATGATTTAGACATTAAAGTCTAAACATGTAAAATGTTTGACAAGCCCTGGTAGTTCGAATTTATTCAGTATCAGTGTATCAATTTTGCTAAGCTCTATGATAACTTTAGATTGTAACTATAATAAATATTTAAGACATCAGAATCATCGTAAGAAGCATTATCAATCACCACAAGGTTGAGATCAAAAAACTTTCCCACCACAGTGCATCAAAAGCAGCAGAAAAATCCATTGCTGTTCAAAATCATGCCATGATCTGATAATGCCCACAGCTAAATTGCAAAAGGGAGAGAGAGAGAGAGAGAGAGAGAGAAAAGAAAAAAAAAAGAAAAAAAAAAAAAGAAAAAAAGAAAAGAAAAGAAAAAAAAGAAGCTATCAATCAGCATGTTCAAAACAACGCTCAAGCTTGCCATTGTACCTGAACTGGGGGAAGGAGCCTCCCGTAAACGATTTTCTGACACCAAACCAGCAGAATCCTGTTTTTGCTCAATCTTCAATGAAGATGATTGCGTGGCGGTTGGTGATGCTACATCCTGGAAACCAGACACAGATGCCCTACGACTATCCACTTGATCAAAACTATGGTCTTTAGATTCTTCTGGGTCTTCAAATACAGAAGACCGCTGTTCAAAGTATGGTGAATCCAAAACTATCTCTGGCTGTTGGCTTAAGAAGTTGAGGCGCATATCACACTGGATAAGCTTTTCAAAATGCTTGGTTAACAACCCTTGTGGGCATTGCAGAAAATGTTGCCTACAAACAATAACATCAAAATTATCCATCAAACTAAAGTCTCACAAACTGAATACCCAAACACATAATTGCATCTTTAAATAGAAGGGCTGAAGATTCATGCATATGGGTGTCATGTCACAAATGATAAAATGTAGAATCTGATATATTAAAAAAGGGACTTTCAATGAGACAGGTAACTTTAAGAGTTCTATACGCATCATAATGAATATATATGTTCTCTAAAGAAATGAAACTGCAAATTTGCAACTGGAGCAAATGGCTTTTACTATAAATGCTTCCTCTTGTTTTTGGCATGAAGCAAAAGAAATACTTCAGGGATGCACAAAGAGTTAGGAAAAACATCATGATTGCAACATATCCTATGCCATGAGCTGAAGAAAAGAAATTTCTAAAAAAAAAAATTAGTTGCACTGCACTACCTGAAAGCTAAGCAGGGGATATACATAAAAGAACCCAGATAAAAGTGTAGCGCTCAAACAAATAAAGACCATATAAAGGACCAAAAAAATAATTTACTCTAAATATCCCTAAATGAGATGATTAAGTGTAAAGGGCCGAAACAAAAGAACAATGGATGAGTTCACAGAGTTATGAGACAGTGAAAGCAAATTCTTCGTGCCATATTGGAAAAAGTACGGAAATAGATTGGAACATCATCCAGCAAACTATAAGCTTCCTGGAACAACCTAAGTCCTCGGAAGACTTTCTAGCTAAGTCTTACTTATCAAAAAAATATATAAAGACAAAATAGGAAAGAAATCCAAACTATTACCTTTGTATGCTAGCCTGCCCATCCGTAAAATCTGCCGCCGCCTGCCATAAGGTATGCTTTCTAGGCTGAGGGTTGGTCTCCCTGAAGAAAAGGGGCTGTCTAGCCAGCTGCACAAGAGATCACAGATGTCTTAGTTAACCACCATTTATACACATGCACACTTTAGTATCTTAATGAACATTCAAACCACTTATATATAGGCTACATACACACACACACACACACACAGAGAAAGCATAAGGTCATACGTACCACGACATTAAATGAACTAGGTCCATTTTCAGGACAATGTGCCTTCAGAGCCATAATATCTGACCACTGGATTTCTATTTTACTCTTTAGACCACCTTCAAGAACTTCCCAAACAAGCTTATGCTTGGCAAAGTAACACTTTGCCACTAAATCACCTTCGTATCTTGACTTATACTGCAAAATTTAGAGTTATATGTCACACGTCATAAATTTTTTATAATCTCCGAATGTTAGTATCAGAAAATTTTTAAAGATTTTTTCCTTCCCTTTCTCCCTTTTTATTCTTTTATAAATATATTAAAAAAAATCAAAAAAAAAAATCAAAAATTAAGTGAAGATACCTCCCAACTCCCAATCCTCAGAAGTGAAGCTGGAAAATTTGAAGCCTTTAGCTTGTCAGCAGGACCTGATAGAGCAGTGCCCTTAATTTCCTTTTTAGCTACTCCGCTAAAGTCTTCACTCTGCTCATCTCCTGCACTAGAAGTACTCCCTTGAGAAAGCTTCATTTGAATTAGTTCTAACAGCGACGGGCTCTTCCTCAGCCGTAAACCCAAAGGGCTAGGCTCGTCAAGCGGGTTGTATTGTGAAGGAGGGATAGGGAACGCATTATTTCCGGAACTCCATTGCTGATTAGTCAACAAGACCGTGCAGAACAAAGAAATAAAAGAATCCAATTAGTATGGAGAGCAATGAAGCCTCATAAATTTTTCAGGAAACCCAAATCCCACTAACGTATTAATCTAAACAAGTCTAAGTAACCAAAAATAATTATAATACAAATACCATAAAAGCTCTTGAATCCTCACCAAGCTCATGACATACTATAATGTTAACAGTTTCATAGAAACCGCATGTAATTTAATGAAATGTTGAAATTTTAAAACATACACATTCTGTCAACAGAACCCAGGAAAAAAAAAATTCCAAATGACAACCAAAAGAAATGCAAGAAGCTCTATGTCTATATTGTACCCAATCCCAGAAACGACCAAAAAATAGATCTAGTAACGAATCTTAACCAAAACTAAGTACATGAAAGAGATCTTTTTTCCTCACTAAAACACAAAACCATAATAAATACTTTAAAAAATTTCAGCAAGATCAAGTTATATATGTCTGTTATTTAATGCAACATGATAAAAATTTTAATATAACTTAAAAACGAATCAAAATTTTAACCTCTATCAACTAATACAAAATACCCCAAACGCGATCCTCAAGGAATCAATATACGTCTTAAGACATGCTCTTAGAATGGAGCTGTCATTTACTCTCAGAAGAATTATTCTTGTCAACAAATCACATTGAATCAGCAACCCTGTCCATAATCAAATACACAAACTAATACACAAACTCAGAACTAACTTTTCTCATAGCAAATATAAAAGAAACAAATAAACACACCCTAATCCGTCTTTTGATTGCCAATAAAAACGAGAATAAAAACAGTTCGGAAAATAAAGATTCAAAAAATTCACTCAATACAAATTAAAATAAGGCTCATTTTCAAATAATTCGATGTTTTCATCAGGTGTGAAATGATTAAAAATCCAAAGTTTCACCATTTCCTCATCCCTTCCCACATTTTATTGAAAACCAAACAAACCAAAATCGATTCTGTACCTCTTGAAAAGCCTGAGAAGGCTTCGACCGCTTATTGAGCGGCCCGTGCTCTTCCTCCAGCGAGTCCTCGATCTCCAACTTCACCGGACGCTTGTCACGGCATGACGACGACGACGACGATGACGTCGTTTCAGGCTCCGGCCTGATATTCGCGGATCTCATCAACTGCACCATCCACTTCCCCCAAGAGTACGATAACGAAATCCAAAGGAATCCAAATTCCCGAGAAACCAAATTACAACGAAACCCCTTGAAAACAACGAGCTTCTTGATCCTGAAGATTCTGAAAACCCTAGAAGACAAAGTTTGGCGAGGCTTTAACGGTGTTAGAGGTACGGCGAGCACGTGTCGTTTTGAAAGCGCGGGACTTTATGACCGTAATGACCTTTGTTTGTTACATGATTGTGACCTTAATGTTGGCGTTGAGAATGGGCTAGTTTCGTCATTCTAGTCGGGGTTCTGTGAGCGTGCGCTGGCGGACACGTATGAATTTAATGGATATATATGTGGGCCCAGGCTTGTCTATAAATGGCGGCGGTTGTTGATCTGGTCTGACACGTGGCGGCAGATCCTACGGTAGCTTGTCATGCAGTGGTCTCTCTAGTCGGCGCGTGGACCGTTGAATTGGGTGGTAGCGATATCTGAGGCGAGGGCTAGTGTAGGTTGTTACTGTGGGCTTTTTTCATGGGCTAATTTCATAAGAATTTGTACCAATAGATTATTTTATTATAAGAAACATATCATAAGAATTTATAAATTCATTACGAAATCATAAGGATTTATTTATTAGGGAAACTACATTTTGTCCCATGAACTACAATGCTTTGATATTTTTTGTTTCATGAATTGTCAGCTGTGTTATTTTGCCCCTATGAACTACTATTTTGAGCCCAAAAACCCCTTTCGTCAATCAAAGCCGTTAATTCAAACGGTCAAAGTAACAATGCGTTGTAGTTCATGGGGGCAAAGTGGTGCAAAGTGACGGGTTGACTATTTGAGTTAACGGTTTTGACTGATGGAAGAGGTTTTTGGGCACAAAATGGTAGTTCATTGAGGCAAAGTAGCACAGTTAACAATTCATGAGGAAAAAGTGCCAACGCGTTGTAGTTCATGGGGGATGTAGTTTCCCTTATTTCTTATAAGGTCCAACTATATTGAACAATTTAGCTATTGTTTCTTTCTTTGTAAAGCCAAGAAAACACGTATCCAAAATGGTTAATTAAGACATAATTGACAAGAGATTTAATACATTATTTAACCTAAACTTCTTGTTGTATTATAACATTCTTCAAGGGATTTACTAATTCATATTAACATTTTAAATGTTTCTAGATACTTGGTACTATTTTAAATAGGTTAAAAAATATTTCTTTTAGACTGATTTGAAAGAAATTTATGTCCTTTATCTAATAATATAATTTTATTTTAAGGGTATAGATTATCTTCCTTTTGAGCGCAATTATTATTATTTTTCTTCTATTCAAAATGAACACTAATAATAACTTGTCACCATTATATAAAGTGAAGTCTCTTTTAGTTGAAAGGTGAAACTCTACATCATCTTTATTTTTCCTTATTCCCCTCAAGACAAAAAAAAAAAAAAAAAGCAATAGGTCTTTCCATCTGTGTTGATGAGATATTGATACAAAAAAATCTGCCTAGGAAACTAATAGATAGAGCTGGAAGAAATGGAATCAACCTTGCAACTTTCTGACTGACCAATCACTCCCCCAAAGAATCAAACCCCTCACCTCACAGATTTGGATATTTTATATTTCACCTTTTGTTAGAAAGGATCGCGATCGATTGTGAGAGGCTTTCGATGCATCCACCTGTCCGAAACACGCGGTCGGGTTATCCGAGTATTTCGGACAGGTAAACTTCATAAAAAAAATCTTTCACAATTATTTACCGAATCCATAAACGGACAATTATTGTTGAGATCTCTATCTTGATATAAAAATTTGCCAATTTGGTAAAAACTGCTGGATATGGTAAAGAGGGTAAAAAAGTGATGTAAACTCTGCCGCCAAAGAAGACTTTGGTTGGAGGGTTGACATCATGCCTCAACCCCTACACGGAACTTGGGCGTCAATCAAGAGTAAAAAACAATCTGTCTTTTCCTTTTTCCTTTTACTGTTGTTGTTGCCTTTTTGAAGTAAAGAAGATCTTTGCATGAAGTCGCTTTCCACAACTCCATCTCTGTTTTAGGTTAACTTTTTATTTATTTATTTATTTATTACATGTCTACACTCCACTTTACTATTGGACCTCAATGGACCTTGACATGTGAACGGAATTATTTTATATTTTATATTTTATTTATTTTGGCCTTCAACCAGGAAAAGTTAAGAGTACAAAAAGATATTTATGCCAACTCACACCTCAATTAGTTTAGGACTAATGACAGAACAACCGTTAAAATGTAATTTTTAAAATTATTATTGAATTTTTATTTATCGATAATTTTAAAAGTTATGTCATGTTGAGACCTATTATGAATACCTCAAGACTTAAAATTATACGTTTCACCTTTTAAACCATCCCTGATCCCCTCTTGAAATAATCAAATTGAGTTTTGATATTACAATTAGAGATCATTTCTCGACTTGTGTAGTTGTTTGTAGCACCAGGGTTAGCCCACTTGCAACCCAAACATGGGATAAGCCTTAGCTACTCCACTACCAGCCGTCTCCATAGTACTTCAAGATCAATTGAGCCATCTTAGAAGGTTATACATTGACAATGATGCTTGTCCTCCTTTGACATTTGATGGGAAGATTGTACCATTAGTGTCAAATATCCTTGGGGTGCTAACTTTCTTTCAAAGTTGATCAGCACCCAAAATTCATAAGGGCTTCGTTTGCCTTTGGCCCGGCTTAGAAAAAGTTATCATTCTTATCTGTGCGTAGCAGATTGCAGTGGCAGGCTGCAGAAACTGTGTCTTCCAAGGTGTTTTTTTTGTTTGAAAAAAGTTGAAAAACGCATGAGAACTTAATCCAACCTTCACGAGAAGATGGCACGTGTGAAGTGGACTTTTGTCTCTTTCGTTTTTCAAACCAAAAATTTAGCCATTCCACTGCAGTCTGTCACCTCCTACTGCCATTCCACTGCAGCCCCTGCCATACTACAGTCCGGTCTCCCACTTTTTCCAAGCCAGGCCATTGGCAAACGGAGCCAAGAACGTTAGTTTTGACGCTCACAACTTAGCCAGATGGGTTGCTTCAACCAAATTCTTTGGTGGCATTACCACCTGTATTTCCCCCCTTATTAGATCTACCCCTTGACAGTGAAAGGATAAACGGCCATCAGCCCTATGTAACTTGTTGTATATTTGCTTATCTTTAAAGAAAAACAAAAAACATTTGGCTCACTTGTGTTTATTTTATTATTATTAGTAACAACATAAGGGGTGTGAAAGCAACCCAACAAGCCCCATATACAATTGACACAGTGTTAATAAAAACAATAAAAATTGGAAAGAAAAAAAAAAAATGGGGTCCAATAGCTCCTATGCTCACCAACGAAGAGGACTATTAAAAAAGCAGTCTTTACGGCGGCAACAAGCTAGGAGTTTTGTTTGTCACATATGGCTCACTAGTGTTTGGTGTATGTATCACACAATAGTTCCATCCCTTCTTTATTTTTTCCTTTTCCTTTCTAAACACACAAAAGTCTATTCATAAAACCACAGTCTAGATGATTTTGAGATTCAATTTTAGGCTACAATGTGATGATTTTGAGATTCAATTACAACGTTCCTCTCATCGAGTCTTTCAAGATTAAATTTGATGTGACGATCCATCCTCTCTTCAGTGTTGCATCGGTTATTTTAAGCAACCATTCTAGTTGGATTGTGGCAGTTCGCACTCTTAGACTACTGCCTTCGAAAGCCTCTTTTCGGTGAAGCCTTTGCAACTCTTCTTGGTATCCAGTCGGCTTTGCTGCATGATTGCTCTTCTGTTTTGCTGACTGTCATAAGCAGCTTTTCATCTTTTTCTTTTGGAATGCTTTTAAGGTCTCTAAATGTGCCAACTCCCTAACACACTTGATTGTTAAATGGACCGCTTCCCACTTAGTGTTTAAAAGTATTATCGACAATTCCCCTAATCCCCTTTCCTTTTTTTCTCTTAAGATTAGAATTGGCAAAGACTCTCTTTTATAATTTGTTTTTTTCTTTCCCTTTTTCCCACTTTCCCGTTCGAATCGAAAAGAAAAAATTTTGAGTTATCAAATATCTTTTGACTCAAAATATTAATTCAATATGAAAGAATTTGAAAGTTTTTTGTTAAAAAAAAAATAATAATAAAAATTGCAAGTGAACATTGTCAATCAAAAGTTTAATTCTTAGCAATTTCAGAAACCATGTATATTAAAGTCATTTTCCCTTTTCTTAAGGCAGTGTCAGACCGATGTACTCACACTATTATGTAGATTGAGGCCTTGTTTCTTTTAATGTAAAATGGTTTTCAGGAAAATAATTTCTGTATTTTACGATGTTTAGTGCGACGTAAAATAATAGTCAACGAAAAACATTTATCCTTTGACTGAAAATTCTTCTTTAATTTTCGAAAAATGGTTTACAGTTTTGAAAATCGTATACCATTTCATTTTCTGATTTTGAACATCTTATTCTCAAATTGACGTACTCTGCCAAGACTTGCTCAGGACCCTGCCAAGACTTGACTTGGACCCACCCATGACTTGATCGAGGCTTGACCAGGACACGTCCTGGACTTGACCAGGTCCCACCTGGAACTTTATCGAGACCTATTCGAGACCCGCCCGACACTTGACTAGGACCTGCCTGAGACCTAATTGGGACCTGCCAGGACTTTATCAGGATCCATCGGACTTGACTGGGACCCACCTAAGACTTGATCGGGACTCGCCCGAGACCTGTCCAGGATTTGACTAGGACTTGTCCGGGTCTCAGACAGGTCCCATGCGGATTCTGGTTAGGTCCCGGTCAAGTCTTAGTGGGTCCCAGGCAAGTCTCAGGCGGGTCCTAGTCAAGTCCCGGGCGAGTCCCGGTCAAGTCTCGGGCGAGTCCCAGGTGGATCACGGGCAGGTCTCAGATGGGTCTCGGTAAAGTCCCGAGCAGGTCCCGATTAAGTCTCAAACGAGTCCCGTTAAAGTCTCGAGCAAGTCCTGATCAAGTCCTGGGCAGATCCCGGCGGGGTCCTGAGACCTACCCGTAAATTTAGAGTTTAATATGATTTAATGAATATATATATATTTTGTGATTTTTTGCACGAGTTAAACATCGTAAAATATTTTCCAAAAAATAATTTTTTAAGAAATAATTTTTTGTTGAAAATATTTTACGACATAAACCTTGAAAGAAACAGGCATGAAAGAAAGTTTCTGTAATCTTGATTGAAGTTTTAACACTCTAGAAAATGGTCATGTCAGTCCCCTGTATCACAGAAAGTTGCTTTACTAATTACTAAGCCTACTTTCTGCAATACCAGAATATATCTATTTGCACATATTATGCTCACTTGTCGTGCTGCATCTATTTGTACATATTGGCTATTTAGATATCCATTTCAGAATTCCTTTGCCTCGCAATTTTTCAAAGCAAATCATAAGATTTTTCATTAATTCGTTTCACTTGGCATTATCCCATCACGTGCAGAATACATGATTGCATGAAAACATTTCTGTTTTTTGCTTGCAAAAAGTGATACAGGATCAGAGTAACTTGGCTAAATGCATGTATACAAGCTATTTTTCAGCTACATTTGCCGACCAGCATTTGAATGCAATTAAAAGGAACCACCATTCTCTAGCAAATTCAAGTTACAGATACAGCAAGTGGTAATGGTCAAAAAAGGGGCAGGGAAGTTTTGATATGATAATAAGAAGATAAAAATTCCAGGTTATGGAAAACCAACTGCGCTAAACTTGCTTGGGAGGATACAATCAAAGCACTTGTCTTTTACATAAATGTGGGAAATCAACATGTTACAGACCAGATGGGCCTCCATCATAAAATGTAAACATCATGTCTACTTTGCATTTCTATTTACTTTCAGATATGGCAAGCAACCAATCACATTGTCATAGTCACTCCGGTTGACTGGGTGCTGTGGATGACAATAAATCAGAGTGTAAAGAAAGCAATTTTCAAACTGGAATTCAGATAGTGATACTAAATCTGATAGATAAAAGAATAACACTACTTACTTGCAAAAGAAAATGCACCTAATTACTAGCAAGTCTTAACAGTTTTTCAAGTCATTCAAAACACAGCCATTTCATTCCACACCAAACAAAATATCGAGATCCATTCTTGGTAGATTAAGGCATTAATGCAAGTTCTCTTTCAAAAAGAATTTTACTCCAGTACTAAACCTTTGCAGTGAGTATCCATGTCAGAAACCAGCTCTGAGAGTGGAAATGGAATGTTAAACACAGGGAACATGTCCTAGCTACTCTTACCCACATATTTTAATCTGAGATGTTCATCTAAAAGCTTCAGTATTTCACTCTAGTGTTGGTCCCCCATAAGTAAGATCATAGGAGGGGTGGCTTGATAAAATCTTAAAATTAAGCATTTTATTTTTTAACATGAAGTGGTGACTTTCAAGACTTTACCATTGCACCAGACAATGGCCCCTACCTTTTTATAATTTCTCGAACAACGAATAAAAAAAGGAAAGGAAAGGACAATATGACAAGAACCAAGGTAGAAATACACTCAATATGACAACAAATATTCCTTTGCACTACAAGATAAAATTCTTCACTCTACTCCTTTACAAAGCATAACATTTCTCTCTCTATTAAAGCTTCAGGACTGAAGAACTTAACATGCCAACTACTGAAGAGGTACCGAACAAAGCCAATACCCTCAAAGAAACTCCACACAAGAGGTGGCAAACAGAACAGATAAAAAACACAAGACAATAAAATAAGAGGCAATCCCTCATCTCTTATAATCAGTTGCATACAGAGGAGCAATCCTCCATCGAATTTGCCGGGGAATTAGATCAAGAATTATGTCCAAAAGTGGGTTTCCGAGAAGCAGAAAAAATGAAGAGATTTGTATTAGATGGAATTTGTTGGATAGCATTTTCGGTGTTTGAGTGAAGAGGCTCTCTGTTGTGGTTTGCTGAATGGGTTGCTGTTACTATTGGGTTTTTTAGCTGGTAGTGCAGTAGGGTACTGAGAGTTGTTGTGTGTTTGGTCTGGTGGCTTTGTGTTGTTAGCAGTTGGTGTTCCTCTGTTTTCCTTGTAAAGGTTCTGCTTCCTTTTCTGTTTTGTGGTGAGTTGAGGAGGCTTGCAGGGCTTCCTAGAGGTCTAGCTTTCTAGAGGGTTTATGTCTTCTTTGTTGGTTAATGAATTTCTCATTCATCCAAAAACAAATCCCTCATCTCTTAAGTGCAAAAACCATATGATACTGTCATAGGGAATAATTAGACATATTCTGTTAAGCAAATGTCCTGCTTTTCCCAACTTAGATGTCCAAACAAGAACTTAATCTTTTGTAAAATCAGCAATACAACAAATCGTGGAATGAACTGACAGATGATGAATGAAGATATAAGAAAAATGAAAGACACGAGGCCCTTTTTATAAAGCAAACACTGGATTATTTCCTCCTTATTCTTCAACATAGTTTCATTAAGAAAACAAAAGACTAGAAAGATGTTTGGTCTCAGGGACTACTTACTAAATAGTTCAAATTTCTCAAAAACCTAAAGATTTGAAATTGAATATCAAGAGTGGGTTTTTAATGAGCTTCCAAAGCATATTTATCTTCCCTACCAGAAATACAAAGAAGTATCTCAATCAGAGCATCCTCCCCTAATTAGATTCTCCACACAAATCTAGAAAATCTTTCATCACTTTTCCTTGCATACTCATGTAATTCACTCTTGTAATATCTATAGATGGGAAACAAATTGGTAGCCCTTTTGTCTTATTTATTTTAACACATTGCTTCAGATCTTTTCAAAAGGTGGAAAGGTGATAAAAATCACTCGGCTTGCGTCATCTATGTCAATTTTCGTACTTTCTTTTTTGGCCTCTTACAAGTCCCTGACATCCTCACCCCGGTTCTCCATTTAAACAAACATGATCCAACGATTATAACCAAACCACACGGCTTTTCTCTATTCTACTCTAAGAGGAACTTATTTCATTCCCTAACCAACACAGTCTCCCTATCAAATCAATGCCTAAAAAATAACACTTCAGTATAACCTACGACCAATGGATAGACCTTAAGAACGAAATCATGTAAAAAGTCAATTCAACATCAAATTTAACCCATCTTAAACAAACCTAGATAAGAATTTAATTCAAGATTTCTTCCCCCCCCCCCTATATATATACAATAATAGGGATAATGTAGGAAGAAAGCGCACCAGTTTGGAGAGTCGTAATTTCCTCTTGTTGTTCTTCTTGTACAGCAAATGTTGCTTTCCAGCTCTCCTCCGAACAATTTTTCCTCTACCCGTCACCCTAAATCGCTTCGCGGAAGCCTATTAGCAAAAAATTCACCAAATAATTAAAAAACAGAAAACAAAAAAAGCTCATTTTGAACGCTCATAACATGTAGGAAAGTGAAAACAACACAGAATTGCTTAGGATGTAATCTCCCAGAACTAAATTTCATTCGGGAAGTGCAAATTCAATCATGGGTCTTGTGTACTCTCCCGAGAGAGAGACCTTGTGGGTCTTCATTTTGTAGCCTTTGGCGGAGACGATAGTGAGAGAGCGAGGCCTGAGAGGGAGGGGAGTGATTGTGGAGAGCTTCTGAGAAAGAACAGAGCCGAAGAACCCAGAAAAGCTGTGCGAGGAACCGAGTCTCAGCGAGCTCCACTTGTTGCCCGGAGCGAGTTGGACCGAGAGGCCGTGGGAGGCCCGAGTCGAATGAGAAGGGCGCAATGGGGAAGAAATTTTGAGATGAAACGACACCGTTAACGTTGCACAAGCCATTCTTCTGCCGTTAAAAGCTCTCCGGAGCAGAAGAAGAAGAAGAAACAAGAAGGTATTTGTGGTGGAATTCGTGTGGATAAAGGCGGGGATGTATTGGGGACCTCAATCTTTCTTGGTATTTACGGGGTGAGTATAATGCGAGTTCATGTTGTCTCATGGGCATGGGCAGAAAATGTGAGAGCCCTTATGAACCTCACCTACACGAGTTAGTGAGCCAACTGAGTGGCCTCGCAGGGGCTCTTTCGTATTTGTCAATTTGAACAGTAAAATGAGAGCATTGTAGAATAGGGGTGTTCAGGCGGGACTGTTATAACCGTCTCGCCAACCGCTAACCGTTTATAACCGCTTTTTAATAACCATTAACCACCTAGGGCGGTTGCGTTTAGCGGTTTTAGGGATATGAAAAAGCGGTTATAACCTCTAACCGCCTTTATTTATATATAATTATATAAAAATATATATTAATTAAATATAAAAAAATCCAAAATGGCGTCGTTTTGGTTCTCCCAAAGCTGCAGCCCCTCATTCAGACATTCACACAAGCCATTTAATGAATTTTGGCGTTATGACTATGTATGTAAAATTGGCCATAAAAATAGCATGTTTTTAAGCCAATATGGCAAAATAAGCCCAAAAAATATGACAAAATAAGCCCAAAATATATGAAAAATGAATGACAAAAATATAAAAGAAGCCCAAAAGCCCATTTTAAAAAAATCTTTTATAATCGCTTGTTAGCGGTTTGAATAACTGCTAACCGTCGGTTATAAAATAATCGCTAACCGCCTAGGCAGAGGTGGTTGCGGTTATTAAAAATCCGATAACCGCCTAAAGTGGAGGCGGTTGCGGTTATTGCAAATAACCGCCGGTTATAACCGCTTGAACACCCCTATTGTAAAGCTNGAGTCGTAATTTCCTCTTGTTGTTCTTCTTGTACAGCAAATGTTGCTTTCCAGCTCTCCTCCGAACAATTTTTCCTCTACCCGTCACCCTAAATCGCTTCGCGGAAGCCTATTAGCAAAAAATTCACCAAATAATTAAAAAACAGAAAACAAAAAAAGCTCATTTTGAACGCTCATAACATGTAGGAAAGTGAAAACAACACAGAATTGCTTAGGATGTAATCTCCCAGAACTAAATTTCATTCGGGAAGTGCAAATTCAATCATGGGTCTTGTGTACTCTCCCGAGAGAGAGACCTTGTGGGTCTTCATTTTGTAGCCTTTGGCGGAGACGATAGTGAGAGAGCGAGGCCTGAGAGGGAGGGGAGTGATTGTGGAGAGCTTCTGAGAAAGAACCGAGCCGAAGAACCCAGAAAAGCTGTGCGAGGAACCGAGTCTCAGCGAGCTCCACTTGTTGCCCGGAGCGAGTTGGACCGAGAGGCCGTGGGAGGCCCGAGTCGACTGAGAAGGGCGCGATGGGGAAGAAATTTTGAGATGAAACGACACCGTTAACGTTGCACAAGCCATTCTTCTGCCGTTAAAAGCTCTCTGGAGCAGAAGAAGGTATTTGAGGTGGAATTCGTGTGGATAAAGGCGGGGATGTATTGGGGACCTCAATCTTTCTTGGTATTTACGGGGTGAGGACAATGCGAGTTCATGTTGTCTCATGGGCATGGGCAGAAAATGTGAGAGCCCTTATGAACCTCACCTACACGAGTTAGTGAGCCAACTGAGTGGCCTCGCAGGGGCTCTTTCGTATTTGCCAATTTGAACAGTAAAACGAGAGCATTGTAGAGCTCACCTGTCCGAACTGGTCTCGAACAATCCATTTATTTGTTCACACAAATAAGCGTCATAAAAATTCTCACATTTTTTGTCTAATTTGCTAACAATTTGAATCCTCATTAGAGAGTAGTTCCTATCCATTTAGACATTTACTGTATTTCATTAGAATATGTAATTATTATGTTTTTAATATATTGAATTGGAGAAAATTGTCACTCTTTCAAGGAGAACTTTGTCCTTTTTGTAGGCATTATTGTATCAAAGTCTTCTATCCAATCATCTTAGGGGATAGTAATTACGAATTTACGAGTGTGAATATGTCAATTTAATAAAAATTAAAAATGCATGTGAAAGTTATGTACTTTAAGAATATATGTCAATAAAAAAATATATATAAAATTTATGTACTCTGAGAATATATGTCAATTTAATAAATGTGTAGAAACCACATCACTATTCAGCCATGTTTCGAAATGGAAGTCTACAACACAAGTTCTACCTCATTATCTGTTGAAAAGTGAAATGCATTTGATATTGCGTCTCTCATTTTAGGGCAGGATCATGAAAATTGATTGCCCAAGCAAATGGATTTGAGTTGTCAAGCTGTTTTTTTCTCCTACCAATATTGCTCCACAAATGCCTGACAAGAAAACTTTCTACACCGTATATGCTGAAATGGTAACTACAAACCATTACAATCCACTCACATATGCTTAATGCATACAAGAAACAGGGCAGTGTTCCAAACATCCTTTATAGGCATGAATCCACTCGTAATTGGGCAGACTTCTTTCCTTGAATTGTAGCTCCCTAGAAGAGAAACAGAGTAGGATCTCAAATATGAACCTTCATGTCCGTTTCTGTATGTCATGGCCTTGTTAAGATGACTATAGATTCCCACTCCAAACTACATATCACCTCCTGCACAGCACAGCATGGAAGCAACATAAGATTTAAAGCTTGTACAGGATTCTCTCTCTCTCCTTTTATTTTCCTCCCTCTGGGACCTCTTTTTTTTTTTTTGAAGTTGGGGGTGGAAGTATATAAACTAACATTGCTCCTCTTTTCAAAAAAAAAAAACTAACATTGCTCCTTTACACTTGCACAAAGTTCAAACCAATATCAGTTCATTTTCCACTTACCGAGGGGTTTTCCCGGTCAATGTCGAAGCTGTTGATTGCACAAGGTTCTGCCAACAGCTCGATCGGTTCTTCATCTGTGCAATATAAATAGTCAGTCCCACTTCAAGTTTTGGAAGAAAATTGCTATTTCTCCAAAAATAAAAAACCATTCCACCGATTAGCAAATGCAATTAACACTAATAATTGATCACTCATCAATAGTTGCAACAAGAACTTTTTTTGATAAGTAAAAAAAGTTCTTGCTGTAGTTGCAACAAGAACTTCATACCTTGTTCAACAACAGCAAGGATCCCATCTTCTGAGCAAATCATAGCAGGTAATATCCGTGAGGATGAGATGTTGCCAATGTTTGTAGACTTAGTGTAGCGGTCATACTGAACTTCCCAAACCTCACTTTCACATGCTAAACGAGTTGCAGCCTCACCTGTCCCAATACCAGAAAGAATAATAGGCTGTTGTTGCGATCTAATATCCCAGGCAAATACAGTACCTAAAGAACCTCCTGCCTGTAAGTACACAATAATAATAGCATAAGATTCAAGCAAACTAAATTTTCACTCATAAAGCTAGCTAAGGTTGAACATGATCACACAAGAATCAAACAATTACACAGGAAATCAGTGTGTTAAACATAACATATTAGAACCTTGAAGTATGATCTTGAAGCTAGAAAACCATTTGAAAATGTAATATCATTATGGTCAATGAGAACATGACATGGATACTGTATACACCATATCATGTGAATAGTAACTCATTGGTTGATAATTTCCCTCGTATTATAAGGGTTGATTCGACGGTTGTTAACATGAAAGAAGAGAACACACCAAATTTAACATGTTTCAACAAAAATAAGCTACAGAATTTGAAACACGACACATAATGGTGTCGACGTGTCGTAAACAAAAGAAGCACACATAATATATAAAGATATTTGAAGAAAAGACTGAAAGATCTTTGGAAAAATGAGAGAGGTGCCCCCAAAACAAAAATCTTACCCATTAAATCAACAAGAAAATACGAGAGTAATGAAGAATGGTGGAGCAGGCATCTTACCAGACAAGTGTGTTTTCTTGATGGATGGATGTCAATGGAGTGTACAATCCCAGAAGTTGTTCCTTGACCCCTGCAACATTATCACATACATAACAGTCAATATAGTACGGAAAACTTCTTTCGGTCCAAAGGATAGGAAAAATTAAATAGCACAAGGTAAATGAATTAGTTATCCTTCAACACATTTCTATTCATGGAGCAATAAATTTAAACACAGGCAGGTTGTGCTTAAAGGCAGATGATTTTGTTTTTGTTAATAAAACTCAGAACCTATGAAAAGGTTAGAAGAGCTTAGAATACGAAGTTGCATATACACACTGAAAACACACAAATAAATAAATAAACAAATATATTTTATAAGTGTCTAACCAAATCAAATGCCTAATGCCACTACGAATTTCTCACACAAAAACGACCTATCATTATCTGCACATCTGTCTATGCTCCCCACATACATAAATACATATAGACAATCACAAATACATGAATAGAGTAATGTAGTAATGCTACACATACTACCACTTCCTTACAGAGTAAGCCACATATGCCTACTTCTTCACACCCATAGGTGGCTTTTAAAATCACCATTGGATTAAAATTTAATAAAGATTCATCATAAATTTAATAGTGGTTTTAAAAGCCACCAATGTGTGTGAAGAAGTGGGTGTAAAGAAGTGGGAGTATGTTACATAAACTTAAAAGTGCATATCTTTAATATTAACCATCTATGAAAAATAACCACTTGGAAATGACCAATTCGTAAGCTACATATGAAACAATGCCTGTAAAGTTTCAGCCCAATAATTTTCCAAATTCTATAAGCATCCTGGTACTTATGCCATCCTCCTTTTTCATTAGCTAACCAATCCAAGCCAGACCCAAAACTGAAGTTCACACATTTTTATATGTTTTTCCAGGCCTAGTAATACCTAAACAAATACGAGCAACGAATTAACGAGCACACTTCTGACCCGGATAATCTTTTGCACATTGAACATCCTAAAATATCCAGCTCTTCCACACATTCAGGCAATATTTTCAACAAGTTCAATTTCGAGTTTTGAATTATTGATTCATGCACCAAAATTATAATACAAGGTCGAATTTACATATTGCGTTTGTTTCACCTATTTAGTCAGCAAGCTTTCTACAAAAGAAACATATAAGAAACAACAATTACTTACCAGTTGGCCTTGAACTGAGAAACCGCCCCGCCGGGCCTCCGCTGATCCCACCACTGAAGGCCAAAACCATACCCACCGGTGACAAACTCAGCCGGCGACGCCCATTTCGCCGCTGTATACGAAACCAACCCTTCGCTATCAAAAACCCGCCGGACACCCAACCGGGAGCCCGTAACGCTCACCAGATTGACCCGGCCGTCCTCTCCAACGCTAACGCACTCGGCGGCGCCGTCCATCACGTCCACGCACGACACCGGCCCGGCATGGAGGTCCTTCTCCGGCACCGAGAGCTCCGACTCCATCAAGGCGTCGACGGCGTTGGCGAAGAGGAGGTGGAGCGAGCCGGAGACGGTGCCGGCTGCGATGAGGGGCTGGTGGGTCTGGGTCCGGGAGGTTCTGAGCGAGGAGACCCGCGAGGGTGGGGCCCAGGAGGACTGTGGGGCTAGGGTTAGGGTTTGGGGGTCGAGGGAGTGGATTTGGATGGCGGGGGAGGGGGAAGAGAGAGCGAGGACGGCAAAGCGATCGAATGCGGAGAGCTGAGGGAGCCACCGGACGGCGTCGATGTAATGGGGTTGTGGAAGTTTGTGGATTTGTGGACGCTCTGGGAAGGCACCGCCCGTGATGGCCATTGGTTTAGGGTTTTAGCGGTGGTAAGTGTGCTCGGTGCTGGGTGGTGTTGTCAGATGGAAGTGTTTGAACTTTGAAGGAGGTGGGTTTGGTGGGAAATGAACGGGATTTATTGGGGGTGATTTTTGTTTTCAGTTGTTCAGCCATGGGAGTAGAGACTATTGCTTTCCTTAAAAACAACGGAAATGCTAGAATGCAATAAATTATTCATATTTAGTCCATAAAAGTTTATGTGGCATCTTAAAAAAATTTTAAAATATCTTTGCAGTGAAAAAATAACCCACAATACAATAAATGAAAAATATCACATAGATTTTTATGGACCAAATATAAATAGTTTATTGCAGTCTAACATTTCCCTAAAAACAAAGCTATTTTTGCTTATTTTGGGTTTTTCTTGATTAGGAAACACTAAAAAAAAAGTCTGTTTTTAATTCTTTTTTTTTTTCCTGCATTAAAGAAAAATAATAATAATTAAAGAATCTCTTACTTTACAAGTGCTTTTTAAGTCAAAATTAAAAGTGTTAATTCATGTCGCGTGTAGAGTTTGGGTCATATTGAGATGTGGGTAGAAGATTATATAAGTTAATTTTAATTTAATCAGTTTAATTAAACATGTCGAACTCTTTAACTATAATTTTTTAATTTTGTGTTGGATTCGTATTAGATTTACATGCTGTGTCATAAATTCCTAACCCTAATAAAAATGTTGGTGTCTTTTATACTATCATGAAAGCAAAATGAGTGACTTTGATCGGTTTGCACCATGTATAGAGATGTTCAACAGTTTTACACAATTTGGATGGTAATTTTTTAGGAATAATCCCATATTTCTTGTGGACAAGACCTTGATTGTGTTTGTAATGAATGTGTAACTTTCTCTTATAAAACTGGTTTTATGAGATGAATTAGGCTTGCAAATTTTTTCAATAATAGTAAAAGAATTTCTATGAAACTTATATGCACGAATAAATAGTTGAATAATCTAAATTTTTTTTGAGTAAACAAAAATTCATATAAGCTATCTCACAATTACAAGCAAATTAAGTAAAAAATTTGTAGAAGGCGCAATACACCAAGCAAATGGATACTTGTGTATCAAAAGTATCTTCTGGATCGGGAAAAGTTAACCCCTTAAGTGATTGAAAGTCACAATCATCACTCTCATTTGGCCATTTGAGGATTAATGAATTATGCTAACCATATGGGTGGCTAAACCATCCCAATGACAATTGATTTGGCACCACTTTCTTAGAACATTCTCAACTAACTCAGCATTTTTAAGAGCTTTATTAGAAACTTCCCTTTTTCTGTTCTCGCTTGTTCTCAAGCCTTGGGTATTTCCTCTCTCTCCTCTGCCCTAGCTCAATTTTTTGGGTGTAGCTCATTTTTTGTCTTTCTCTAGATGCTTTGGGTGGATTAGAGGTTTCAGTCGAAAGTAAATTTGGATAAACTCAACATTGGGCCTATTTTTGTTATGTTTGTATCAATCTATGTTGTAATCTTGGGATTGAAATGTTGGGTACATTGCAAATGGATTTGATGGGTGTGCGTTATATTTGGATACAATTTATTTTCCCCTTTTTGCCATAAAAGGCAGAGGAAAAAGAATCAGAGGTATCCTCTTATTGATTATTTATTTCTATCTGAATATTATATCCTCTTAATTTGTATTACATGCATAAATATTTGATTAAGGAATCGTGAAAAAGAACAAACATAATTTGTTGAATGATAATTGAATGACCATTGGAAGAATAATTTGATTCTAGTGTTAGCTTATGTTCCTTATACGATGGCTTTGATTGTTTTTGTGTCACTTAAAAAATGATGTAGCTGTTAAAATTATTATTGAATTTATGATTAACTACTATTAAATTTTAATCAAACAATAATTTTAAAAGTCGCTCCACTTATTCTTAGAGTGACATAAGAATGACTTTTAAAATTACCCGAACCTGATTAAGATAAATTTTTTTTCATATGTGAGAAGTAGTCAAACTATGCTTCAATGTTTTCTTTTCTTGTAGTTGGTTTTGGATTTCTTAGAAATCAATATTTTTCCATTCCCACTATTATTTTCAAATGATGGAGCAACATGTGAAGATTAAATCCAAAGTAATCCTCTTTCCCTTCCTACATGCGTAAACTTCGGTTTCCATATTCATTCATTCACTCCCTTATATAATTCTTAATTTTCAAGTTGAGGTTTTATTATTATTATTATTATTATTATTATTA
>CM017328.1:33174360-33247176 GCA_006937295.1 Carpinus fangiana | reverse complement strand
AAAAATTAATTAAAATATTTAAAAATATAAGTAATACAACAAATAAATAATTCAAGAAAATTTAATTATTTTTTAAAACAAATTCATAAACAATTAAATATAAAAGTAATGTCAAATCCAAATATAAAAAACAATTAATTTAAAAGAACAATATAAATAAGAAATTTGATTGAACACTTGAATTTTTTTAAGAAAAAGTACAAAGAAATTGATTTGAAGTTTGAACCATTGAAACTTCAAGGCTTCATTTGAAGTTGAATGCTTAAAAGAAATATTGCAAGACAAATTCTTCTAATTCTCTCATTTGTCAGATCGCACCAGATGAATCAAAGGAATAGAAGAAGAAGAAAAAAAAAAAAGCATTTGGTGACTGATGTTAACTTGAAGAAGCCCATTCTTCATCTTCTTCTTCTTCTTCTTTCACCCATTCATCAACTTATGATTTATTCTTGAGTTTTAGAAGTGAAGATACTCGAAACAATTTTACTGCTCATCTTTGCGTCGAAACAGAATTAACACCTTCATGGATGATAAGCTTAGAAGTGGAGAGAAAATTTCACCAGCACTTCTCAAAGTCATTGAATAGTCAAAACTTCGATCATTATACATCATCTCGTTGGTGCTTGGATGAGCTAATGAAAATCCTCGAGTGTAGAGAAATAAGGAAGCAACGAGTTTTACTGTTGTTTTACGATGTAGATCCAAAGGAAGTACGGAACCAAATTAAAATTGTTAGAGATGCATTCGCCAAACTTGAAGAAAGGTTCAAGGATGATGAAATGAAGGTGAATGAGTGAAAGACAGCCTTAAGGGAAGTGACCAATTTGTTGGGTATGCATTTGGGAAACAAGTATTTCTAAACCACTCTTGAGCCTTCCTTCTATATTGTTTTTTTTTTTTTTTTATTCTAATTATAGTACATCGTTATACACCTGTTTTCATGCATGTGGACTATTTTACATTTGAAAATGTCTATATGTAATTAATCTTTTAAATATTCCAGTTTTTTTAATATGAAAATAACTCATTAATTTGATGTTTTGTTATCTCTTTGTATTGTTAGGAATGAACCTGAATTCATTCACGAAATCATTAAATGGGTGGATTCGATATTAGTAAACAACACATATTTCAAAGTTGCTCAGTATCCGGTTGGAATTGAATCTCGTATACAAGATGTGAAGTCACTTATAGATATAGAGAAGAAGGACATTACTCGCATAATAGGAATCTTTGGAATGGGTGGGATTGGTAAGACAACTATTGCCAAAGCTATCTACAACTCGATTGCTTGTCAGTTTGAAGGTAGTTGTTTTCTTGGAAACATTAAAGAAACTTCCTACCGAATGGACGGTTTGATCGATTTGCAAAATAAACTTCTTTCTAAGATCCTAGGAGATTCAAGTCTAAAGGTTGACCATGCTGATCAAGGAATTACTTTAATAGAGCAGAGGCTTTGCAGTTTAAGGATATTTCTAGTTCTTGATGATGTGGATCAGTTAGTCCAATTAGAAAAGCTAATTGGAAAAGGTGATAGGTTTGGCTTAGGAAGTCGAATTATCATAACAACAAGAGATAAACATTTACTTACTGCACATGGAGCTGATTTAGCATATCAGGTGAATATATTGAATTGCTATGAAGCTTGTCAGCTCTTTTGTTGGAATGCCTTCAAAAGTGACATACCTAACTACGATTTTTTGGAACTCATAGAGCATGTAACAGGTTATGCTGGGGGCCTTCCACTGGCTTTAATAGTGCTTGGTTCATATCTATATGGTAAAAGCTTGAATGAATGGGAAAGTGCATTGGCTATGTATAAAAGAATTCCTAATAAAACAATTCAAGAAATACTTAGAATAAGTTATGACGGGTTGGAGGACACCGTAAAAAATATTTTTCTTGACATTGCATGTTTTTTCAAAGGACAAGAATTATGTCATGTTAAAAAAATACTAGACGCGCGTGGCTTCTTTGCTGATATTGGTATACAAGCGCTTGTGGATAAATCTCTCATATATATTGATCATCATGAATACAGTCCCACTACAAATTTGCCTTACAAATCATTGGAGATGCATGACTTACTGCAAAAAATGGGTAGAGAAATTGTTCGACAAGAATCACCAACAGAACTTGGCAACCGTAGTAGGTTGTGGTTTCATGAAGATGTTCGTCAAGTCTTAGAGAGAAATGAGGTAAGACTTATGTTAAAAATTCATTCTAATTTTAGATTTGTTTCTTTTTTCCTGAGTTAAGCTACTAGGAATATGTTGGTTTTTGATATCCGCATTTGTATCATGCGATTACTTTCTGCATCCGCGTGGTTAATTCGGATAATAAATGCAAATATTGTCTACTATCCGCATTTAAGATAATGAGCATAGGACCGAAATTCCCTCTAAACCGGTTTGGAAGAAATAACATCCAACCTATATAAAATAGTGACAAGTGTCTATAAATATTTAAAAGGCACATTAAATTCAGTATAAATTAGTAAACTGTTATTAATGATGTTAAGAATTTAATGTGCATCTTAAATATTTATAGACACTTATCACTATTTTACATGGGTTGGATGATATTTTTTCCAAACCGATTTGGAGGAAATTTCTGTCCTTTAGACATTGAAATTGTAATTCACTAAGAATTTAACTTTGGTCAGGAGCCTCCTTAAAATACCACTTTTACAACACCCAATCTCTAACTGACACTTCAGCAAAAACTAAAAACATGCATCAACATAACATAAATCCTAATGCATTGGATTGCTTTGAGCCTTTGAGGAAGAAAAAAAAATATATGAAAGAACAGGCCTGTGAAGGCCGAAGAGGTTTGCACCCCTTCGTGAACTTGGTGAGACCCATGCAGACCCCTTCGTGAACTTGGCCAGACCCATGGCGTGGGTCTCGCCGTGGGTCATCTCTCTTCGTCTCTCTAGCGTCGGTTTCCAACATTTAGGATGATAAAATCCCTAATGAGTTAACTTTCTATCTCCAAGTTTTAGATTTGAATCAAAAAACGTATTTTAAGGTATTAGAAACGAGTTTTGAGGCATTAAAAACGGGTTTTGGGGCATTAGAATCAAGTTTTGAGTCGGGTCACGAAAGGTCATAGTCGACGAGACCCAGGCCAGTCGGCCGGTGTGCTCGCTTGACCCGCCAGACCACGGCCGGTGTGGGTTTCGCTAGACCCACGGCCGGCATGGGTTTGCTTCTTTTTTTTTTCTTTTTTTTTTTTGAATCTACTGGGTCTGCTTGTAAGGGTATTTTTGGTATTATATTTATTTTGATTTGGTGTGTTTGTGTTCATTTTTATTTTTTGCATTTTCTCTTAAAGTGATGATGTGGCACTTGGTAAGTGGGTGCTGTAAAAGGAGTGATTTGCAGTGCATCCTGACCATAAGAGCTCTCATTCACTAATTATTACTTCAAGTAAATAATAATAAAAAAAATACATTATTTATAGTTGAACACTATTATTTAATATTCATATCACACTTTCTAATCATTTTGCTAATAAATTTTCATTACATACATTATTTAATATTTAACTTCTAGTAAATTTATAGTTGGTAACGAGAAAAAATATTAAAAAAATAATAATAAATGAAGAACATATAAGGCAATTAATTAGAACAAATTAGAAGAGCTTTCTTAAAGTGAAATCCAACAACATTACAAATTTAGCAAATATAAGAAACATAAATTATGAATCTGACAAACATAAATTCAAAAATATTAAATATAATATATATGTATATATATAAAATATAACATATATAAAATATATAAAGAAATGGGGACGCGGATAATATCCGCATCTACATACCCTAAAATCTCTATTTGCATCCGCATTTGCAGATATTTGTTTTTGCTATCCACATCCGCATCCGTATATGCGGATAGCAGATTGTGGATAAGTGTGGATGCGAGCCGTTATTATCCTCCCACATTTTCACCCCTAATAAAAACCCACCCCTATGTGCCTCTTTGGCCCCCACCAAATCAATTACCAATTTTTTTTTTTAATTTTTTTTAAAATTTGTCAAAACTCATTTAAAACCAATGCACTTCTCAAAATTTCACCAAAAGGGCAGTCACTCTCAATAATTTCTTATTCATTTTACAACAACTAATGAAAAAAATTTGACGAATAATTAATATTACAAAATAGTTGAATAATTGGAATGGTTTTAATTAAGAAGAGTAAATAAAATCATCATTGGTAATTACTTTTATTATTTCAAAGATGTGCACAGTTTTTATGAGTATCTTGCCTTTTCCTTTATGAACAAGTAAGGGTAATATGTAAATATATATAAAAGATAAATTAATTTTGAGAATGTGATGATCGGTCACTTTAGGACATTCCAATAATAAAAATAAATTACTCATTTTGAAAATCTAATGAAATTAAGAAGAAGCAATTGTAGCAAGACAAGAATTATAGTTCTTGTAATTGTTTAAATATGGAGAACTTTATGTCACTCCTTTTTGATCAATACACTTAACTATCCGTTTTCGTTTTCTTGCTAGGGAACAAATAAAGTTGAGGGCATATTAATAGACATGCTCGAACAAGACTTGATACAATTGAGTTCCAAAGCTTTCAAGAAGATGAAAAGGCTCGAAGTGCTTATATGTTGTAATGCACGTTTTTCTAAAGAGCCTAATTTTCTGTCTAATACGTTAAAATTGCTTGATTGGTCTAATTATCCTGGAGAATCTTTGCCATCCAATTTTCATGGAAATAACCTTGTTTTTTTAAGAATGCCTTATAGTTACCTCAAGGCATTGACGGGAGTCCAGGTAGAACAATTATTTTTAATATTTATTCCTTTAAGTTCTATTGTAAACTTCTTTTGAACTAATGTATTTCTTCTTTTTATTGTCAGAATTTTGAGAACGTGACAACCTTGGATTTCTTTGCTTGTCGGTTCCTAGAGAAAATTCCTGATGTTTCAAGAATCGCAAATTTAGAAAAATTAAATCTTACGGGATGCGTACGTTTAGTTGAGGTTCATAGTTCTGTTGGGTCCCTTGAGAAGCTTGTTCATTTGAGTGTTGCATCATGCTTAAAGCTTAGAATATTTCCGAGAAGCCTCAAGTTGAGATCTCTCAAATCTCTTTCCTTTTGTGGTTGCAGAATGCTTAAAAACTTTCCTGAAATTGAGTGTCCAATTGAAGGTTTAGAGTTGTTGGATTGTGCATTCAGTGGTATTGAAGATCTACCTTCGTCCATTAGGTACCTCGTTAGGCTTAAAAAATTAAAGCTAGACGGTTGCAGAAACCTTATGAGTCTTCTATATAACGTTCATCAGTTGCAACATTTGGAGATTCTTGCTCTCTCGTTTTGCTCAAAATTTATTAAGTTTACAAACAAGGTGGAGAATAACAGACAATCCATACCTTTCATTGTATCCACAGATGAATCTAAAACTTCATCAGGGTCAAAATTATTCCAATTGTCACCTCTGACGAAAACAAGTGACTCCAGTGATGGTTGTTCCTCGATATCATTTCCGAAACTTCAAGAGTTGTTTCTTCGAAGTTGTGCCCTATCTGAATTAAATCTCTTTAGGACACTTGATTGTGGATTCACGTTGACCCATTTAGATCTATCAAGGAGTGATATTGTTACCATTCCTCCATGCATCAGAAGATTTGTTGGGTTGGAGACCCTTGATTTGACTCAGTGCGGGAAACTTCGAGAAATCCTAGGACTTCCACCAAATGTAAAAAACGTGTTCGCTTGGGGGTGCATTTCATTGGCAATACTTCTAGAAGAAACTAGAAGATCTCAATTGTTTAATACGTGGGACACACAAGAGCATGTGGGAGTTGGAACCGTGTTTCCGGCACTACAGTCATCCAGTCTTGGAAATAGTGTCGCAACAGAATCATATTGCCCTTTCAGTTTGAGTCAACTAGATCTCACAAGTAGCGTCATTGTTAGCCTTCCTACATGGTTCAACAGATTTGTTGGATTGCAGCACCTTGTCTTGAATGATTGCAAGCAACTTGAAGAAATTCCAGAACTTCCACCAAGTATAGAGCGAGTATATGCGAATGGATGCACCTCATCGGAAACATTTCAATTTAAAATATATGATCTACCAAAGCTTGAACGGATCGACTTGGCTGATTGCCATAAACTGTGTGAAAATATATTGGATGATCTGCAAATTTGTTTAATGAGAAAGGTACCTCGCTTTCACATATATACTCGTTAGTGTGTCTTGATTTGTAGGTCTTATCACTCACAATTTGTCATATCTGTGTAACAGGGACATCCTAAGGACCATGAATTTGGCTGTATTTTTCCAGGAAATGAAATTCCATATTGGTTCAACCATCTTAAAAAGGATATATATAATAATTCATGTAAAATATATATTAATAACAACGAGCATGTGGATTTGGATGGGGAGTTCACAAGAATTGCTTTCTCTGCTGTTATTGCCTATACCTCCGATGTAGAAGATGAAACAGAAGGATATATCTCTCTAGAATATGGAGAAAATTTTGTAAGTATTGAAGTGACCTTCAGTAATGGTAGTAAAATCTATACTAGACCGGAGGCAGAGATTCCTATTCCATTTGACTCAGATCATGTATGGTTTCAATACGTTGTTCCAAAACCTTTTGAGCTAAAGGGGGATAATATTTATGTTGAATTTGAGCTAATGTCAAAGTCAGTGTTCTTTAAAAGTTGCGGATTCCATCTTGTGCATAGGTATGAAGAGAAAGTGGTAGATTTAATGGATGGTGTTCAACTTTCTAAGAGACGCCGTGGTGATGATAATGATGGCAGCTTGGAACCCAACTGTTACCCACAACAAAAGAGGCATTCTTCAACCTTGGGCATTTGCTGTGATGCATTGACAGAGGAGAATCACAGGGCAAACCAGAACATTGCTACCGGAGGAGGAATGTTACAGAGCCACGCGCTAAGACCTGTTCATTTCATCAATGGCCAGCCCAGATTCCTTTCTCCAATACAAACACAAAACTTGTCAATGTCTAATGAGAACGGTGACAATTCGCTAAAGCCACTGTCTTTGGACTCAGCCGGAGTCATGATATCAGATCCTCCTTTCGATCCAAAAACATCACGGACATGTTTTAGCTCTGACAGCGGATCAAATGTCTATACCATGGCCATGGCAATTGGTTCCTGTTACACATCTGCAACAGCCCTGTTACAGAAAGCTGCAGAAATGGGTGCTAAAACCAGCGATAACTCATTTGCGCCAAGACCTGTTCATTTCATCAATGGCCAGCCCAGATTCCTTTCTCCAATTCAAACACAAAACTTGTCAATGTCTAATGAGAACGCTGACAATTCGCTAAAGCCACTGTCTTTGGACTCAGCCGGAGTCATGATATCAGATCCTACTTTCGATCCAAAAACATCACGGACATGTTTTAGCTCTGACAGCGGATCAAATGCCTATCTCATGGCCATGGCAATTGGTTCCTGTCACACATCTGCAACAGCCCTGTTACAGAAAGCTGCAGAAATGGGTGCTAAAACCAGCGATAACTCATTTGCGCCAATACTACTCACAGGATTTAATGGGTACTCCATTGGCAGCCTCTACTCATCCGGGTCGGGTGCTTCGGTAATTGGAGGTTATATAGGGCCAATGGCTGGGAGCAACAATGGTTGTATTGTGGGAGATGAAGGAACCTATAATAAAATCTTGGACCCAGAGGATCAACTCCTAAGGTATACTGTTTCTCAGACTGGATTGTTTCGCTCTCCTCTTTCTATGCACTCAGGAAATGGACATGAACATGCTGGTGATCTGTTTAAACGTGTACACATTGGAGAAGACAAAATGACTGTTGATTTCTTAGGAGTGGAATCATCTGGGAATTCGAGCATGGCGCAGAAAGGAAGCTACGATGGTAATATGATTGGGTTGGAATATCTAAATGCACAGCAAATGCACTCGGAATGGTTAAACCACTTGGGTGAATCTCAACTACACCAATCAAAGCACCCCAGCGCTTAAACCACCCACCTTCTTTTCACTTTTTTCTCCAAGTACCCCACAATGGTTGTTACTTTGTTTTGGGTTCACTCCTTGAATGCGGTGGCTTAAGAGGGCGGTTAGCAAATGCTCCAGATTTTCTTCTTGATTATGGATCAAATCTTCATGATTTGGAGACGATCATGCCATTTTTCAGATCTTTTGGTGCAATTGACAAATGGGGTTCCACACGCGAATGCTTGGGACATATTCAACATTTGACCATGAGCTAGTTTCTGCAGGGCAGTTAATTATTCGGGACAAAGTCACCACACTGGGTTATAATAATGTAAGTGTTCGTTTCACCTCACTTATCTTCAAGAGAGCTTTTTTGCTTTATGATTTTTGTGTCATAAATTCATCAGCAATAAGAAACAATACTTGAGTACTCGCTAGGCATATTGCAGGATCTTATTTTGCTTTGGGTTTGTGCGTTTTGCAGGATTTGCGAAATCTCACAGGCAAGTTACATGATGTAACTTCCTCTTCAGATGTCATGTTAGTGGTTTCACTCTCCATAACCCCTCTTTATAATTCTTTTTTGTGAAGTGTTCAAGCGTTGATAATTGAATTGTGTGGGAATGAACCCACTTGAGATTCTCAATTAAATGTATGGCAACTTTAAATCCTATCTGTCATGTAGTAAGCCACCTTAATTAGACTCAAAATACTTGTCAATGGGCATGTCTCTCTTCTTTTGTTTTATTTGTGTGAGTATTATGCCAAGACATTTCTTAATCATGGCCATGCTCTTTTCTAAGATTAGAATAGACCCGATGCAAAGTTTGGCCATTCATGCAATTTAATTTGCTTAATGAGTTCTTGGATGAAACTTTAGTTTTGAGGCCTTATAGCTTAGGGATAAGTTTACATGAACTAAAATTATTCTTTCTCTTCAACGTTTAATTATACTTTTTTATTTTTTATTTTTTTCTGTATTTCTTTTAAATCAATCAACAACTACAAAGAGAAAACGAGTTGTTCTAACATTAAAGGATCATAGGATCTATCTCAATTAACCAACTAATTCCTTAATCATTTACATTTGTTATGAAAAGCACAATTACGTTTGTTGAACACTTGTAATCTCTTTTTCTCTTTCTTTTTCAATGCTTCTTTCTATGGCAAACATAATGTAGGGACATTGGATAAGAGCAACGGATCGAGATGGCAGCAGCAAAATTTCCTTACAAGCCTCCAATTTATGACATAAATGCATCTGATTTATTCATCCCATTCATGGCACTTGCTACTTATGTGGTTCTTGCTAGCTTCTTCTTAGGGATCACCGGAAAATAAGTCCTCCTATCCAAGTATGGCATCCAAAATATGGTTCAATACAAGCCGTTGTTGTTTTATTCTTTTTATTAGACTGTTTTTGGGTTGTGGCTCTTGCTGATAGACATGTACAATGTTACTTCCACTGCAGTATGATGTTACCCTGCTGGCTGGAATTGTGTTGTGTGAAGTTCATTCTAGGTGGTTTCATTGTGGGAATGCTGCTATATAGGAGTGTTCTTGGTAAAGACCATGAAGAGGAATTGAGAAGCACCCAAGCAGGAGCCATTATCTCTTGCTTTTACTGGTTATTGCTCAGAAGTCAGATCCCAGTACTGTTTTGGCTGGACAATGTTGGTGTTTAAAGTTATGCATTGGGAGTGAGGATGAGGAATTCTTTAGATTTTCTATGACAATACCACGGTAAAATCCTTTAAATTTGAGCAATTAAATAGTTATTATCACTTGAAAGATCCTCAATTTTTTTTTTTTTTTAAGGTGGTGTTATCTCATTGTAAATCTATTTAAAGATTATTCTAGTACTAATAAAATTATGCAGAGAAGTTTATTTTCTGAACTCTTGGTTTGAAGGAGGCCTACATTCTCTCGAGAAACCTACCCTAATTGATATTCAAGTTCGTTACAACTTGGTATCAGAGCTAATAATGGCTTCATTGTCTTCCGATTCTGAACAGAGGCTCGAACATTTGGAGGCCAAGCTGTATTCTGCAGTGGGTGACATACAGAAGTTATTTTTTGCCATGAACTCTCCATTTGATCAGCTGATGGTGGAAGCAAGCCAAGCCAAAGCCTGTAGGACCAAAAAAAAAAACAGAGCTCACAGGTAATGGAATTTTCATAGTAGAAACGCATATATGAAATGATTTTTGCATTTTTTACTCTAAATATAACATTAACAATATCAAAATTACAATTTTGCCCTTGTTGGATGAATGATTTTTAGAATTTGAGAATGGTCAAAGAGTAACGAGCCCAGACAGAGGATAGGAAATGCTGGTCACAAGAAAGAGCTTTATCTTCAACAGCCGGACTTCTTATCCGTTTGTGAGGAGAAATGGCAGAAAATTTGGAATCTCAATGGCTACGAAGGAAGATTTGTCTGATAATTCCAGAACCCAGCAAGAGACGATTTTCCCACTGAAAATCTCCAACCCAATTCTTGCTCGCTCTGTTGTGGCCGTGCTTGGGCTGGGATTCATCACTGCTGATGTGTCATCCTCACCATAGAAGGCACAAAAAACTTGATTTATACCAAATTCCTATAGAAGTTATTCTCTTTTTGAAAAGCTTAAGAGTTTTAATTGTTCCTTGTTAGATAAGAGGCTTGATTGACATGCATACAACATGGTTGACATGCTTTTTTCAAGTGTATGAGACTTGTGTCGCTGTATTTTGTATACTAGTTTCCTTCATTGTACAATGCATAGGAGTTGGGGCTGCAAGTTTCCCTAAAAAAAAAATGTTTCTCAATTTTTTTTTTAACCAGCGCCAATTATTTTAGGGGTAACTACTTTTGCCCCCATGAACTATAGTGCCTTGACACTTTTCTCCCCATGAACTACCAATTATGACACTTGACCTCATCAAACTACCATCTTATAACATTTTCTTCCCTTTTGTCAATCAAAGGGACGGTCAACAAAGAGAATTTTTTTTTTTTTTTTTTTTTTTTTTTTTTTTTCTATTTTTGCCCCCACTTCAAATCACTAAAATGACACTTATACCCTCCTAAAATGGGGGCAAAACGAAAAAAAAAAAAAAAAAAAAAAAATCTCTTTGTTGACCATCCCTTTGACTGACAAAAGGAGGGAAAGTGTCATAAGAGGGTAGTTTGATGGGGTCAAATGTTTGGTAATTCATAGGGGGAAAGTGTCAAGGCACTGTAGTTCATGGGGGTAAAAGGTAGTTATCCCATTATTTTATGGTGCAATTCGGCATTGGTTTCTCCAACCCTCAATAACTTAATTCATACGTTCACTTGAATCCCACCAATGGATAAAATACCCAGACAGAGACAGTACAACAATTGCACAGAGTTTTGAATGGTAGGAATTGTTTACGCGTTGTAGGAAGGCAGCAGGAAGCTGGAAGGAATTAAATCTTAAAAGTAATGATCCAATGATTTATCTATTTTTATAGAGCAGTCATATTGGGGACTCCGCGTGCTTAAACAGTTATTGTTTACGCGTTGCAGAAAGGAACTAAAATCTCGGAAACAAAGTTTGTCAGAAGTTGCTCATTTTACATCAGCGTGTGGAAAATGAGATGGGCTCCTCTGTTTATTTAACTAAAATCACGTTAGTCTTTGGGGATCAGACTATTCCTGCCTTCCTGGAGTGGATATTGCGTTTCATCTGGGTTCCGCTCATCATTTAGTAAAACACTAAAACCCCTCAATACATCGATATCAATACAAGTTGTACTGAAAGCGAGGGAAAGAAGTTGAGGAATTCTTGTCGCTGAATTCAATGATCGTCGCTGAAGGAATTGGGAGTGGATACATGAGCAACCCAAGTTCCTGATCTGATAAATATCTGTGAAAATGGTATTTGCCTTTTTCTTTTTTTCTTTTTTTTAATGCTTTTGCGAATTTTGGTTAAATTTTTATACGTCTTGCATATTTGAAGTTAGGGGTTCTCATAATCTTATGGAATTTCTGTTATTAATTACAAAGTTGTTGATAATTTTATGGTTTATTGTTAGTTTAGTATCTTGATGACTGATTTGTGCTTAAGTTGAAGCAAAAGTGGATATGTGAATATTTTCTGTCGATCTTTTGTTTTAAAGTTTGTTTCTTTGAGTTCCGTTTACTTTCGATCACATTAGATTTGTTTTCTTCTCTTGTTTCTTGAGGTGCATACGATTTATTTTTAAGGCTCCATTTATTTCAACAATAAAATGTTTTCGGTGAATAAAACCCAAGTGTGTATAGTGTTTTCTAATATATATATAATGCACAAACGTATTATTTAAAATAAGTCCAAAAAATGGCATCAAGAAGGCCTAAAACACTATAAAAGCCCACATCAACCGATAGTTACTTGTTCTAATAACCGCTAACAGTCTAAGCGAAGCGGTTGCGATTATTAAAATTTAATAATTGCCTTAGGTGATTGCAGTTAGCAGTTTTAGTCAATAACCACTAATCGCAACAGCTTGTACACTCCTACCGAGCAAGTCTCGATTGCGTCCCAACGAGGTCCTAGCTGGATATACTGATTTGAGAATAAGATGCTCAAACTCAAAAAATAGTTTACGGTTTTTAAAAATTGAAACTATTTTTCGAAAATTAAAGAATAATTTTTGGTCAAAAAAAAATATTTTGTGTTGAATATTATTTTATGTCGCTCTAAAAACTGAAAAATATGAAAATCATTTTTCATAAATCATTTTATTTTGAAACAAACGGAGTATTAATGTCTTTTTAAATGCCCATTTCCAGCTGGATAGAGAGTAAAAGAAAATAATAATAATAAAAACTTTGTGGGAAAACTTCACTAACCCTCCTGAACTTTCGCGTTTTTTGTAGATACCCCCAACTTTCAAAAACTCTCATTTTGGTGTATCGAACTTTGATTTTCTTTCCCTTTATTTCTTCCGTTAGGATTTTCTGTTATATCCTAACGGAAATGTGTAAAATTACTAAAATAGCTTTAGTCATTTTTCTCATTTTTCCGTTTAATTTTTCATTAAATCCTAACGGCAGGGGGTATTTGAAACAAAACAAAAGTTCGATATACTAAAATGAGAGTTTTTGAAAGTTGAGGGGATATTTGCAAAAAGCGCGAAAGTTCAGAGGGATCGTTAAAGTTAACCCAAACTTTGTAGTGTGAACAGACTCTTCACACTATAAGAAAAAATGTTAAAATAATTATTTTGCTGAAACACAAAATATCGCTTATCAAATAATAATAATAATAATAATGAATTTGGCTAGAGATGCTCTTAATTCTTTGCTCCAAACAAATCTTCATGCAACTGGTCAAAGTATTTTATTAGAAAAATGTTAGGGGTTCTCCCCGTAGTGTTCTCCTAGCATTCTCCCAATGTTATGTAAAGCATAATTTAAGAAAAAATAAAATTGTAGTGGCTTCCAGCACCGATTTTTTTATGTATTAGCACCAAATTTGAGGCATTAGCGCCAAATTTGAGGTATTAGCGCCAAATTTGAGGCATTAGCACCAAAATTGAGGCATTATAATCAAATTTAGGATGATCAAATCCATTTTGGGTGATATTATTCCTAAATGGTTAACCTTCTACCCTTAGGTTTTAGTTTTGAATCCAAAAACAAGTTTTAAAGCATTGGAACTTAACTATTAATTCATAAAAATTAATCTGTTGGCAAAAAAAACAATACAACAATTTTATTTTTTCTTAAATTATGTTCTACGTAAGACTATGAGACCACCAGAAGAACCCCTAGCAAACCCCTATTACGTGAACTTTCTATTTCTCCATGATTTAATGATTATATTGATTCTATAAGCAGATTGAGTAATGCTAGAAGGAAGATTAAATTCTTTCAAAATGTGGTGCGGTTTTTAAAATTATTAATATATTAAAATTTAATAATAATTATTTTAAATTAAGTAGTAAGTTTTAAAACCAAATTACATTTAGGATGACAAAAAAAAGACTAATTTTCCTTACAATATTACTCGCATGAGCTAGCAGCTCATTAGTTACCAATGCTTGTCCTTACTATCATTCTTTAAGAAGTTTCTCACACGCGTTTTAAAAAGTTGCTCGTTTCTGAATTCTGCAGTTATTTCTAGTTAGTAGTAATCATGCATAACAGAGAATGACTTCTTCCATGGCCTTAGAAGGAGCCTCTTCATGTTCCTCTTCTTCTTTCACTCATGGATGGTGGACTTATTATGTATTTTTGAGCTTTAGAGGCGCTGATACTCGCAACAATTTTATCGCTCATCTATATGATGCTTTGGTACGAAAGGAGATCAACACCTACATAGATGACAACCTTACAAGAGGAGAAAACATTTCACCAGCACTAGTCAAGGCTATTGAAAAGTCAAGGATTTCAATTATTGTATTCTCTCAAAACTATGCATCATCTTCATGGTGTTTGGATGAACTTGTAAAGATCTTTGAGTGTAAGGAAATGAGGGGACAAATTGTTCTACCAGTGTTTTACAAGATACATCCATCAGAACTACGAAATCAAACAAAAAGTGTGGGAGAAGCATTTGCCAAACATGAAAAAAGGTTCAAGGATGATCAATTGAAGGTGCAAAGGTGGAAGACTGTCCTAACAGAAGTGGCGAGTTTGTCCGGGTGGCATTTAGAAAATGGGTAATTCTTACATAAAAAGTCTAATAGTATGTTTTCATCACACCACTATCTCACTATGCTGAAGTGACATTATCAATTCATCATTATTTTTTTTTTCATTTTTAATTAATATTGATCTAAGGATAGATTGACATTACATTACTCTAACATTACTTGTTTTAGTTTTAGTTTTTTGGGTTTCTATTTTAGGTAAAGCATGTAAATTTTAGTCAACTAAAAACACCACTTTAGTAAAAGAATATTTTAGGCCGCCTAAAATGGTGAGTCTATAGTATAAAACCTTTCGGCATGGGATTTCATCAAAATCAGACTTACATAAATTTTTATTGAAGGATTCCCTATGGTATCGTCACAGTATTTTCTTTTGGCCTTTCAAATTGCCAAAAGAGTATAGGGAATTCCTTTCGGTCATTTTTGCCTTTTTGCTCATTTTGGGGGCATTAAAAATGTTTGGTAGCTAGAGACATCTAACACAAATTAAAGTTCGGGGGTATTGACAATCATGTGGTAGTTTGAAGGTGGTGTATATATATAGATTTTTTTTTCCAAAAAAGTAAGAAAAACAGATTGGTAATATTTATTTTTTAGGTTTTATAAATGTTAAACCACTACTTATCCTAAAAGTCTTTGGTTTTAATATTATGTTAAATCACCACTTATTCCAAAAACTTAAGCCGATAGAAATAGTTAAATTTAATCATTTAATTGACACTTCAACAATAAAAAAAAAAAATGCAGCCAAAACCTAGCACTAAAATAATAATTAAATGTATTAGTCAATTGTAAATGGACATCGTTGGATCGTTTTTATATATGATCTTACTCACTTACCTGCATTCGTATGCATCTGTAGTATACTTGAAGTATTTTCCAGTTAAAATGTCAGTAAAGTGATTTAATAATTTTTTTTTCAAGAAAATAAAATTGTTTCAATTAGTCTGTTTTAGACCATATAATTTGCTTAAGCAGTTTATTCATGACCTAAATATTGAAAATGAGCTTTTCATTTGTTGTGGAATATAATTTCTTTTCAGTCCTAAAAGAGTAAAACGCTAAACAACACTTGATGAGTTTTAATTAAGAAGAGAAAATTGAATTCGAGAATGGAACAAAAATGAAGTTAGTAAGTTTAATAATGTTAATATATGGACGGAAAAATATGAATTGATAAAGGGAGGACTTCTGGTCAACCCATAAGAGAATTGAGATTTAGGAAAGTGGAGGATTATGCCCAAATATCTCATAACTTACCATTGTCATTTGTAAAAATGTTACATTTTTTTTTTTTTTTTTTTCCAACTCACGATTTCTTATCTTTGGTATTGATAGGAATGAATCCAAATTTATCCACGCAATTGTTGAAGACATCTCAAAGCGGGTAAGGCGTCCACATTTTGACGTTTCCCAGTATCGAATTGGAATTCAGTCTCGTGTAAAGGACATCAATTTGCGTTTAAATCTTGAGATGAATGACACACGCATGGTAGGAATATTTGGAATTGTTGGAACTGGTAAGACCACTCTCGCCAAAGCAATTTATAACTCAATTAATTATCAGTTTCAAGGCAATTGTTTTCTTGAAAACATTAGATTAGAAACTTCAGATCGACTGTTCTATCCTTATCAACCGCCACTGGTCAGATTACAAGAGAGACTTCTGTCTGAAATCTTAGGAGACTCAAGTTTGAAGGTTGGCAATGTTGAACAAGGGATGAATCTGATAAAGGAAAAGCTTTCCTTCAAAAAGATTCTGTTAGTTCTTGATGATGTGGATCAGTTACTCCAATTAGAAGCATTAGCTGGACAATGTGGTTGGTTTGGTTCAGGAAGTAGGATCATTATAACAACAAGAGATGAAAATGTACTAACTCAACATGGAGTTGATAGAACATACAAGGCGGAGGAATTGAATGGCAATGAAGCTCGTCAGCTCTTTAGTTGGCATGCTTTCGAAAAAGACAAACCTGATAACGAGTATGAGAAGCTAACGGATCGTGTCATACGTTATGCTGGGGGAATACCTTTAGTATTGGTAGTTCTAGGATTCTCTCTATATGGTAGAAGTGTAGTTGAGTGGAGAAGTGCATTGGATCGTTGCAAAAGCATTCCTCATTATGACGTGACTATTGCTGAGCATAACACACTTAAGATGCATGACGTATTGCTAGAAATGGGTACAGAAATTACACAACAAGATGCTCAACATGCATCAGAAGAAAATACGGTAAGAGTAAACCTTTTTTTTTTAAAAAAAAAAAAAAAAAATTATATATATGTTTAATTGTTTTCTCAAGTAAAACCTGCTAATAAAAATATATTGACTCTTTTTAAGAAAAAAAAAAAAAGGTGAAGAAATACATACGTATGTATCTCGGACCCAAAATCACAAATGTTTGGTTGTAAATAGAATTCTTTTAATATAAGAAAATTAAAAAGAATCCTTAGGTGCAATGGCCTTTTACTCTATTTCATAGAAAAGCATGGTTTTCTTATTATCTTTCCTTTTCTTTTTATGAACGGTTAAGAGTACTAATAAATATGAAAAAAAACAAAAAACAAACAAAACTTTGACATGCATGCTTTGACATTGCAATAATTAATCCATTTTGAAAATCTTAAAAAAAGGAGCAACATATGAAGCAGACGGATATATAGAATGTGAGTTTGTTTACTTTTTATCAAGTAATAAGTGTAATAAACTATCAAGTGCTAATTAGTGTATAGAGAACTTTATTAATTATTTGATGTTGTTGGAACACTAACATGCATTGTCTTATTAGGGAGGAGAAAAAGTTGAAGGCATGTCAATACAGAATTTCCACAAAATGTCAATACAGAATTTCCACAACATGACATTTCTGGGTTTCTTTTATTGCCCATACTTGAATAGAGTTCCTGATCTTTCGAATAGCCCAAATTTAAGGGAATTGATTCTTGATAGCTGGAGAAATTTAGTGGAGATTCATGATTCTGTTGGGTTCCTTGATAGACATATTTCTTTAAGCATTTTGAGATGCTCTGCAGTTAGGAGATTGCCCGGTACTATTGTCACGTTGATCAGATCTTTTGTTCTTGATGACCGTCAGAGGATCCTAAAGCTTCCAGAAATTGGGTGGAAAATGGAATGTTTAAGATCCATTGACTTAAGGCACACTGCTATAAAAGAACTACCTTCATCCATAAAAAACCTTATTGGGCTTGAAGATCTAAATTTAGAAGGCTGCGTAAATCTTATGAATCTCCCAAGTAGCATTTATCTATTGCAACATCTAAAGAATCTTACATTGGTGGATTGTCAAAAACTTGAAGAAATTCCAAGACTTCCGCCATATATACAAGAGGTGAATGCAAGGGGGTGCATCTCATTGGAAAGATTTTCAGAAGTATCAAAAAGATTTGAATCCAACACATATGACTTGCCCGGGCTTGTTTGGGTTGACTTGTCCAGATGCCATAAATTGCTCGAGAATATGAAGAATGATGTGGAAAAGTTTTTATCTGTTAAGGTATGTCTCTGACATTTGTTTTTTTATTTTTTATTATTCAAGTATTTGTTTGTACATTGATTCGTAGTTTGTATTGTTGAAAGTTTACAATATCCATGCAGCAGGGAAATCTTGAGGACTATATATGTAGCATTATATTTCCGGGAAGTCAGATTCCAAACTGGATAAGCCATAAAAAACAAGCTTCAAACAGTGATACATGTGTGATAGATATTACTGAGGCTTCGTATTTGGATGGAGAGATCACCGGAATGATTTTGTGTGCTATTATTGGATTAAAGGATGAAAGTCAAATACCCTTTCCTATTCTTTGTACTGTTCAGATCATCAATGGATATACAAGGCATTTTGAAGTAAAAAAATTTCATTTGTCAGGTTCAGATCATTTATGGCTCCAGTACTACATTCCAAAATTTGATGAGCTAAAGGGGGACAATGTGCAAGTTAAGTTCCAAATTTGGCACTCCACAGGCTTGGCATTCTTGAGAAGTTGCGGTGTTCATTTGGTACGCAGGTATGAAGAGAAAGAAAGAGATCAAATGCTGAATGCACCCGACGAAGCTGTCGAATATTCAGTAGGTCCAATGGAACTGGATGGTATTCAACTTAACAAGAGAAGCCGCGAGGGCCACAACTATGATGTTCACTTGGAAAACAGTTATTGCCCACCTCAAAAGAGGCACTGTGGATTCTTTGGCATCAGAATATCAGGGACAGACAATTTCCAAGAGCATCAGTCAACTTCACTCAATCCTCGAATCTCGAAGGGAAAAATCTTGACAAAAGACGAAGTTCGGGTAAAGGCTCCTCGACTTCGCTCGAGCTTTCATGGCTGTCTTGGGGTTGGGGTTGGGATAGGTCTCTGGTTCAAAATGCACCGACCAAGAAAGAGAAAAATACAAAAAGTAATAAGCAACTTGAAAAACAATTATTGCCCACGTCGGAAGAGGCAGTGTGGAACCTTGGGTATCAAATTATTGGGGCCAGACAATATCCAAGAGCATCGGTCAACTTCACTCAATCCTCAAATCTCAAAGGGAAAAATCTTGACAAAAGACAAAGAACGGTTGAAGGCACCTCCACTTCTCTCGAGCTTTCAAGGAGGTCGTCGTGGGGTTAGTGTTGGGGTTGGGATTGGGATTGGGATTGGTCTCAGGTTCAAAAAATTTCGACGAAGAAGGAGAACAGAACGAAAAGGAATTAAGTCCAAGATTTGAGTAATCCTCTAGTGGGGTTCATGGGGATTAGAAAAGATGTTTGCTTGATGAGAATCTACTCCTCTAGGCTTTACTGTTCTCTCTGGTGGTTCTTTGTTGAAATCCAATAATCTCTTTGTCACGTGTACTTCAGACATCAGTCCAAGAGTCCTCTCGAGGCTTGTTTTTCTGCACTTGTTGTAGTCTGAGTGTCTGTGTTATGTTTTGTAGAGTATAATGTATGTAATGGGTGTGTGTTGTGGGTTAGAGGAGTTATTGTGTGGGCTGGATACTCTCTGAACGTTGGATACTCTTCCTGATCATTTTCTGAACTTCTGAAATATCATCTTACCCTGCTGGCTGGGATTGTGTGGAGTTCATTCTAGATGGTTTCATTGTGGGAATATTGCTTCTATATAGGAGTGTTCTTGGTCAGGATCATGAAGAGGAATTTCAATATCAGAATTGAGAAGCACCCAAGTAAGCGCCATTATCTCTTGCTTTTACTGGCTATTGCTCAGAAGTCAGATCCCATTACTGTTTTGGCTGGACAATGTTTGTCTTTAAAGTCATGCTTAGGGAGTTGTAAGGATTAGGAATTCTTTAGATTTTCTAAGATAATAAATACCATGGTAATATCCTTAAAATTTGTGCAATTAAATATTTATTTTTCTGTTACATTAATACTTATCACTTTGGCAGATCCTCAATTTTATTTTCAAGTTGGTGTTATCTCATTATAAATCTATTTAAAGATTGTTCTAGTGTTACTAAATTATGTAGAGAAGTTTATTTTCTAAACTCTTGGTTTGAAGGAGGCCTACATTCTATCAAAAAACCTACCCTAATTAGTATTCAGATTCGTAACAATTTGGTATCAAAACTAATAATGGCGTCGCCATCTTCGAATTCCTAACAGAGGCTCGAACATTTGGAGGCAAAGTCGTATTCTACAGACCAAAAAAAAAAAGAGGTCACAGGTATTGGAATTTTCATAGTAGAAACGCATATATGAAATGATTTTTGCATTTTTGTCTAAATATAACATTAACAATATCAAAATTACAATTTTTCCCTTCTTGGATTAATGATTTAGAATTTGAGATTGGTCAAAGAGAAACTAGCCTAAACAGAGGGTAGGAAATGCTTGTCACAAGAAAGAGCTTTATCTTCAACAGCCCAACTTCTTATCCGTTTGTGAGGAGAAATGGCAGAAAATTTGGAATCTCAATGGCTAAGAAGAAAGATTTGTCTGATAATTCCAGGATCCAGCAAGAAACCATTTTCCCACTGAAAATCTCCAACCCAATTCTTGCTCGCTCTGTTGTGGCCGTGCTTGGGCTGAGATTCATCGATGCTGGGTATGCTTTTTCGTCTGTATTCTTTGATATTTTTTTAATCAGAAACTTGAATCTTTCTTTCTCATGAAGAAAGATTCCAATATTCAGGTACAGTGGAGACTGGTCAAGGATTGGAGTGATATCAAAGGAGACAGAGGACTTGCTAAAGCTTGCAGCTTTGTAGTTGCTCCTTTCTGTATCTTTCTCATTTTTTCTTTCTCCAGGGAACCAGAAGATTGCTTCTTTTTTTCTTTTTTCTTTTTTTTTTTCTTTTTTTTTTTCTTTTTTTTGAGATTTGTGTGATTTTGAATGGGAAATGCAAATTATTTTGTGGGTGTCAATTTTTTCTTTATTTCCTGCTGTTTAGTTCAAGTTATTTACAGCAAATGAGTGATAATGTTGTGATATGAATGTGTACTTTGGTGTGACATAATTGTTATAAAAGCCACAGTATACGAGTATTCCAAGCCCAAAGGTATTATATCATGGCTTCCTTATATTAAGAGACTCTTTTATCTCTCAAACATTTCTCTTACCGAGTCTGTGCAAACAGCTTCTGAGCTTGAGAAGGGTGTGAAAGTAAGGCCAAGTTTAAAATGATTTTTTTTTTTGATAAGTCAGTAGAATTTATATCAAAAAGCGCAAATTTAAAGAGGACGCTATCCAATTATACAAAGAGTATAACTAAAAGAGTCTAAGTGCACCCAAAGAAGACTCAAGCTCACTAAGAGTACCCATACGAAACCAAGAGCAACAACCCAAAGGAACACCCTACAAACAACCCACAGAATCAAACCATACAACCCCCGCAAACCCAACCAAACCCCAACAAACCCTACATAATCAAACCCAACAAAACCCCAACCATACAACCCCTGCAAACCCAACCAAACACCTCACAACCCTAGCCCCAATCCTTATCCCCAAAATAGACGGAACAAGCAGTTGAGATCCTATGTACTAGCTCTCTGCGGGTGATCCTATACAACTTAATAGCTTCCCTCCTTGGAGTGGTCTTGGAACTAAAAGACCTTTTGGCAAGACCAGCGAACATGGGAGCATCCTCTAAAACCAGAGGGAAAAGAAAAAAAATTCCCTCACCCAACAGGGACATCCGGGGGAGTGATACAACCAGCCCCAACAAATGCCGTCGGAGGAACCGGAGAACCATCCTCAAGGCTTGCCGCAACAGAAAGCACGAAACTTTGAACCACAATCTCCCTGTTAACATCCCATACCCCTGCCTTGGTTTCAGTCGAAATAAATTTGGATAAACTCAACATTGGTCCTATTTTTGTTATGTTTGTATCAATCAATGTCGTAATCTTGGGATTGAAATTTTGGGTACATTGCAAATGGATTTGATGGGTGTGCGTTATATTTGGATACAATTTATTTTCCCCTCTTTGCCATAAAAGGCAGAGGAAGAAGAATCAGAGGTATCCTCTTATTGATTATTTATTTCTATCTAAATATTATATCCTCTTAATTTGTATTGCATGCATAAATATTTGATTAAGGAATCGTGAAAAGGAACAAACATAATTTGTTGAATGATAGGATGACCCTTGGAAGAATAATTTGATTCTAGTGTTAGTTTCTGTCCTTATATGAGGGCTTTGATTGTTTTTGTGTCACTCCAAAAATGATGTAACTTTTAAAATTATTATTGAATTTGTGATTGACTACTATTCAATTTTAGAGTAACATAAAAAGGACTTCTAAAATTATCCGAACCCGATTAAGATTTTTTCTCACAAGATTTTTTTTCATATGTGAGAAGTAGTCAAACTATGCTTCAATCTTTTCTATTCTTTTAGTTGGTTTTGGATTTCTTAGAAATCAGTACATATTTTTCCAATCCCACTATTATTTTCAAATGATTGAGCAACATGTGAAGATTAAATCCAAAGTAATCCTTTTTCCCTTCCTACATGCGTAAACTTCGGTTTATATTGCTCTCTTTAAGGTCCAAGGTTCAATACCTTATGGGTGCAAACAATCTCTTAGGGCCACACCCTCTAAGGAAAAGCTAGTGACTTAACCAATTCCATGTAGGGAAACTTCCGAGGGTGCGGTATACGGGACTGAGGTTTATTCTGCAGGGGTGGGTCCGAAGGTCCCTGCCTTGGAGAGGTTCCCCAACATAAAATATATATATATTCATTCATTCACTCCCTTATATAATTCTTAATTTTCAAGTTGAGGCATTATTTATTTATTTATTAATGTAATCGCTTCTTTATAAGTCAGGTGCATTGTGGGAAACTGGGAATCCTTCTGTATATAGGAGTGTCATGATAGAGATCATGAAGAGGAATTTCAAAAGCAGAAGTGAAAAAGCTACTGAGCAAGCGCTTTTTTTTTTTTTTTTCTTCTTTCTTTTTCTTCTTAAGCAAATAAGAAAATGGTACAATGAATAAAAAAACTTAAAAATGGTCGGGCTATCCCAACAACAAACGCAAAATAAAAATAGAACACAAAAAATACAAATAAATAGAAAATTGGCCAAAAAATAGCCTGATCCTCTGGATCTTAGTCAACCAACCAAGAATTGACACTAACAAAGTGATGTTCGAAGCAAGTTAAAGAGCTGACCAGCTTTGAAATAACAACACCCACCACAAAGAAGTTGTCGAAGGAGAGGCATTGAAATCCACCAACAAAAAAAAAAAAAAAACCATTTGGTGATATGACTACAGTTCATTGGAATTTGTCACGTCACCAAATGATGACGTGGCAAAATGTGCCACGTTACTATTTTTATTAGTAATGTGTGGCATGATGTCACGTCACCTTATGGTGACGTTTCCTTATGGTAACTTATTTAGGGTCATATAGTAACTTAATTAATTATATCTAGGGTTATATATATATATACATACATATATAAGTTATTTAATATATATATCTAGGGTTGTATATATATGGTGACATGGCATAATGCCACGTTACCTTATGGTAACTTATTTAGGGTTATATAGTAAATTAATTATATCTAGGGTTATATATAGTAACTTATTTAATATATATATTATCTAGGGTTGTATATATATATATAGTAACTTAATTAGGGTTATATATATATAGTAACCCTAGGTAGGACGTGGCCATTTGGTGACGTGGCAATTTTGGCACATTACCTTCTTATGGTAATGTGTCAAATTCTAACACATTACCAAATAGTAATATGTCAAAAGGGGTTTGCTAGGGGTTCTCCCTGTAATGTTTTCCTGGCGTTCTTTCAGCTTTACGTAGAACATAATTTAAGAAAAAATAAAAGTGTAGTACCATTTTTTTGCCAATAGATTAATTTTTATTAGTTAATAGTTAGGTCATAATGCTTTAAAACTTATTTTTGGATTCAAAACTAAAACTTAATGGTGGAAAGTTAACTCTTTAGGGATGGTATTACCCAAAATAGATTTGATCATCCTAAATTTGGTGTTAATGCCTCAATTTTTGTGCTAATGCCACAAATTTGATGCTAATGCCTCAAATTTGGTGTTAATGCCTAAAAAAATCAATGGTGGAGGCCACTACAATTTTATTTTTTTCTTAAATCATGTTTTACGTAAGATTGGAAGAACGCCAGGAGAATACCACGGGGAGAACCCCTAGCATTTTTCATGTCAAAACTTTGACACCATTAAAATCTCAGTAGTAACTTCCCGATTGCTAATCCGTCACACATGTTACCATTGGCATGTCACTAACCGTTAGTAACGTGTCAATGGTCTTGACACGTCACTAATAGTTAATTACTAAAAAAATAATTTTTTTTGTAGTGATCCCATCAAAATCCGTTAGAGAAGAGTAAAGATTTCCGGTTGATGAAACAATTTCCACAATATGACAATATGATCAAACTAGAGTAGTTCGGGGAGATTAAAACCCACGAAAAAACAACAAACAGAAAAAAATAAATAATAAATAATAAAGATAAAAAAACAAAGCAAAATACGAAAAAAGTTAACAAAAACCCCACAAAAACAGCTGCAACGGAGGACCACACGCCGGCGATCGAGAGCGGAGGAAAAAAATCAATGGAACAAAACACCGGTAACGGTGAAGGTAGGCAGGCGAAGGAAGGACCGAAAGAGCCACGCGTGGAGAACAGCATGTGGCACATACTAGCGACAGTTGGCCGAACGGCACTGTAGATGGGTGCGTCGGGAAGCATATTTAGAGGCGGTAGTATCTCTTGCTTTTGGACACTAGTGTTCAAACCCCTTCGCTGTTTTTTTTGGGCAATGCTGGTGTCTAAAGCCATGCATAGGGAGTTGTAACTTGTAAGGATGAGAATTTTCTTTAGATTTTCTAAGATAATACCACGGTAAAATCCTTAAAATTCTAACAATTAAATAGTTTAGATGTTGTTATCCTAATATGTCAAAAAAAAAAAAATGTAGAGAAATGGATTTTTGTATTCTAACATCAATCTTGCTTACATTTTCGTTGATTTGGCATTTTCCATCATCCATTAATTAAAAGGAAAAAAAAAAAGAAAAAGAAAAAAGTATGGAACGCATGCCAACTCAACTCAATGAAAATGTAGGTGAGATAGACACTATAATGCATATAAACATTTCTTTACATGTACATCACTTGAGATTTTGTCATCTTAATATCCACTACAAAAAAAAAAGCAATTTAGTGTTGGTTTTGTAGTGTCGGTTTAAGGCAAAAAACCGTCACTAATAAAATAGTGACGGTTTAATAGTGTCGGTTTTAAAGGGTAGAGAATCATGGGTAGGGAAAACTGGAAAGGTGACACCACTGCTCAACCGACACCTTTTTAAAGGTGACGATTTTTTAAAAAACCGTCACTAAATTAATTAATTTTTTTTTTTAAAAAAAGATTTTTTTTGAATCTGCCGATTTGCAAAAAAAAAAAAAGCAAAATGAAAAAATTGGTTAAACAGTAAAAAAAGTGCAAAACACAGCAAGAACATGTAAATCAAACAGGGTTCCCACAAATGCCTGTGATGGTCTCCCAGAAATCTCCTCCGCGTACTTGGAAGGAACAGAGCCAGTAACAAACGCTGCCCTCCGATACAAACTAGTCCCATTGGGAAGATTCACAGTCAAATTCACCAAAACTCTCTTCCCCCAAAACCCCATAATTCTTTGATTTCCACCCATCGGAGGCAATATGAAAGAACATGGCGTCTCTAATCCTCGCTTCAAACTCTACCTTGGCTTCCTCGAACTTAGCATCCAATCTAGCGCCGGTGAACTCTCTGCGAGAAACCGCCGGCAAACCGACTTGATTAAGGAAAGCTCTGAACTTGGGATGCTCCAAGCTGGAAAAAGAGACCGACCCACATTTGATATTGAAACCGACCCAGATCCATGGGTGTGCCGGCGTTTTATCGGTGACTGGCCGACAGGTACCTGCAGTCGATCGTGGACGTGGTGGAGAAGCAGCCAAACACCAAGGCTCAACAAAATAACTCAAAACCAAGCTTACCCATAAACAAAACACCAAGAAAACCCCTTACCTTTGCTTTTCTGTGAGTAGAGAAATTAATAGAAGTACAGGTCAAAACAGGGTATTGGCCATGTTGCACTGATCTCATCCTTCCAAACGAATCCTGCACGCAACTCAGCTGAGAGATAGCAAAGCTGAGAGAGAGACGAAAAAGAAATTAAAGATGGATGGAATTAAATAAGATGCAGAGGCGCGCCGCCAGATAGATCTAGAGGCGGGGTATTTTAAGTTTTTTCAAAATGGTGTCGGTTCAACAGTAACCGACACCTTTTTTTTTTTAAAGTAGTGTCGGTTTTGTTAAAACCGACACTACACAATAGTGTCGGTTTTAACAAAACCGACACCCCTTAAAAAAAGGTGTCGGTTTTTCTATTTAATAGTGTCGGTTTTAGTGAAACCGACACCAATTTTTAAGGGGTGTCGGTTTTCTTAAAACCGACACTATTGTGCATTTTTTAGTGTCGGTTTTTTAAACCGACACTAAAAAACCGTCATTAAAACTTCAAATATTTGTAGTGATCTATTGCTTAATTTATAGATTATCAATTTTATTATTTTACTATATCTTAATAAGGTTATATCTAGAGTTGTTATAGACATCTTATTGAGGAAGTTCAAGGGATATTAAATTATCTACAAAGTTGGAAGGTTAATCATTTAGAATACATTTCAATGGTGCAGTCCCATCGCCTTGCAAAAGAATCGATATCTCTTAGTGTGGAACAAGGTCTTATTGAGAAAATCCTCCATTGTATTTTGGATGCTATCGCTATAGAGTGTTATACTTAATCTATAATATCGCTCATTTCCAATAAAATAATAATAATAAGGTTATATGTGGAGTCAATAAAATCTAAATCACTTAATCAAAATAATGATTATAATGATACTATTTTAATAATCTATATAATTTAAATTCAAGTTATAAAGAAAAAGTCCAGGATTTTTAATCTTAGGTTCAATTTGTTTGGCATAAAGTGATTTACGGAAAATGTTTTCTGTATTTTCAAGTGTTTGGTGCGACGTAAAATAATAGTCTACATAAAATATTTTTGTTTGAACGAAAATTTTTCTTTAATTTTAAATAATAGTATATATTTTTGAAAACTGTAAACCATTTTTTCGAGTTTGAACATCTGATTCTCAAATAGTTAAACATTATAAATCCACAACAATCAAAACATGTAAAGGCCAAACAAGTCCAAAAATGCCCATAGCTGGGTCTAATGAACTGATCTCACAATGCCATGCAAAGGGGATAAACTCATAAACTCCAATATCATTGAATCTCGGAATCCTCTCAATATCCCATATTTTAAAGGGATAACTGAATCCCCATATTGCAGCCTCGTTTCCAGGAATCAATGAGGCAAAAATCAAAGCACTGTAAAAAGGAATCTCAAAACTCTTGGTCAAGGGCTATTGCCTAGTCTTCCTTTCTTAAACACGTTTCTAACTTAAGCATAGAAAGTTTGAACTATATCAGCTAGCTCACCCCTGCAAAAGTCTTTTCCCTTATAATGTTCTCCAGTTCACAATGAGTAATTTCGTTGCAAAGTTTCTCCACCTCCTTTTAATTCCTGTAAAACTAAAGGAAGTTGCCAACAAGTTTCTTGGCAAAGCCAAAGAAGAAGAGAGTCCTGTATTTTGTTGGGAAGAGCGCAGAAGCAAAGCCAAAGTGAGAATATTTTAATATTATTGTGGACAAAGTTTTCCTCTAAATTAGGTGTGAGAAATTTCCTTCAACCTAGTTTATAAAAGTGATATGTATCCATTTTTTAATAACATGTGAGATGTATATGAGTTTTTAATAAAGTTTTTTTCAACTTTGTCCATGCTATTAAAAAAAACATGTGCATCTCACATGTTCATGGGACATATGTCATTTTTATAGATTAGGTTGAAGGAAATTCTTCCAATCCAGTTTGGAGGAAAAGTTTGTCCTATTATTATTAGGGTTAAATACCTAATTACTCCCTAGGGTTTCACTTTCTTTTTTTTCTTTTTTTTCCTCCTTATGATTTGATTTTTATCACAGAAGGTCCATGTTATTTTGATAAATGACCAAATTAGTCATTCCGTCCGTTGACCGTTAGTTGACTAACAAAAATGACACATAGACCAATTAAATCTTTCCACATGTCATGTAATTGATTTTTTATTTTTATTTAAAAAAATATATTTTCAAAAAAAAAAAAAAAATGTGGCATTCTTCTCATTTTAGACATTCTTCTCATTTTTTTGGCATCTTCATGAAATATGCAGGTGTTGAAGAACTTCATTGTGAAAAGGACCTCAAGCCACCAGGGTAGAAGATTAGCTTCAAGAAACTGAGGAAAACCCAGATGCATATATGACAAGGAAAATTCAATTAACTTCACAAAAACCAAAGCAAAAACAAAAAATGGGAAAAGAGAGAGAAAATCCAAATTACCATCTTTTTTTTCAGCTTTGAATATCGGGGCTTCATTTTGTGAAGATAATGACGGAAGTACCACCCCCTTGGCCCTTTGGGGGTGACTCCCAATGGGTCTTGGGGGTGGTTTCGACCACCCCTTGGTTCAATGGGGGTAGCCAGGCCACCCATTTGCTCAATGGGGGTGGCCAGATGGAGCAATTTTATTTATTTATTCATTTTAAAAAATAATATCTATTTTTTTAAAAAAATAATTACATGATACGTGACAAGATTTAATTGGTCTACGTGTTATTTTCGTTAGTCAACTAACAATTAATGAACAGAATGATCAATTTGGTTCTTTATTAAAAGTACAAGAACCTTGTGATAAAAATATGAGAATGATAAAGGGAGGACTTAATTTAGCCCTAAGAGGATTGCGATTTAGGATAGGGGAGGATTATGCCCCATCTCATAGAAAAATGTAACTGGGTCATGTTTTTATGATTTTTTAAGTGAAAGAGGAGGTCCAACTCATTAAATGTTTCTTATCTTTTGTATTGATAGGAATGAATCTAAATACGTCCATGATATTGTTCACGAGATCTCAAGGCCGCTAGTATATTCTCCAAATGTTCACGTTGCCACCCATCTAGTTGGACTAAAGTCTTGTCTAATGGACATTAATTGGCATTTAAATCTTTGAGATGAATGACACACGCCGCATGATAGGAAGATTTGGACTCGGTGGAATTGGTAAGACCATTCTTGCCAAAACGGTTTATAACTCAATTGATGGAATTGGTAAGACCACTCTTGCCAAAACGGTTTATAACTCAATTGCTCATCAGTTTCAAGGTAGCTGTTTTCTTGCAAATGTTGGAGAAACTTCAAAGCAACTACAAGGTCTCATCAAATCGGAAGAGACGTTTCTTTCTAAAATTCTTGGAGAAATAAGTTTGAATATCATGGGTGTAAGGTGCAGGGTGAAGTTGGCGAGGCGTGATTAGGCCAGGATTGCGCAGAAGAGAAGAGAAGAGAAGAGTGAGGCCTGAGGAGAACGGGCCGAAGCCCAGTCCAAAAAGAGGGAATAATAATTGGGAATGTAACAATCAATCAAAGCGGCAAGCAGAGCAGAGGCAGAGGTGGAGAAAAATGAATCCTTGAGCTTTTTTCTTTCTCTTTTTGTTATGAGTCTACATGGAGATGATAGCATGCAAGCAAAGTAGTAGTAATCATTTAATTCATTTTATTAGTTTGTTAGTAATAAGAGTCCGTTTGATAAGAATCACTGAGGTGATATCTTATCAACTTATGTTACAGCTTTATTANCCCACCTTTCTTCTTTTATTTCTCCCAAACCCAGCATCGTTGGTTCTTCTTCTTCCCCTGGTTTTTTTCTTTTCTTTTTTTCTTCTTCTCCCTCACCCCTCACGCACGCTTCTTTCTTCCCTTGGTTTTTTTTTTTTTTCTCTTTTTTTTCTTCTTCTTCTTCTCCCTCACTCCTCACGCACGCTTCTTCCCCTGCTTTTTTTCTTCTTTTTTTTTCTTCTTCTCCTCCCTCACCTCTCCGGCGATGGCACTCACCGGCGACGGCTGACCCAGCCGTGACCCACCATTTCCGGCCAAACCATCTCCGGCGAATTCTTCATTTCCGGCCAAACTCAACCGGAAAACACTGAAAAACTCGAAACCCAACCTAAAAAATCGATTCTAATGCCTCAAAAATCGATTCTAATGCCATAAAACTCGTTTCTAATGCCTCAAAACTAAAACCTATAGGGAAAAGTTAACCCTTTTTGGATTTAATCATCCTAAAAACCAAGAAAAAACCATACCCACCGGAAAAAAAAAAAACCAAAGAAAAACTAAAGAAAAGCGTCGGTGAGACGCCACCGACGGTCTCGGTGGCCAGCCAGATCAAGGCCGGTCAGCTCTACACTGTGGGTCTCAGCTTTCTTCCTTCTTCCTTCTCCTCCTTTCTCTTCTTTCTCTTTTTTCTTTGCTACATCGTGAGACTCTTTTCTCTCTTTTGCATCGTGGTCTCATGCGGTAGGGTGTAGAATTTTTTTTTGCATTTTTTTCTCTTTATGTGAGGTGGCAGCATGTGGTTGGTGGGCGTAAATGTGGCCCTTTACGCACAGTCTGAATGGAAGATATTCCCTTGTAGTTATTCTGAAAGAACATCATGATTATGAATTTGGGCTAAAATCAGACATAACAAGAGAAAGAAAGCGATGGAAATAATGGGAGGGTGGAAAATGTTTTCTCACATTTGAATTGAAAGAGAGAAAAATAGGAGGAGAGAGATTATTGAGAAAGGAGTGAGATAGGAGTGGGGGGTGAGGGTATTTTGGGTATAGAAATATTGTTTTGTAGAATGGGGGGCAAAAATGGAAAAAAGGCGCTGTTGGCTAAAGTTAGGTAGTTTGATGGGCCCGGTATACACTTGCCAATTCATGGAGACAAATGACCAACACTCTATAGTTCATTAAGGCTAAAGATAGTTTCCCCTTTTATTTTTTAACATGAAGTGGTGACTTTCAAGACTTTACCATTGCACCAGACAATGGCCCCTACCTTTTTATAATTTCTTGAACAACGAATAAAAAAAGGAAAGGAAAGGACAATATGACAAGAACCAAGGTAGAAATGCACTCAATATGACAATATTCCTTCGCTCTATAAGATAAAATTCTTCACTCTACTCCTTTACAAAGCGTAACATTTCTCTCTCTATTAAAGCTCAAGGACTGAAGAACTTAACACGCCAACTTCTGAAAAGGTTACCGAACAAAGCCCATACCCTCAAAGAAACTCCACACAAGAGGCGGCAAACAGAACAGACAAAAAACACAAGACAATAAAATAAGAGGCAATCCCTCATCTCTTATAATCAGTTGCATGTAGAGGAGCAAGTCCTCCATGGAATTTGCTGGGAAGTTAGATCAAGAATTATGTCCAAAAGTGGGTTTCCGAGAAGCAGAAAAAATGAAGAGATTTCTATTAGATGGAATTTGTTGGATAGCATTTTCGGTGTTTGAGTGAAGAGGCTCTCTGTTGTGGTTTGCTGAATGGGTTGCTGTTACTATTGGGTTTTTTAGCTAGCTGTGCAGTAGGGTACTGAGAGTTGTTGTGTGTTTGGTCTGGTGGCTTTGTGTTGTTAGCAGTTGGTGTTGCTCTGTTTTCCTCGTAAAGGTTCTGCTTCCGTTTCTGTTTTGTGGTGAGTTGAGGAGGCTTGCGGGGCATCCTAGAGGTCTAGCTTTCTAGAGGGTTTATGTCTTCTTTGTTGGTCAATGAATTTCTCATTCATCCAAAAACAAATCCCTCATCTCTTAAGTGCAAAAACCATATGATACTGCCATAGGGAATAATTAGACATATTATGTTAAGCAAATGTCCTGCTTTTTCCAACTTCGATGTCCAAACAAGAACTTAATCTTTTGTAAAATCAGCAATATAACGAATCTTGGAATGAACTGACAGATGATGAATGAAGATATAAGAAAAATGACAGACACGAGGCCCTTTATATAAAGCAAACACTGAATTATTTCCTCCTTATTCTTCAACATAGTTTCATTAAGAAAACAGAAGACTAGAAAGATGGTTGGTCTCAGGGACTACTTACTAAATAGTTCAAATTTTTCAAAAACCTAAAGATTTGAAATTGAATATCAAGAGTGGGTTTTTAATGAGCTTCCAAAGCATATTTATCTTCCCTACCAGAAATACAAAGAAGTATCTCAACCAGAGCATCCTCTCCTAATTAGATTCTCCACACAAATCTAGAAAACCTTTCATCACTTTTCCTTGCATACTCGTGTAATTCACTCTTGTAATATCTATAGATGGGGAACAAATTGGTAGCCCTTTACACATTGCTTCAGATCTTTTAACCCTCTTAAAGATTCAAAAAGTGGAAAGGTGATAAAAATCACTCAGCTTGCGTCATCCATGTCAATTTTCATACTTTCTTTTTTGGCCTCTTACAAGTCCCTGACATCACCCCGGTTCTCCATTTAAACAAACATGATCCAACGATTATAACCAAACCACATGGCTTTTCTCTATTCTACTCTAAGTGGAACTTATTTCATTTCCTAACCAACAGAGTCACCCTATCAAATCAATGCCTAAAAAATAACACTTCTGTATAACCTACGACCAATGGATAGACCTTAAGAACGAAATCATGGAAGAAGTCAATCCAACATCAAACTTAGCCATATTAAACAAACCTACATAAGAATTTAATTAAAGATTTCTTCTTCCCCCCCACTCTATATATATATGCAATAATAGGGATAATGTAGGAAGAAAGCGCACCAGTTTGGAGAGTCGTAATTTCCTCTTGTTGTTCTTCTTGTACAGCAAATGTTGCTTTCCAGCTCTCCTTCGAACAATTTTCCCTCTACCCGTCACCCTAAACCGGAGGCAGAGATTCCTATTCCATTTGACTCAGATCATGTATGGTTTCGATACGTTGTTCCAAAAGCTTTTGAGCTAAAGGGGGATTATATTCAAGTTGAATTTAAGCTGATGTCAAAGTCGGTGTTCTTTAAAAGTTGTGGATTCCATTTTGTACATAGATATGAAGAGAAAGTGGTAGATTTAATGGATGGTGTTCAACTTTCTAAGAGAAGCCGTGGTGATGATGATGATGGCAGCTTGGAACCCAACTGTTACCCACAACAAAAGAGGCATTCTTCAACCTTGGGCATTAGAATTTCAGATGCAGAGGATACGCCACTTGGGTGAATCTCAACTACACCGATCAAAGCACCCCAGCACTTAAACCACCCACCTTCTTTTCACTTTTTTCTCCAAGTACCCCACAATGGCTGTTAATTTGTTTTGGGTTCACTCTTTGAATGCGGTGGCTTAAGAGGGCGGTTAGCAAATGCTCCAGATTTTCTTCTTGATTATGGATCAAATCTTCATGATTTGGAGACGATCATGCCATTTTTCAGATCTTTTGGTGCAACTGACAAATGGGGTTCCATACGCGAATGCTTGGGACATGTTCTACATTTGACGATGAACGAGTTTCTGCAGGGCAGTTAATTATTCGGGACAAAGTCACCACATTGGCTTATAATAATGTAAGTGTACGTTTCACCTTACTTATCTTCAAGAGAGCTTTTTTGCCTTATGATTTTTGTGTCATAAATTCATCAGCAACAAGAAACAATACTTGATGCGTTTTGTAGGATTTGCGAAATCTGGCAGGCAAGTTACATGATGCAACTTCCTCTTCAGATGTCATGTTAGTCGTTTCAATCTCCAACCCCTCTTTATAATTCTTTTTTGTGAAGTGTTCAAGCATTTATAATTGAATTGTGTGGGAATGAACCCACTTGAGATTCTCAATTAAATGTATGGCAACTTTAAATCCTATCTGTCATGTAGTGAGCCACCTTAATTAGACTCAAAATAATTGTCAATGGGCATATCTCTGTTCTTTTGTTTTATTTGTGTGAGTATTATGCCAAGACATTTCTTAATCATGGCCATGCTCTTTTCTAAGATTAGAATAGACCCGATGCAAAGATTTGGCCATTCATGCAATTTTGCTTAATGAGTTCTTGGATGAAACTTTAGTTTTGAGGCCTTATAGCTTAGTGATAAGTTTACATGAACTAAAATTATTCTCTCTTCAACGTTTAATTATACTTTTTTGTTTTTTATTTTTCCTGTATTTCTTTCTATTTTTCTTTTAAATCAGTCAACAACTACAAAGAGAAAACGAGTTGTTCTAACATAAAAGGATCATAGGTTCTATCTCAATTAACCAACTAATTCCTTAATCATTTACATTTGTTATGAAAAGCACAATTACATTTGTTGAACCATTGTAATCTCTTTTTCACTTTCTTTTTCAATGCTTCTTTCTGTGGCAAACATAATGTAGGGACATTGTATAAGAGCAACGGATCGAGATGGCAGCGGCAAAATTCCTTACAAGCCTCCAACTTATGACATAAATGCATCTGATTTATTCATCCCATTCATGGCACTTGCTACTTATATGGTTCTTGCTAGCTTCTTCTTAGGCATCACCGGAAAATAAGTCCAACTATCCAAGTATGGCATCCAAAATATTGTTCAATATAAACCATTGTTGATTTATTCTTTTTATTAGACTGTTCTTGGGTTTTGGCTCTTGCTGATAGACATGTTCAATGTTACTTCCACTGCAGTATGATGTTACCCTGCTGGCTGGAATTGTGTTGTGTGGAGTTCATTCTGGGTGGCTTCATTGTGGGAATGCTTCTATATAGGAGTGTTTTTGGTAAAGATTATGAAGAGGAATTTCAATAGCAGAAGTGAGAAGCATCCAAGCAAGCGCCATTATCTCTTGCTTTTACTTGCTATTGCTAAGAAGTCAGATCCCATTACTGTTTTGGCTGGACAATGTTGGTGTTTAAAGCCATGCTCATGGAGTTGTAAGGATGAGGAATTCTTAAAATCCTTAAAATTTGAGCAATTAAATATTTATTACTCTGTTACCTTAATATTTAACACTTAAGAGATCCTCAAATTTTTTTTTCCAAGTTGGTGTTATCTCATTATAAATCTATTTAAAGATTGTTCTAGTGTCAATAAATTATGCAGAGAAGTTTATTTTCTTAACTGTTGGTTTGAAGGAGGCCTACATTCTCTCGAAAAACCTACCCTAATTGATATTCAGGTTCGTAACAACTTGGTATCAGAGCTAATAATGACTTCATCGATTCCGAACAGAGGCTCAAACATTTGGAGGCTAAGCTGTATTCTGCAGTGGGTGACATACAGAAGTTATTTGCAGCCATGAACTCTCCATTTGATCAGCCGATGGTGGAGCTGGGGAGGAAAAGAAGCCTGGGAAGCAAGCCAAGCCCAAGCCTGCATGACCAAAAAAACAAAAGAGCTCACAGGTATTGGAATTTTCGTAGTAGAAACGCATATATGAAATGATTTTTGCATTTTTCTCTAAATATGACATTAAAAATATCAAAATTACAATTTTGCCCTTGTTGGATGAATGACTTTTAGAATTTGAGATTGGTCAAAGAGAAACGAGCCTAAACAGAGGATAGGAAATGTTAGTCACAAGAAAAAGCTTTATCTTCAACAGCCGTACTTCTTATCCGTTTGTGAGGAGAAATGGCAGAAAATTTGGAATCTCAATGGCTAAGAAGAAAGATTTGTCTGATAATTCCAGAACCCAGCAAGAAACCATTTTCCCATTGAAAATCTCCAACCCAATTCTTGCTCGCTCTGTTGTGGCCGTGCTTGGGCTGGGATTCATCGATGCTGGGTATGCTTTTTCGTTTGTTTTCTTTGATATTTTTTTCATCAGAAATTGAATCTATGTTTCTCATGAAGATATATTTGAATGTTCAGGTACAGTGGAGACTGGTCAAGGATTGGAGTGATATCAAAGGAGACTGAGGACTTGCTAAAACTTGCAGCTTTTGCAGTTGCTCCTTTTTGTATCTTTCTCATTTTTTCTTTCTTCAGGGAACCAGAAGCTTGATTTTTTTTTGGAGATTTGTGTGATTTTGAATGGGAAATGCAAATTATTTTGTGGGTGTCAATTGTTTCTTTATTTCCTGCTGTTTAGTTCAAGTTATTTACAGCAAATGAGTGATAATGTTGTAATATGAACGTGTAATTTGGTGTGACATAATTGTTATCAAAGCCATAGTTTATGAGTATTCCAATCCCCAAGGTATTATATCGTGGCTGCCTTATATTAAGAGACTCTTTTATCTCTCTAACAGTTCTCTTACCGAGTCTGTGCAAACAGCTTCTAAGCTTGAGAAGGGTGTGAAAGCAAGCCAAGTTTAAAATGATAAAAGGACATTGTTAAATTTCTATTTGTCCTAAAAATTTAAGCGGATAAAAAGAGATAAAATTTATTATTTTATTTATATTTTAATATTCATTCTTATCATCTTATGTCTTTGGTTCAAACTCGTTCTTAGTAAGTATTGCAATATTTAATTAAAGAGAAATGTTTAATTTTTAACTTTCGGATTGACATCTTCACTGAGATATTCACATATTTTAAAATCTAAGTCATTCATTATATCTAACGGCTCAAACAAATATAGAGGTTTGTGTGTTACCACAATTAATTTGAGATTCTCGGTAACACACAAACCTCTGTATTTGTTAATGCCTTTGGATGTAATGAACGACTTTGATTTTAAAATTTTAAAATCTCATATTTTATAATCTTTTACCCATTTTTTGTCCATCTCCATAAGAGATGAGCAAATTCAATATTGAATGCGTATGACTATACGTAGGTCTCACAGATTCAATGATAAATTTGCAAAAAATAATAATAATAATAAATGAGTAAAAGACGAATGTATAACATTTTTCTTAATTGAAATAAGAGGTGAATGCCAGAAATAAAGTTTAAATTCAGGATATCTACTTAATATATTATTAAATTATCATTTATCTAAAAAAAATTTAAGTGATAAAAATGAATAAATTTATTCATTTCATTTTATATTCTAACCGAATATTCTTATATTCTAATTTTTATTAAGGTTAACCGGACATGGGCATGGATTTCGTGTCCCACATATTCAAAGGATAAATATTGGAATAAAGACAAAGGCTTCTTCAATGGAAACTGTAGAACTAGTGGGCCATCATTTGGATAATGAATGAGAAGAACAGCTTACAATAACCTTACATTGTGTGGCCAAATTGCACTGGACAAACTTGTGCAGTGATTGAAGTGTTGTACTTTTTTTGACTGCTTGTGTGCGTGATAGGAAATATATATATATTTTTTGGACTGGTTGTGCCGTGCCCAGTACATGAATTTTGGACTTAATTCAATTTAAAAGTTAACTTAAGAATTGAGGTTTTACTTTACCTTTATAAATGATTCATTTTTTTAATACCTAAATAATGTGAGACTTTCAACAGTACCTATCCGCTACGAGTCGCATAGGATGAACCTAAATGATGAAAACTATAAACACTCTTTTTAAGTCCGATTGAGTCATAGTCTAACATAATCTCACCATAGCATCAATAGAAACCAAAATAACTAATACTAATAGGCATATAGTTACTTCAATTTTGGTTGTGTGTGTGATAGTTACTCCAATTTGTTACCCTCGTGGTAAGAAATCAAAGATTGAATTGTCGACTGTGGAGGTTTTGAGAGCGAAATGAAGGGCCCACTCGCACATTTGCTTCTATTGGCCTCTTTTAGTGATAAGACAGTAAGACACCACCGTAGTTGTTGGAAATAAAAATTGTGGGTTATTTGGAATTTTTTTTTAAAAAAATAGTGCATAATTTGTATGGGATTGGCTGAAAATTTCTAGGCAAGGTAAATCTATCTCTTAAATAAATATAGTCTCTTATTAAACGGAAAACAACAAGAATAATGGTGTACCTAAGAATAACTTATAAGAAATATGGATTTCGGGCTCAAAGTTAGCCCCAAGAAGCCCATTTCTAATGAGTCATATAGATTGACTGAACCCCGGCCAAACAATAGAAATATGTTGTGTGTATGGCATCCTAACTGTTGTCACTTGAACTCTTAGCAACTCCTATTCTCAAGGGCTAAGAGATGTTGACATGACATAGTGGGGCAACAAAATCAAATTAGTTATTCAATATATCTTTATTCTTAATTAATCAAGCGCAATAAAGCACTTCGTAAAGAGAAGGAAAGGGGCTCACTAATGAGGTATACATCATGCTAACCAAACACTTTTTCTCTGTGAATTCTTTAAGCTCAATACTTCCTCCGACCTATACTGACTTAAGCATATGAATAACTTTGCCAAAATTAGATGAAATGTTGTTGGAGTTAATGACTTATATTAACACAAGTGGAAAGTCAAGTAAACAGGAGTGTAGTGAACGTTGCGATAGCGTAATTAAGTTTGTGGTGGGGAACGATTAGGTTGTGGGGGTGCGGGAGCAACGCCCCCCTGGTACGTTACGGGCTATTTTAGAGATTTTCATACAAGTAAGATTTAGGGTTTTTTCCTATATATATATATATATATGTTATTGATGTAACCCTGAATTATTAAGATAATAATAGCCACCTCTCTGTGGACATAGGTAAATTGTCGAACCATGTTAAATTTGTGTGTGTCTCTCTCTTGATCTCTCTTTTCGATTTTATATATTGTTCATCATTATTGTGCGCGGTTACAACAAACGCTTTGTGCTTGACTTTCCTTTTTCTTTACATATTCTTTCTATTCAAGATTTGGTGTGAAACCAACTGATTCTTACAACTACTGTAGACTATGAATGTACTGCCATGAATTTGAATAATGTCATATACTCAGGGAGTAAAGGGATAGCTTGGTAAAAAATAAAAAATCTAGGTCTATCAATCAAATGAGAATTGTTAGACGTACAACCCAAAATTTGTTGAAAATAGTTCATAGTTGGCCATAAATTTTGACAACTAAAAGCATGTTAGATTGAGCAAAAGATCAAAAACAGATTGAAGTTAAAAGCTTTAACTATCATAGATGGATGAAAATTTCATGTAAAACTACCATTTATTTAAAAAAATTAACCAAATTAAAAATATTAAATTAATATTTTAACTTCCCATCACATGTCAAGGTCTCTACTCTTACACCATATTAAATTACAATTTATTTTAAAAATATAGATTAATAAAAATAGTAATTTTTAATAATTAAACTGATAGCATTAAACATCAATTTGTTTCAAAGATTAAGTATTTTTTTTTTTTTTTCTGTCTATTGTATTTTGAGTTTTTCACTTATGTGTCAACTCCCTATTAGATGCCGTAAAATAGGGGGTTAATTTAATTACAACTCATCCTAATTGTGGGGGATCTTTTAAATTAATATTTTAACTCCCTAGCCAACTTTTCAAAAAACATATGGTGTTTGAGCTGCAAACAATCTTATTTAGCATTCTGAAAAAAAGAAAAGAAAAGAAGAGATCTTGTCCAAAAGTAATTAAGAGGTCTTCATCAAGACTCATAAATATTTGTTTCGTCTACACTAGAGTCCACTGAAATTAAACCCAACCTCACTCTAACGTGAAGATTTATGAGTAGGCTAGGAGAGGGGCTACACGGTCCACACATTTCTTATGAATTGAGTTGAAATAATTGAATTGAAGAGAGAAAAAAACTCTGATAATTTTATAAATTAAATTGGAAGAAATGATTCAAACTTATCAATTTATAGGAAAATTTTATCCAAACTAGAGGTAGTAATTTGTGTTCGTGTATCGGATTTAAATCATGTCGAGGCATGAGTATAAAAGACTCATTTAATTAAACGGGTTATACTCTTTAACTCTAATATGTTAATTTCTTGTTTGATACATGCCAGATTTGCGAACAAGCAACCCCACTTGTTAGTCTTCGATGAAAAAAATCACCAACTAAAATACATGGCTGACATCTATAGATCCCACTACAAATCTGAAGGGGGTCTAACTTAGCAAGGAGATGAGATAACCTTTTGTGTCAGATTTAAATCATGTCAAGGCATGAGTATAAGAGACTAATTTAATTAAACGGATTACACCATTTAATTCTAATCCGTTAATATCTTATTTGATACGTGTCAGATTCGCGAACAAACAACCACACTTGTTAGTCTTTGATGAAAAAACAATCACCAACTAAAATACATGGCTGATGAGCAGGAGATAAGATAACCTTTTGTGTCGGATTTAAATCATGTCGAGGCATGAGTATAAGAGACTAATTTAATTAAACGGGTTATATCCTTTAATTCTAATCCGTTAATTTCTCATTTGATATGTGTCCGATTCGCGATCAAGCAACCACACCTGTTAGTCTTTGATGAAAAAATCACCAACTAAAATACGTGGCAGGCATCTATAGGTCCCACTACAAATCTGAAGGGGGTCCAACTTAGCAAGGGGATGAGATAACCTTCTGATCAGCTGCTTCTACTTTCCAATGACAAACCTGCATATCCAGAGAATAGATTGAGAGAGAGGCGAAAAATGAGAGGCCCGAAATCGCCAGCCTTTTACATGCTCTCTCTGCGTTTGCTTAAGGCGACGAGGCCTTAGCCTACCTTATCCTATCCACCACACAACACCTCTCTGTCTCTCTATCTCCCTTATATCATCCTCACTCTCTGTCCCCAGCAACTCTTTAATATCCTTAACAACACCACACTATTATCTCTTCGATTCAATTCCCTCCCTTTTTTTTTCGTTTTCCAAATCTCTGCTCCAATCCTCCATTGATTCCATTATAGTGACATTCCTAGCCATAACCTCTTTGATATATAGTGTTGTGGAGTTCTCCACTGTGTCTGGTTTTGTTACTTCAAAGAAAGAAAAAAAGCTGTGACTTTTGGATGGAGAGATTATTATAAAGGGTGCACTGTGCATGCTGAGGAACTTGTTTATTCTGCAAATTCAGTCTTAACCCAATTGAGGCAAACAAGTTTTAATACTAATCCAACAGTTTTGATTTGCAATGGCTCCCAAAACAGGCAAGACGAAGCCCCATAAAGCCAAGGGAGAGAAGAAGAAGAAGGAAGAGAAAGGTCTCTCTCTCTCTGTCTCTATATATATACTTTACAGTCTTTTTGGGAAAAGATAAGATAAGTTGAGCTCAAATTGAGCCAAAAGTACTGTTGCAGTTTCTGGGCTCTCCTTCAATTTGGCTGCTCTTCTACCTTATTGTTTCTAATCAAACTTTCATAATTGTCTGCAGTTTTGCCCAATGTAATTGAGATTACAGTTGAAACACCAGAAGAATCACAAGTGACTCTCAAGGTTTGTAAATCCATCAAGCATATAATAATGCTAATGTGTTTCATCCTTTCTGTCCATTTGTTGCTCTATGTTTACGCTCCTTAATATCAGCTAAGGTGCAAGATAAGGTTTTCTGCGGCTTTTACTTAAGGTTCACACAATTTAATAAAATGGGCAGCTAATTCTTCTCTCTTCCCTATCCCCACTTCCATCCAAACTCTTATGGGTTTTTCTCTCTTTCTATTTTTAGGATTTCATCTCATTTTTTTTTTTTTTGTTCTTTTTTGTGTGTTTATATTTGAGGGACAGGGGATCTCCACTGACAGGATTTTGGATGTGAGAAAGCTGTTGGGAGTCCATGTCGAGACGTGTCATTTGACCAACTTCTCCTTATCACATGAGGTATACCCTTCGTACTTGCTAGCATGTATTAGTGGACCCCGGTTTATTTATTTATTTTTATAAGGTCCACATTTGCATTTTTTTTTAATCGGTTTATAAGATAAATTCTTTTTAGATTTAACCAAAATAATTTCAAAAATGGTTAAGTTCATTTGTTCCTGAGAGATAGTTCAATTAATTGAGATTATGCTTAATGAAATGGAGGTCATTAATTCAAATTTCTCTTTCTTTCTTTACGTAAACATGTAAAATAAAAAACGATTAGTTTAATCTCATTTTGCTATTGAGTAGGTAAAAGGACCGCGGCTGAAAGATTCGGTAGACATCCTCTCCCTCAAACCCTGCCACCTCTCCATCGTTGAAGGTAATCACGGTCCATATTTCTTGGAATATAGATAATTTACTTTATAGTAAATTATTTATATGATAAAATAATAATTTAAAAACTATTTGTAAACAGTAATTTACATTTAAATTAATATATTTTAATATTTTGTGGGTGTTTTATGCAGAGGAGTACACAGAAGATCTTGCAATCGCTCACATTAGGCGACTCCTCGATATTGTGGCCTGCACCAACTCATTTGGGCCATCGTCCTCGTCGCCCAAGGCTGGGGGCCGAGCGGCCCAGCCCAAAGAGCCCGGCATAACGGAGGCCGAGCCTTCTCCCAGCCTGACCACGGACAATGGTGGAGATTCGACCCTCAAGAAATCAAGTGGGGCCCAGCGAGTTGGCGGCCCCGTGCCCAGCAAGAGCGGGCCTGATGGGACCGAGCGAGCCGATGTCGCGGCCGTGTCGATGTACCCGCCGCCGAGGCTCGGCCAGTTCTACGAATTCTTCTCGTTCTCGCATCTCACGCCGCCGGTGCACTGTGAGTGATCTTCGCTCTCTCGTTTGTGTTTACTTAAACTGTTTGTGGAAATGCCTCTGTGGTCCTGTTGACTCTGAATTGTTTTTGTTTTTGTGTTTTTTTTTTTTGAGTTTTGGTATTTATGTTGTTTTTCTTGTGTGCATGCGTCCACGCATAAGTTCCTAGGCTTCATGCATGTATGACGAACTAAGCGTAGTGCCAGAAGTGCCGCAAATTTTATACAAATTTACGTGGCTATATGTGGCGGTGTCATTTGGGCTCTCTGCACGTCAAATTTCATACGTGTGCTTGTCAACTCTCTGTGGTCATGTTAGTTTGCGACTCTTTCGTAAAGTATGAGTATTTCGAGCATTTCTAATGAGGTTCTTTTTCCTGCTGATTTCGTTTACTTGAAAATGTTGGTGGGATTTTTTTGGTTTAATGTAAAAACTCGGACGTGCAAAGTATGATTGACTTTTCAAAGTTCAACATGAGGCTTCTTTGCTGACTGTGTTTCGGTTTCGGTTTGCAGACATTCGAAGATCTACTCGTCCCTTCCTTGAAGATAAAACAGAAGATGATTTCTTTCAAATTGATGTGAGGCCCCCCACCCCATTGTTTTCTTTTAATTTTATAGCTGTGAAGTGAAACTTTTGATCCACTGAACTCATTGGCCGTTGTAACTGTGTAGGTTCGAGTTTGCAGCGGGAAGCCAACGACAATTGTTGCTTCCAGAAAGGGGTTCTACCCTACTGGGAAACACCCTCTTCTCAGTCACTCTTTGGTTGGTTTGCTGCAGCAGATAAGCAGGGCTTTTGATGCCGTAAGTTTGAAATGATTACCATTTGTTTTGCTGTGTATTCTCTAGTATACTTGCTTCTCTTGTTTATTCTGTCTTTTTGTCTAGTTTTTTCTCTTCATGTATGTCTGTAGTATTCATTTTTACTTAAAAGCTAAAGTAGTCATCAAACTGATCCTTTGCTTGCAGGCGTACAAAGGCCTTATGAAAGCTTTCACGGAGCATAATAAAGTATGTAAATCTCGTTGTGTACTTTCACGCATTGATAATATAGAATCAGGGATTTACATTCACATGTGTTTTGTTTCAGTTTGGCAATCTTCCTTACGGTTTTCGGGCAAATACATGGGTTGTCCCCCCAGTTGTTGCTGATAACACATCTGTTTTCCCTCCACTTCCCACGGAAGATGAAAACTGGGGAGGAAATGGCGGTGGGCAAGGAAGAGATGGAAAATATGATTACAGACAGTGGGCAAAGGAGTTTGCCATTTTGGCGGCCATGCCTTGTAAAACGGCAGAAGAAAGGCAAATCCGAGACCGGAAAGCCTTTCTGCTTCACAGTTTATTCGTCGACGTGTCAGTTTGTAAAGCTGTTGCAGCGATCAAGCATCTTATTGACAGTAATCCTACCATTTCAACCTCGCATGAGGAAAGAGTTGGAGATTTAAATATTAAGGTGACAAGAGATGTACCTGATGCAAGCACGAAGTTGGATTGCAAAAATGATGGGAGTCATGTTCTTGGAATGTCACAGGAAGAGCTTGCTCGGAGAAATTTACTTAAAGGCATAACTGCTGATGAGAGTGCTACTGTTCATGTGAGTAAATAGATTAAGATAAATTAAGTTGTTAAAACATGTTATTTTTGTTGCTGAGGTCATCTTTTGGTCTTGCAGGATACTTCTACTTTAAGTGTTGTGGTAGTTAGACATTGTGGCTATACGGCTGTTGTGAAAGTTTCAACTGAAGTGAACTGGGAGGGTAATCCTATTCCCCAGGACATTGACATTGAGGACCAGCCTGAAGGAGGTGCTAATGCCTTGAATGTCAACAGGTCAGTCAATCTATCTAGTGCTCATTATTCATTTGTGTAACTAATGGGACCAAAGTGCAGGATCAATCATCTGCTTATTTTTTTGGGACACCTCTTACTTTTTCCAGAAATAAACTGTGTGTTCTATACACTCAATGTAAAGAATTTAGCAGCCTTGATGGTCTTATGAGTGATTGATGTACTTTTTGTGTATGAATTACCTTGCAGCTTGAGAATGCTATTACACAAGCCATCCACGCCTCAATCATCTAGTACAGGTCAACGAGTACAGAGTGCAGACATTGAAAGTTTACGTGGTGCTAGGTCTTTGGTTAGAAAAGTATTAGAAAAAAGTTTGCAGAAGTTTCAGGAAGAACCCACTAAACAGACTAGGTCTATCAGATGGGAGCTCGGAGCATGTTGGGTGCAACATTTGCAAAACCAAGCTTCAGGGAAAACTGAGTCTAAGAAAGCTGAAGAAGTGAAGCCTGAGCCAGCTGTAAAGGGCCTTGGGAAGCAAGGTGGACTGCTAAAGGAGATAAAGAAGAAAACAGATGTCAAAAGCAGCAAAGCTGAACTGGGTAAGGAAGCTTCTATGAATAACAACCTTGACATAAACAAGAGATCAGAAAACATTAGTCAGCAGGAATTGGAGAAGCAAGATAAGGAGAAGGAAATGATGTGGAAAAAGCTACTTCCTGAACCAGCATATTTACGCCTTAAAGAATCAGAGACCGGTCTTCATCATAAGGTTTGCCAGCTGCGTTCACCCGAGAATAATTAGTTAGCCCAATTTGATCTAAATGGTTTTGAAACTCATTTCCAAGAATTGAAGATTTCGGTATTGAGCATTCTTCTTGATACATGCTTGTGAAATACAGTTTTTCTTGTTGCTTCATCTCATGTAGCCTTTCTAATTCATATGTTGCCTGGTGCCTTCATATTTGCAGCTGCCTGAGGAGTTGACTGAAATGGCTCACAATTACTATGCTGATACTGCACTTCCAAAGCTGGTTAGTTCTTGAAATATTAAAATGCTCTACCACCCTGAGGCGTTTGACTTAATTTATTTGATGGTTGTGACTTCAAATTTATTAGGTGGCAGATTTTGGGTCCCTTGAACTTTCGCCAGTTGATGGAAGGACGTTGACAGATTTTATGCACACCAGGGGTTTGCAAATGTGTTCCCTAGGGCGTGTGGTAATTGCTTTATATTATTAGTTTTATTTTAAATTTCTGTTACTTCTACTTCCACCATTTCATGATGATTTAGTTGCCCTTTTTTCTAGGGGTAGAAATCATTTTTCTATTTGACTATTATTCATGTTCCAACTGCATATTTGCACCTACACTGATACATGCTACTCCAGTTTGCCATGAAACCTACACAAAAAGATGAACTGAAAGCTTAAACTAATAGGAATGGATAAATTTTATTATTTAATTAAATACTTTAATAGTTATCAATAATATTACTTTGGACGGGACATGGTTGAAGTCTCAAAGTTCTCAATACCTGTAATTTCTTCTTCCTGTGTGAAATTCATTTTTTAAGGACTTGAGTCACTGAAGTTTCTGCAAATTTAGTTCCCTTTATTTATTGTTCTCTACATGGTAAAATTGGTTCTTCTATGTTGTTTTTCCTCTTATCTTCCTATGGTTACACATATGACACCGTAGAAATTCTGCTCAATCTAGTTACCTTTGTGAATGACACAAGAAGTTCTGATAACTCTCATGCTGAGATGTTTCGGAAGAACTATATATTTAGCCAGACTGAGCTGTTGAAGCTTATTTTTGCGTTATCAATGTAGGTTGAACTTGCAGATAAGCTTCCTCATGTTCAATCACTCTGTATACATGAGATGGTTGTTCGAGCCTACAAGCACATATTGCAAGCTGTTGTAGCAGCAGTTGATAATGTTGCTGACTTGGCTGCGTCAATAGCATCGTGTTTAAATTTATTATTAGGAACACCATCACTTGAAAACCCTGATGCGGATATTACTAAAGATGATAAGCTAAAATGGAAGTGGGTGGAAGCATTCCTTTTGAAGAGGTTTGGTTGGCATTGGAAATGTGAAAGCTCTGAGGATCTGAGAAAGTTTGCCATTCTCCGTGGGCTGTGCCACAAGGTTCGGATTAGATTCCCACATTATTATCCATCTTCCTTCAAAGTGAATGCTTTTTTGTCTCCAGCTTTAAATGGATTCATCTTTTGTCAGGTTGGACTTGAGCTTGTTCCTAGGGACTATGATATGGACAGTGCATTACCTTTTAGGAAGTCAGATATCATTAGCATGGTCCCCGTTTATAAGGTAACATATAATCCGTTTTTCACGTTAAAAACTGGGAATCGCAATTCTCTTTAGGCTTCCAGCAGTACTTTGACAATGTTGACTCTTTCCCACAGCATGTTGCATGTTCCTCTGCTGATGGTCGTACATTGTTGGAGTCTTCAAAAACTTCCTTGGACAAAGGCAAATTGGAGGATGCGGTTAATTATGGCACGAAGGTATTGGAAAACAACTTGTTAATTTTTTTTGTCCTATTTGTCTTTTTACTTTTTTGTTCTTTCTTAAATAAATTTTCAATTAATTGAGCTATTATTTTATCTGGAATTTTGTAGGCACTCTCAAAACTTGTGTCTGTCTGTGGTCCTTATCATCGAATGACAGCTGGAGCATATAGTCTTTTGGCTGTAGTTCTCTACCATACAGGGGATTTTAATCAGGTATATGCTTGAAGTAGATGCATATTTCTATGCGTGGATTTATGGCTAGTGATATATGCTGGCATATGTTGTGTCTTGTCTGGTTCACTGAAATACTTTGCATCTTGATTTTATTGCTATAGTTATTATTTGGGTCTATATAACATGAAATTTCAATTAACATATATACTCATGCTGTATATGTGACAGATGTTGACAGAGTCACCAACCTACCTGACATGTTTGGTTTTATTTTGCTCGTCTTTAGAATTATGATATAAATAACAAACATTGATTGAAATATAGTTCTAACTTCTTGATAGGTTAAAAATGATACTGCTAGTCCATATTACCATCAGAAACAATTATTCAAATCTGTGTGAAAAAGATACAAGATGGGTCTTGGTTCTTGACTCTTGGCATTGATTTATTCGGTACCATCACCTTTATGATATAAGTAATGGTCCTAGATACAGGTTTACTATATATTAAACACAGACACATGCTCAAAGTCAAATAAAGGAAAAGAAAGTTACCTATGTTCTTCAAATGTTAGATTTTCTGACTTTATGTTATATATATTATAACAACGTGCCAAGGATTTTCCTTATGTTGACTGTTGATAGGATATTGGAAGGAAACTCCTCAGCATTATGTTTTAAGAACACACTTACTTCCCTTAAAACCAAAGTAGACAGTTTCCATTTGCTTTACAGAGTCTTGGCAAAGTTTGCTGGAAAATATGGAGCTCTATAACTATTGGTTTGTAATCTGTTGTTTGTTTTGGAGTACATGATAAAATATAAATCCAAAGCATGCACGAAGCTAACTTACCCAAAAATGCAAGCATGTTCCAAGTACATTTTAACTCTAAAGCATGAGCTTTACATGCTTGTTTGTACTTATGATCTGTGAAGTAAAACTTACAGAAACCAATAAATTTGATAATTAAAGCCAACTGTTCTATTCTAGATTAATTTATCTATCTTAATCTTAAGAATAACCTTCAAGACTTGAACATGTTTGATGGATGCTCCCATTTAGTTACTGTTTGAAAGGTAATGTCAGCTTCAGATTTATTTAATGTACTGACTTTGTTTCCCTTGTTTAGGCGACCATTTATCAGCAAAAAGCATTGGATATTAATGAGAGAGAGCTTGGACTTGATCACCCTGATACAATGAAAAGTTATGGAGATCTAGCTGTTTTTTACTATCGACTCCAGCACACAGAGTTGGCCTTGAAGTATGCTTCCATACTTACCAATAATGGTTTTTTTCCTAGCTTACTATTATGGTGGCTATCCTTGTCATGTTTTCATTGCTTTCTGGTATTAGGAACAACTTTCCACACTATGGTATTTGACTATATGCATGATGCACCTTGTTCATTGATATTGGGAACTACAATAAGCTATTCCATGCTATTTTGTTTGTTACGATCATATCTTTTCTAGTGTACTTTCAAATCCCATTCTCGTAGCTTCAAACTTGTTTTTGTGATATGTTATTGCACTAACTAAAAATCTTAAGGATAATGCTCTAATCAAATGATCACTCTGTAACTGTTCAGTGGGCTTACTATATGACGATATGAACTCAAAATATGGATCATTTTCTTAGTTCCAACAGTTTCAGTCTCTTATCACCTGCAAGGAAGTTGTAACCAAAAAAAAAAAAAAAGACAGTACAATTATATTAAAAGTTAAATAAAACTTGAAGAGTTACAAAAAGGATCTTATCTGTTTTATTTCATGGAAAGATAGCATCAAGATAACCCATTGATACTTTCGTCAAGAGCTCTAAATTATATAATCATAGGCTTCCATAACTCCTTTAGTAGTTAAAAGTGAACCTTGCTGTCCTTGGGGAGGCTTAAATGTTAACTTGATTTAAAAATCCAATAAATGTTAACATGCAAAAGGAATGATGATAATTTTAAATGGCAGTATTCTCTTGAGCAAGGAGAATCGAGAGAATTACGTGGCAGAGAACTAAATATGTGATCTGCTATATCCTTATGTTAAGCAAATCATGCCACGTAGCAAACAAATCGAAAATTAGAGGGCATATTAAGGAAGCAAGTAGCACAACATGGATATACAAGTACAGAACACAATTTCTTTTTATAAACTAGTTACAATTAAGTTATAATCATATTTTGATCTGCATCAAGGGGATATCATTATGAAAAAAGATGAATAACTATTCCCATTTTCTAATTCTAGGTACGTCAATCGTGCTCTGTATCTCTTGCACTTAACATGTGGACCTTCTCATCCAAATACTGCTGCCACGTACATCAATGTAGCAATGATGGAAGAAGGTTTGGGGAACGTTCATGTTGCTCTTAGGTATCTCCATGAGGCATTGAAATGTAACCAAAGACTACTTGGGGCTGATCATATACAGGTTAACTCCCTCTCCCTCTCTCTCTCTTTCTCTCTCTCGCATAATGGAAGAATTTTGAAAGTAGGCATATGTAGAGCAATGTTACAACTATTAGTAGTGCTCTTACGCCTCTGTGAGCCTCTTCCAGATAAAGATGAAACTGTATATGACCAATGTTCTGATGTTGGATATAAATTCTGTTCCTTTGAATGAACAAAAGCATTGAAATCCAAAAAATGGGTCACAGAGGAAAATACTTACCAAGAAAAAGGTCATACAGGAAAAACAAACTGCTCAATAGCCAATGTTCCAGTACTCCTTTCTATTTGAACATACGACATTGTAAATTAACTCAAACTACAAGAAAAACTGGTAAGAGTAAAGCAAAATGTTGGGAATTCTTATTGGACTTCGGACACTTCATTAATTCATTGGTATGCGATGTCAACATATAATTAAATTCACTGGTTATGTCCTTATATAATGTTGAGCATGACCAGAGAATAATAATATTTATTTACCCGCTTAACTATGATTTAACAAATTTGATTTCTTCAATGATTTATAGACTCTCTTTGGAACTCTAAGCAAATTTGAGAAAATGAATTTGATAGTATAGCTAGAATGGGTAAAGTTTGTGTGGGTCAAGGTCACTATATTGACCATAATATGTTTGTTATTATGAAACTTATCACCGACCTAACTAACTATCATTACATTCAAATTTGAAATTTCCTTTTGAGACATTCAATTAGCCAAATCAAAGCAAAATGCTCAATGCCTGAGGTTCTGTAAGATCCTAAACTACCCAACCTACCAGCTGTTACGTGTACTAATCCAGTACTAATCTTTCTCTTTTACGTGTGAGAATATTTAGACAATTTTGGGGCTTTCCTAGGCCATGATTTGAAAATAATGATGATTTGGGAACTAATATATGTTAAGTATTTTATAGGAGTATTTATATTTAAATGGATTTGGTGATAGCAATTAGCTCCTTACGTTGATATGCCCAACATCTTAAATTTAGCATTGACAATATCTGTGTATGCTTGTTTGGAACAGTCATTGATGACTTGTGCCCTTGCATGTTTAACAATAATTCTCGCTTGTTCAGACTGCTGCCAGTTATCATGCAATAGCAATTGCTCTCTCTTTGATGGAGGCATACACCTTAAGTGTTCAGCATGAACAGACTACCCTACAGATACTGCAGGCCAAACTAGGGTCCGAGGATCTACGAACACAAGTAGTATTTTATTTAACATTTGACTTGATTGTCAATTTATGTCCTGATCATTGTTCCTCATACCTGTATGCAATAAATTTCTGTAGGATGCTGCTGCATGGCTTGAGTACTTTGAGTCCAAGGCTCTGGAGCAACAAGAAGCTGCACGCCATGGTACCCCAAAACCAGATGCCTCAATCTCCAGCAAAGGTCATTTGAGGTAATAATTGTGTTTGAAAGGCTTCCAGCAGTTCATTACTGTATTCTTTTGGCCTTACTGTTCGTTTCTTTCTGCTGCTGATGGCTGTGTTGTTGCCATCATCATTGTTGATGTAATTAGAAACCCATTAAAGACTTTTATGTTTAAGTTGAAATGTTGAAATGAAGTTACTCCTACATAAACCTTTTCAAAATTAATCAAATTAAATTTGGAAAACAAACTATGTGATGACTTTTATCTGAAAGATTTTTTTTTTTATTGAATTTAACAATTACATTCAATATCTTCTTTTTTGGAATAGTGTATCGGACCTTTTAGATTACATAACGCCAGATGCAGATATGAAAGCGCGAGAGGCCCAAAAGAAAGCTCGTGCCAAGGTCAAAAAGCTACCAGCTTAACCCTAGTTTTCTTTTATCTTCTCATCTTACTTTTTGCTCATTGCCAAAATAATCTGATTTCTCTTCATCATACAGATCAAAGGCAAACCAGGCCAAAACTGGGATACTGTCTCAGATGAATATCAGAAGGATGAAATTTTGTCGTCAAGTTTTCCCATTGCAGAAAATTCAAGTGATAAAGAAAACACAGCCGAAGCTCAGTTTGCAGAATCTAGAGATGACAAACCTGATTCAAGCCTTTCTGATCAATCAGTACAGATACAAAATGATGATGTGGCACAAGATGTCACCTCTGATGAAGGATGGCAAGAAGCCGTTCCTAAAGGTCGCTCTCCTGCAGCTCGCAAGTCTTCTAGTTCAAGGAGGCCAAGCCTAGCAAAACTAAATACCAACTTCATGAATGTACCCCAGTCATCAAGATACCGTGGAAAGTCCACTAATTTCGCATCCCCAAGAACAACCCAAAATGAGCCTGTTGCTTCAACTGGACCCGCTCCACCTGTTACAAAGAAGTTTGCTAAGAGTGCAAGCTTCAGTCCGAAGTTGAATAACTCTAGCACCTCAACTAGTGGGGCAGAGAAATTAGCTAACCCAAAGTCAGCCCCTGCTAGCCCAGCTTCCACTGATCAAGTTGCTAAGTCTGCTCCTGCTCCGATCAGCGTTCAGGCAGCTGGAAAACTTTTCTCCTACAAAGAAGTTGCTTTGGCTCCACCTGGAACAATTGTGAAGGCGGTGGCAGAACAGTTGCCAAAAGGAAATCTTCCCAAAGCACAAAATCCTCAGGTGAGCGAGGAGACAGCTGTGACAGATCCCACTCTTGGTGAGGTGACAACGGTGAAGGACGCAAAGGAAGAAAAAGTTGATAAACCCAAAGGAGAGAAACATCTACAGGTTTCTAAGGAGGAAACAAAAGGCAAGGTCAATGAAGAAGAAAAACAAGGAAAAAAGGTTGACTTTGTGGTATCAAAACCCCTTGAGGTTGTAAAGAGTGCTGCTAAAGATATCAAGGTGGAAGGTGAAAAAGTAGAATTAAAGAGTGATGCTGTTAAAGACACTAAAGCAGAAACTGGAGCAGTTCTCGAAGTTGAGAATCCTGATATCTCTCAGGATTCGAAGGCCGGTACTTCTAAAAGTGAAGTGTTGGGAGTGGGGCCAGATGGTTGCTCAGAAACTTCTCCTGATAAAGATGCCCTCATTTCTGAAGAAAAGGTGGCAGATGGAGATGAAAATAATGTTGATTCAGGTGTTAAGCCAAAGCCAACTGAAGGTGAAAAACAAGATGAAGCAGAACCAGGAAAGGAGACAACCAAGAAACTTTCTGCTGCTGCACCTCCATTTAATCCATCCACAATTCCAGTATTCGGCCCGGTCCCAGTTCCAGCATTTAAAGATCATGGTGGAATTCTGCCCCCACCAGTTAATATTCCTCCTATGCTTACAGTCAATCCTGTCCGTAGATCACCTCATCAGTCAGCAACAGCGAGGGTTCCATATGGTCCCCGGCTATCTGGTGGCTATAACAGATCAGGAAATCGTGTTCCACGCAATAAAGCTGGCTTCCACAATAGCGAACACAATGGAGATGGGAATCAGTTCAGCCCTCCTAATTTAATAATGAACCCACATGCAGCTGAGTTTGTACCTGGCCAACCTTGGGTTCCCAATGGCTATCCACTATCTCCAAATGGTTATTTGGCTTCTCCAAATGGTTTTCCCATGTCTCCAAATGGTGTTCCAGTGTCACCAAATGGATATCCAGCATCAGTAAATGGTATTCCAGTGACTCAAAATGGGTTTCCAGTATCTCCAATCAGTTCGGTAGAATCACCAACAGTAGTAAATGGTGACAATGGTGTTGAAAACAAAGATGAACCTGCAGTGGAAGCGGGGGCAGAAGCGAGTGCTGAGAAGCCATGTACAGAAGTTGAACATGAAAAGCCACCAATTGAGCAGAAATCACAAGAAGATCAAGCTGTAGACAATGAAAACAATCATCCTGAAGTTGAAGAAAAGACTACAGATACAGTCCCAATTGCTGTTGCTGTTGCTGTTGACACTGTTGCGGCAAGTGAAACTTGCAATATTGCTGTGGTTGAGGAAAAACCAGCCAAATGTTGGGGAGATTACAGTGACAGTGAATCCGAGATCGTTGAAGTTACAAGTTGAAGGAGGATCATGAATTTCCTTTTAGATGCAACGGCTATGTTCACACCCAGGGTTGTATTTCATGAGACAACAGAAGTGATAGGATACAGTTAATCATGACAGAGACGTTTGTTTTCTGTCGATTCTGCAGCATAATGGACTGCAAGCACAGGCATTGTGAATACACTCAGTACAGTTTGGATTTGCAGTAGCGAGGAGGAGAACCATTAATGTAAAGTGAGTTAATAAGCTGCAGATGTGCGGAGGAAACACGATGACGGTGGAAGGATCACTTGAGAAGTTTGCCGGTGACTTAAGTCTCCTTTTATATTTTTGTTCATTTTATATTTTATTCTTTTTTTTTCCTGCTATAAATTTTGTTATTGCCATAATAAAACAGATAGAACAGTGGACGGTTTATGCTTTCAAGCTCATACTCTTAGAACTGATGGCTGCATGGAAAATCTGCAGTAATAAACTTCAATGCTATTGCCTGTATCCAGATGTGTCATAGTTTTGTTCTTTTGCTTGTCAATTTACATTGTGCAAAATATTCAGGTTCAGGAGCAAATGACCAACCACAGTGACAAAGATCTTTGTTTATGGCATGATAGTCAAGGTTTATGGCATGATAGTCAAGGTTCTGTATGTAAATGCCTTTTGTTTCGTGTTTTTTTTTTTTTTTTTTAAGTGTTCTAATATGACATAAAGAATATGACTACTATATAACTGTGACATAAATTTAAAAGTAGTTTTAAGTGTCTTGTATTTTTAGTTGTTTGTTAATGTTTTATTTTTTAAAACAAAAAACAAAAGGAAAAAGGAAAAAGTGTTATCAAAAATCAAAGCTTACTTCAAAGTGATGCATGTTATAGACTTATAGTGGATGTCTTAAACCTCATTCTTAAGACAATTAGCTCACTTGATGATACTTTGAAAGGATAAGCATCTATAAACATCAATGAAATCAATGTAATTTCTCTTGATTGATATAATTTAGGAAACAGACAACTCTTTGCACTTGCACTCTTTGATCCTATAGCCATACAGTCTAAACAAGTTTAGATTGTATGACAGAACAACCAAAATCTATGGTGCTAAAGGGTGCTCTCACGATGTCTTGAGCTCAGTACAAATATCAATACATTCCTGAGATGACACAATTAAAGCAGCATGAGCAAATGCCAGTGTCAATGTCTAGTTAATTGCATGGTGGAATGACAAAGAAGCACAGGTTGGTGATCGCCGGCGAAAATCCAAAATAACCAGAGTGGCAGCACAGTGTGCAAGCGCCCCAAGAACAACGAACAGGTGGAAGATCTGGTGGCTGTGCCCTGCAATATCAAATGCACCAGGCTTCCATCGCTCTGGTATCCTGCTCACATAGATCCCAGCTCCTGTAGCATACGAAATTGCCATAGCAAGTTCATACCCCATGGAAACAAAGATATGCGGATGGCCCCAGTGGACAGCAACAGCATGAGCTGCCGGTATCACTCCAGAGAAGCCCATGGCGAGGAATAGGGAGGCTCTGAAAGAGCGGAAACGAGGAGCGGAGAGAGCAGGCGAAAGAAGGGTAACAATGGCAAGGATACCCAGCACAGATATGGAGGTTAGATAGAAGAAACGCGAAAAGGGGTTGCACAAGAAGGCATAGTAGATTGGTGCAAAGAAGGAACTAACTATCATAACAGAAATGCCTGCGTAATCTAGGCGCCAGAAGAAAAGGTTGAGGCGTTTTGAGTGGCAAGCAAGGAGGTGGGAAAGGGAGCTACAAACCAAGCAGCTCATGGCTCCGGCTAAGAAAACAAACCAAGGCCATCTGGGAATAGACTCAAAAGAACTGTCTTCTTCTCGCGCAGCCAAAACTGATGACTCTGAAATCTGCCTCAATTGCGAGTCCTGCAAACAAGCACCAATACAACTAGGCATGGATTAAACATCCTTCTGCTCTAATTCTACGCCCATTACAGCAATCAAAGTGTAACATATCTCCTCCTCCATTGACTTTAGGAGCATGTTTGAAAAATAGAATTTTTAAGTAAAAAAAAAAAAAAGCTTTTTTTTGGCAAAAGTTTCATTTTTAAGCTTTTTTTTAAAAGTGTATTTTGACCATTTTTTAACTTTTTAGATCCTTAAAAGCGCTTTCAACTTTTTTTAACAAATGAATACTTTCTTATTCAAATTGACTTTTTGAGTGTAAAATACACTTTTAAACTTCCTAACCGCACACCCAAACATGCCCTAATTCTCTACCTTTGTACTACAACAATAAAAAAACATATGTAACAGGGTTTTAACACATTAGAATTGGTTCAAGGAGTCGCTCAAAGCACACTCTTCAAGCACAAACATGTCATGTCTTGTTCGCTTTTAGTGTGAAAGTATTAATTAAATGATTAAATCAATTCTTTTATATCTGTCGTCTCAAAAGCTTAGAATATTTAATTAAAATGAGAGATAAATCACAAAAACAATGATTGAACCCAAATCCTTTACTTTGAAATTATGTTAAATTATTACTTATTTCAAAAACTTAAGGAAAAAAAAAAAAAAAGTGAATTTAATTATTTAATTTTCTAACGTTCAGAATATGTCATATAGTTTCAAAACCCATTGATGTTAAGTTAATGACATCTTTTTTTCCCAAATTACATTTGTTTAAAGTTGGCTATACAAATTTATAAAACACGCAATATTCCACATAGCCTACAATAATTTCACACACGAAAACAAACCCCACCCCCCACCCTTTCTCCTCAAAAGGACCTTTAAAGATTCGGAACCTTTGTATGACTATGACCCACGCTTTATGTGCTGAAAAGTAGTCACGTAGGCAACAAATGCGGCTTCAGATAGCCTTTTGATCTTTTTCAATCACGACCGTTAAAGTAAAGCACAAAAGGGGTCCAGTAATTAACTGAGCTCATCTCTCTCTCTCTCTCTCTCTCTCTCTCTCTCTTTCGCGCCGAGATCGTTGGACCCACTCGCGCGTCCAGTGGTGTCAAATCCAAATCCGAAATTAAAAAAATAAATAAATAAATAAACAAAAAAAATAAGAAACTCTAAAAGTGGAACTCACCGGAAATGTAATCTCCGAGACGTTCGTCAATGGTCCTACTCGCACCGGAGCCCTGGTCCCAACACAACGTGATCAACACCAATACCAAAAAGAACCAAGACAAAGATGGGAATGATAAGCATACCCTCCCTCTCTCTCTCTCTCTCTCTCACCTGAACAGACCTCCAAGCTCAGCCTTCTCCGTCCAGCTCATCACCGTCAATCCCGCAAATATCAGAAACCCCCCTAAGTGCCTGCACAACACAAGTTTCCAAATATCAATCGCGCGCGCGCGCGCGCAAATGAATGTATGTATATATGAGAATGGGAATCGGAATCGGTCTCACGTCCAGATGTTGAGGGTTTCGTTGTGCCAAGCGAAGACGCTGAGCAGCGCGTGCTTCAGCGGCCACTCGCTCCGGTAATGGTCCAATATGTACTCGTTGTCCTTCAGGTACTCCGGCAACTCGTGGTACTTCACCAATCGCCGATCGAATCTCTGATTCCTCTCCGACTTCTTCTTCGTCTCCGAATCGACTCGGCCGGGGCTCTTGGCACCTCTCCGGCGGTGACTGCTCATCTTCGCCGGCGCAATGGTTCGGAGATCCTCGCCGGAAAATACCTTCGGACTCGACTCTCCGGCGAGATATACGCCCGATCTGAACTTTCCGGCAGATCAGGCAGATTGATCAGTTCCCTCGAATACCTGGGAGATATTTCTACATATATATATATGCACACAGGCAATTGCAATCAGCTAAAAGGAAAGACGTGAAGTTTTCTTCTTACGTACATTCTTTGTGAGCTCGGTTACGTGGCGCTGAATGATTGAATGCAATAGGTAAAAGTCAAAATTTAGTAAGGTTGCTTGGTTTCGTTCTTGTTTTGGCTAACATGATTTAGACACGTGGTACGACACCGTGTCGTGCGGATTGAAATGATTTGGTCGATGGGAAATTCAAATTTGGCGGAAGGTGAGAAATGTAAATTCAGTGATTTTGTAAGATTTGGAAGAAATCCATTTAATTAAGCCCTAATTGTCCATTCCTAGATGCATTTTAACATGGTCTAAAGTCATCACTAAAGTGTGAACTTTTTTTTTGAAACAAAAGTGTGAACTTAGTTCATGTAATGTTGTGCAAAATCTCATACAAGTCATGTTCTTTTTTCTTTTTGGAAATAATATTGTTTATACCTTATATTATTCATGTGCATAATTCTAGCTTGTGTTATGATTAACAGTTTTTTAGACAATTTACAAACCCAACACAAAATTAGTAGGTTTAAATTTTGTATAAATAGTTCATGTCATTTCGGGACAGTCCGCTTAACCCATAGCTGACCCTCATCATCCATATAAATTAAATTAAATTTTATAATTAAAAAGCAAAACCTAAAAGGCTAAAATTCTAATAAATTCATATATTACTTTTTTGCATTTAAATTTATATACAAGTCAAATGAATCATGTTTTGGTCAACCCAACATGACTTGTTTATTAAACGGGTTATGCAGATAGATTATGCCATGTTACCCGCTTATTTAATATATTTAATAAGCATAATTGGGCCATGCTTATAAAGTTTTTATACTTTTAAAATAAATGCTTTTTTTTTTTTTTTTTAAGAAGAATGTATAGTTCATTCAAATTCAAGAAGATAGAGCATGTTGCTCTAAAAATACAACACGACGATGTACTCACATATACAATCAAGAATATCTCCTATCTAAATATTATTTATTACCTATTTTTGTAAGAATACCAAGTTGGGTTCTTCTCTACCTGAATCGAATAGAACATTCTAATCAAAATCTTATTCATGTAAAACTTGTTTTATTTAGATCGGGAAAACTGTATGGTTTTATGAAACCAGGTGCTATGGCCCGAATCCATAGTCAATCATATTTCCGATAGGAACAATTGACAGTTGAATCCAATTTTCTCCATTATTTTCGTATTCGTAATAGTGCAAAAGGAAGGCCGGCCTAACTCCAAGTTGTTCAATAATAGTAGTTTTGAGTTTCTCGACCCTTTGACTTAGTATTAGTCGATTCTATTTCTCGATGAAGGAGATAGCTAACCAACTTCTAGGAGAAACAAAATTGACTACATTGATCTCGGTAGCTACATCACCAACATAATTTAAAAAGACATAAAGGAGTATGAGTCATGTATTCTACGGAACGCCATTCTTACTAAGGTTGTATATCTTTTTTTAGCCTACTCAAATCCGAACCATTGGGATTCTTCTATCTAAATATTATTTATTACTTGTTTAACTGTTGTCTTGATTAATCCGTGCACAATATAATTAGCTTCTCTTTTGGTATGACAAACTAATCAACATTTCAGCATATTTAAAACACCCATTGTACAAGTGGTTATTTGAGAGGAAAGAAAAATCTCAAGTTACCTTGTAACTTACCATAGCCATAAGCCAATTTTACGGGGGTTCACCTAAAAGGGTACAATTAGACACGTTTAGGTTTAGTTGGTGGGCAATTGGGTGCATTATAAAGTTCCCACACCTTGAAGTTGACTCGACATTCGACAAGTAAGAAAAGAAAATGGGGCAATTGCTCGTATGATTCCCCACAATTGTATGTTATCATTAATGTGGGTTAGGGTAGTTGAGCCGTTTGGTTCTTGTCGAGGGCCATGCAACATGCTAGAAAAAGTCAAATAAAGTTTAAATGACGTGGCATTATTTATGTCGTTAAATTTAAAAGGTATAAAATAAAATAAAATAAAAAATTAATAGAAGAGAGAATAAGAGCATTAGCATCGGATTCTCTTGGTGTTCCTTAAACGAAAGGAATACATGTAGTAGTCCAACACATAACGAGGATATAAACTACAATACCCACTTGGACGATTGGTTTAAGTAGCTACAATTTTTATTTTTATTTTTATTTTTATTTAAGGTATATTTGTAATATAAAGTAAATTTGCCACAACAAACATGTGACATGTCAAATATGATTCGTGGCATTGGTTTATTAGTTTGACGAAGCATACCGTCAATTAATTAGATTATAAATTGATGGAAGTGTTTATTTGAAATTTGGATAAAACTTAATGAGCTAATCGTTGGAATAAAAAATAAATAAAGGACGAAACTGAAATCATACAAAATATAGGGACTAAATTTGATATTTTCCTATATTTAGTTGTGGGTTTTGTTATAAATTTGGTAATTGAGGAGTGAATTATTTCGGCTGTACAACTTATAGTGGTTCCACATTTTTTTTTCATTTATTTTGTTGAATAATAATAAATTGCTGTGGCCTGTGAGATTGACAAATCTTAAGGCCAACCATACCCTATACCATACTCTATAACCATATTCCTTTTAGGACGCAAAGTATTGCCTATAATTTTCATTTTGAACATATGGTGTCTGATTTTCGAGTGAAAGAACTCAACATTTCAATGAGTATTTATATTTAATTCAATTCAATCATTTTCTTCAACCAAATAAAGAATAGAAAACAAGAGTTAAATAAAGCAAAAGAAAAGAACATTGAATCAAGGAAAATAAAACACACACCAAAAAAAAAAACATGAAAACCATAAACAAAAACAATTGTTCTATTAAAAATTGGGGATGGGAAATGGGAGGATTACAACATGAAAAATAAAAACAAAGGGTGGGTGACCCAAATAATAGCCCCAAAGCTACTAAAAATAAATGTTGTAAAACCTAAAACCATTGAGAATGAGTCAAATAAATGACTCAGTCTATTAGGAGAACTATGGCCGCCATAGTACCATAAGCAAAGTATCGTAAACGGAACAACTTATGAAGCAATAGCTATAGAAGACAGAGAGATGCTCCATAACAACAAAACAAGCAAGCTTTGAGGGAGGCTGGATCTCAGGATCAAGGAGATGATCAAATTATCTAACAAGGTTTTTAGGAGCTTCTGTCTTTTAAAACTAGAGATCAAGAGAAGTGAATGTATATATAATGCTATTCTTCACATCCATTTTACATCAACTAACATGACGTGTTTTAAGTAGCATCACATCAGTCGGTGTAAAATGAGTAAGATATATATATATACCCAAAGATGATCCAATTAATATGAATAGAAGGCTATAAAATAAGGAGGAATGAATGGTTTAATTAGCCTACAAATGAGCACATAGAAGGGTAGATATATGATTGAAACAACACGTACATAGCACAAAGTAGAGGTTAAGGACAAGAGAAAAAGGCCATTTGTGCCGGTTAAAGACGGTCACAAACTACCTCCTCTGCCGGCTATCTTAATTTGCCAGCCCATTCTCTTCTAAGTAACTCCATTTTTTTTTTCCTTTCCTCCCTGCACTCCTTTATAAGCCTCGTCATTTCCAGGACTCAGTCATATCTCTTCATATTTTTTATCCATGGCGAAATTATCACAGAAAAACAATGCAAACAGCAACAGTAATAATAACACTGAGAAAAAGGTGAAACGAACAAGAAGAAGTGTCCCAAGAGACTCTCCTCCTCAACGCAGTTCAATATATCGAGGGGTCACTAGGTCCATCTCTCTACAACCCCCACTAATTAACTCTTAATTTGTTTATATATTTTCTTTATAATTAATTTCCTTCTTGTTATGTATTAATTCTTGCATGTGATCGATTGTTTCAGGCATCGATGGACAGGAAGATATGAAGCTCATTTATGGGATAAGAACTGTTGGAATGAATCCCAGAACAAGAAAGGAAGACAAGGTTAATATATATATAAATTTTCTTAAACTTTTAATTAATTTATACTAATTATATTTATTATTATTATTATTATTGATATTGGTTCTTAATTTCTTTTCCTTTTGTGGGTGATTATTGGGATCTTATTCAAATGCATGCAGTCTATCTTGGTATGTATATATTGATCACTTTTTAAAAAAAAAATTGGTTTTTTTAATATTTTAGTTATGGGTTTATTGGTTTTTGTAATTATTTTGGATTTTCAGGTGCCTATGATGATGAAGAAGCAGCAGCACATGCTTATGACTTAGCAGCACTGAAGTATTGGGGTCCAGAAACCATTCTTAACTTTCCGGTAATTTAATTTGTTTCTTTCATATTTGATTGTTGATTTGTTTCAATAATATTGTTTAGATAAATAATCCTATATATATATATATATATACCCACACACACACATATTAACAATTAATTAAATATTGCAGTTATCAACATACCAAATAGAACTTAAAGAAATGGAGGGTCAATCAAGAGAAGAATATATTGGATCATTGAGAAGGTATATATATATATATATATATACGTTCAATTTTGAGAAAATAATTAAAATCATTGGAATTGATGTAAAATCTTGAAATTAATTGCAGGAAAAGCAGTGGTTTCTCTCGAGGTGTTTCGAGATATAGAGGTGTTGCAAGGTAATTTATTAATTATCCAAATTCCAATTATTGGTTTCTTTTTGTGAAAATTTGTTTTAATTTCATTAATTTACCTCACAAAATTAATGTTTTCACTCAGATTAAAAATAAATTATTATTACAATATTTTTATCACATATTGAGCAGACATCATCACAATGGAAGATGGGAAGCTCGAATTGGCAGAGTGTTTGGAAACAAGTATGTGTATCTTGGGACATATGGTACATATACCTCCTTTTCCTCTAATTTCCATTACTCAAATCAAATTTTATTTAATTAAAAATAAATATTTTTCTCAAAATTTAAACATATAATTAATGGGTTTGCATTAAATCTTTTTTTTTCCATATATTTTCATGAAAATATACTTAATTAATTAATTAATCATCTTGGCTTTTGCAGCTACCCAAGAAGAAGCTGCCACTGCATATGATATGGCAGCCATAGAGTACCGTGGCCTCAATGCAGTCACCAACTTTGATCTCAGCCGTTATATCAAATGGCTAAAACCCAATAATCATAACAGCAATATTGATGATAATCCCGCCGGTGACCATAATCCTATTAATGCCAACACTAATTTAACCCCAAATCCTAACGAACAAGAAATTGGATCAAGTTTCTTTGAAAACCAACAAACGTACTACAACTCAGGAGAAACCTCACTGACCGATCAGCCACGGCCGCCGGCAAATGCCACGTCAGCCCTAGGGCTTCTTCTTCAATCGTCGAAGTTCAGAGAAATGATGGAAATGACATCTTTGGCTGACTCGGATGATCATCCAATCATATCAATGCCTTCGGAATCTGATCAACTGCCACAATGCACTTTCCCGGATGACATACAAACATATTTTGAGTGTGAGGAGATTGATTCTAGTATTTATGGTAAAGGAGATGATCCTCATAATATCTTTGGTGAGCTCAACTCCTTTGTGCCCCCAATATTTCACTGTGATTTTGATGCTTAGAGGAAGATGTTCATGGCATGGCTTGAACTACAGCATGCACTCAAGAGCTTAAAAGTAAGAAATAAAAAATAAAAAATAAATAAAAGCAATTCCTTAAATTGATTTTCCACTTCCCATTACTTGAGGAGTAGGCTAACTATATCATTTGCTTCATTCCTTATAGATGTAAAGAGAAATAAGCGTTTGCTTATCGTCATTTTTTTTTATCAAGAGTAATGCTATTTTTTACATTCATTTTATATCGGCAGAAGTAATATGTTTTTTGTGGCTTTCTTTTATTTTATTTTTTTTGAAATATATGACATGAGAAGTCACTTATATATAAAATGATCAGTGTAAAGAGTAGCATTTTTCTTTTCTATCAATTGAAGAATAAGCTCAAGTTTTCTTTGTTTCTCTCGTAATCTCTTCCCGTCCTCATCTTTTTTTTCTTCTTATTACAGCATTGGATAGAAAAATCTGTACACATAAATATGAATGTCAAATGTATCAAAATCAAAATATTTTGTTTCCACACTTTTCAGTTTCAAGAAGGACACAAAAATTTCTTTCAAGCTAGCTCTAATTAACCTGCTACAATGCAAAAGTAGAAAGATCCTTACCGTTCAATTTATTCATCCGACACACCCTTGCACATCAATACACCACGCATATACCTTTGTCATGGTAATATGCAATAATATTCTAACACTTATGCGCCGGCCGGCAGGCATTGCTTTATGTACAAAAACCGTACCCCTTTTCTTTTTCCTTTTTGGCAAGGATAAATTTTACTAAAATAATCCAAAATTACATAGGAAACAATAGGGTGTAATAAAATAATCCAAAATTACATACGAAACAACAGCGTGTGCATCAATCGAGTCGCAAATGGGGTTTTCCATTAAGTCTTTAACATTGTTGAAATGACATGCGACATTTTTCCAACAAAGGTCATAGGTCATTTATGTTTGGTCTCTCGAAGACGAAATTGAGTAGAAGCACATAAAGAGATATATAGAAAGACATTTTGTATTCGTCACAGACAAAGATGCCTTAACTTCTAATGAAAATGTAGATTCTGTGCAGCCTAGTCATAGTGTCATACTATAAATTAGGGTTATTTCCACTTCAAATGAACTTGACAATATCTGATTAGTTATAATTACGATATATTTTTGTCCCCTCAAAAAGTAAAAAGACAAAAATACTCAGCAATTATAACAAACTAGATATTATCCACTTCATTTGAACTGGAGAGGATTATATTTCGTCAAACTATAGCCCCTCCCTTTAGCAATCTTTTTTTTTTTTTTTGGTCAAACTAATTATTTTTAAGTATTAATCTTTTCATCGAGATTACATCAAATGTCATCTTGTTGGAAGGGAAGTCATGCCCTCTAGAACAGGGAGAAAAAATAAATAAAATCTTCACACTTGTAATCAAAGTATCTAATTCATTTGGAACAAAACCACCAATCAGGAAGAGCTCAGTAACATTTTGAGAAGGTTATCTTTGTTGTTGTAACCTATTATTGCTATTTGGCAAAAAGTATATATACCATTGAATAATTAAATTATTTGGTAATGAAATAAAATACAAGACTGAACAAGATCACAAAGTCAATATTAGCTTGGTAAAGTTTTTTAGTTTTTTTTTTTCCTAAAAAAAAAGGTAAAAATTGATAATTAATTTGGTGGAAGTGGTGTTTGAAAGAAGTGTTTCTATGTAGGATCCTCGAAAGTCTCCTCTCTCTTCTCATGCATGGGCATACATGCAAGGATAAATGTCTTCAAAGATGAGATGATGATGATGCATCCTTGGCTCTAGTGGCACACAACCACTGCCTTGGGGTCTCAAGATCATCACCTGTGGTCGTTGGAACATGCCAACTACCCTTTTCTGACTCCTGTGTTTACATTAACCAACATTAATTAAGTTCAACAACAAACCCCATATAAGAAGTAAAATGTTATCTTTATTCTTAATAATCGATTTAAATAAGCAATCAGCAAGCAGAAGGGTCATCATCTTACCTGAATAACAATTGAATAAGGGGGAGGCATGTGAAGAGCTGCCCCGCGCTGTGAAAACGACAGTCGAACCTGCAAATTATCAACAGAGAAACAAGTTTCAATTTCTGGAAAAAAAAATAATCCAACACAATGACAAACTCATTCTGGGAAACTTGATTTATGTCGGACAAAGTCATGCCGGTCACTTTAAATTGCAGTTACTCACCAGATACATTGTTACTCTTAGGAATATTTACTCAAGAATTTAAGGGACTGAAGCATTACCTTGTGGACTATGGAGAAATTTACAGATCATAGAGGATATTGGAAAAGACCTATGTTATCAAAAGAGTGACATACATATATAACACACTGGTTTCTAAGATTTTCAATATGCACGCTTCCCAAAGCGACATTCAAATTCTCAGAGAAAAGATTTATGGAGGACCCTTAATAAAAAGAATAGGGCTTGTAGACTCCCAACTAGATCAGAAGTCCTAGTCCAAATCACAGTTTATATTACTAAGCCCAAAAAAATAAGTTGATAGTTTGGGCAAACACACTTCTTCTTTTTTTTTAAGTAATTCATTTCAATGATAAGTGTAGAGGGATGCAACCCTAGTACACAAAATGCATATAAAGAAAGTCCTCCTTAAAGGCTAAAAGAAGAACAAAAATCCACAAATTCAGAGAAGTAAGAAAAATGAGAAATATTATACGCCCATTCTCTGAATGAGAAATATTATTTCACCACACTCATTCATCTTTTAAGCTTAAAACCCAAGATCAGAATGCTTAAGACTACTAGTATGCTAACACTCATAAACAATGAGAAAATGGTGCATGAAACGTCTCTTAGACATCCAGATAACCCCTTAACTTATATAACACAAGGTTTCAAACTATGTTGACCTTCCACATGAACTACAACTTCTCTTCCCTTGCTGAATTAAACAACCACCAGGAATTGCAACAATTCATACCCTACGCCAACCCTAACTCTCTGCCCCAGGTGCCAATATGAAATTATAGACGAGATTACACAGAAACACTTTGAAACCATCCTTCCCTGCCCAAAAATGATTGTCCAAACTCTCAAGTGAGAACATCAGGAACAGTAGGTTGACTTTAAGTAAATGGAAAATACATTAGAGTAGTAGCTAGGGACAGGCTTTATATAGAATTCAACCCCACTCAACCCCCACTTAGAATTAATGGATCACAAAGAAATAGGTAGCCCCAATAGCTCAACACATTTGCGTCTCTAACAATAATTGATCTTATATTGGAGAGCTAATAATGCCCCCCCGGTAGTACTCCAATATATCGTTGATGGTAAAACAATCAATTCAATCCAAAATCTTACAAAAGAAATAGTTATATTTTATCTAAAGCAGTGTACATAAGAAAAGTTAGTACACCATAATGCTCAGAACCCAAGCAAATAAATACGGTAGGAACAAGCAAAGCAGATTAGTGCCACGTGGTGAAGATGAACATACATACAATGAGAAAGGTCATTAGAGGCATTTAGCCTTCTCTTCAACTTTTGAAAAAGTATATCCATATTCCTGTTATTACGAGGGCATGTTACATCTGTCTACATCTTCTATCACCAAGGATTAAGCAAGACAAATCTCATCTCCTCCCCTAACTAACCAGAATCAATAATGATGTTTCAAAGTTTTTAAATTATACAAGTACCACATATATCAGTTCGCTTCAGCTCGAGAAATCATAACTGGACTAATCACTTGTTGACAACTCCACTTGGTTGAAATAAAAAATGATCCATCCCTTTTGCACCCTTCTTTTTATTTGAACTTGAAAACAAGAACCAAAATACTCTTGAGAGAAATTCGAGTTAACAATTTCTAGAAGAGTAGTGATATCCATCAGGCCAGCATGAGTGAACAGTACTCAAGCTGGCCTTATTTTAATATTAAAATATTATTTTAAAAATGAACAGTACTTTAATAATATTTTAATATTAAAATCAGGCCAGTGTGAGTACTGTTCATTCACGCTGGCCTGATGGATATCATTGCTCTTTCTAGAAACACCAAAAAAGTAAGTGCCAAATACACCAGAAGTGGGTGAAGGAGATGCAACTGAGATCTCTAGTAGATGTACAGGGAAAATGAGCCAAAAATATTGCTTCATTAGCAAATGACAATGCCTGAGATGTATTTTTCATTTTTGGGTAGAAGAGAAAATCATCCACAATGAGACCTGTTTTGAGAGAGAGAGTTGCTGGCAGGAGGAAAAGATAGACATGTAAACATTAGAGAAGATATTTTGAAGAAAGCTCATCTTTTAAAACAAAAGCTTTTCATTACTTGCCCCCCCAAAAAAAAAGCTCGTCTTTCTGCGAACTAGAAGAGACCAATGCCATATTAAATTGAAGAATTTTTTTTTTTTTTTTGATCGGCATATTAAATTGAAGAAAATTACAGTCTTCTAGTCCGATATTATTTAATACAGAAGAGAAAACAGGTAGAGAAGAAGCGGAAAGGTAATAAATTGATATAACGCTGGGGGAGGAGAGAAAAAAGAAAGGTCTGGACTTTTAACCTTTATATAGACTTTGATGGTTAAATATGCAGAAAAAGTAGGACTATATCCAACAAAGGTGCTGTTAACCCTGTTGTTTTCTTAAAGTAAGCAGAATTTATAAGTCAGTCTGGTGTAACTATTTCTAGATTCCACCAAATTAAAATGGATATTTCCACCGGTTGATTAACTGTTCTCTTTGTACTTAACATCCATAACAGCTTTCATATAAATTGGATGACATTTACCATCTAATCCATCCATTCACTTTTCTTTTTTTGTAAAGTTTTGAACAATAAAACATAAAATTGCACCTTCTATAGATGAGATAGTTTTGAATCTCCAATCATCTTGATATTTTGCATGCATAAAAGATATGGAGTGACAATGTGATCAAATAAGGGATTTGTCAAAATGCTAATTTCACCTGGGAGGTTGATGACCATATGGCTAATAACCATATAAAGAGCAAAGTTCACAAGCTTCAAATTGTGCCACACCACTTCAGCCTCAGGCTCATTTCTTAAATGAGCTAAATTTAGGCTTGAGTGGGTTCATTACATAAGCCAAGCTGAGATGCATCCAAGCCCAAGCAGCTCAAGAGAGGCTCAGCTCATTTGCAGCCCTATTCTAAAAATGCATGAATTTTTTAAAATCATCTTTATAATATATATAATATAAACATGATTATCTAAAAAGAATGTTCTTTTCTTGCCTTGTGTATTTCAGAAAATATTGGACAAGTAAACTAAAAGGCAGGCATTTTTCCATCATAAAATTATTCTTTGTCTTTTTCTTAACAAAATGGAGAGATGTATTTAAAAACTGCACCAAACATGGATAGGAAGTTGGATAAAATATAATCAATCACTGCCTTAGTTAGGATTGCACATGAATGTTTCTGTACAGAAGAGTCTCTTAGATTCGGGCAAAACTATATGTAAGCAAATGCAAATAGGGATGTACCTGATGCTTTTCCTTCCATCTTGGAAAAAAGCTAGTACCTAGCAATTGGAACAAGTGGTCCCTCATCTCATCGTTTGTCACCAGTAAACACTTACAACTAACAGCAGCATATAACCAGTACCTGTAAAAAACCATGGAACAAATTTTTTAAACAAGTTAACTCATATGGTCATGACTCATAATCAAGCTACAAATTTGCAGCAGATTTTAATTTTATTATGATTTTCAAAATTAAATAAGAGCTCCTTTAATGAAAATCAAAGATCAAGTCAAGCAGGGTTAGTCAAAGAGAATTTCTGTGCATAACATGAAAAACAAAAGAAAGAAATGTGTTGAGACAACATTCATGCGTAAAACATTTATATTTTGTTAGCCACCGCAATCTAACCCATTTATATTCAATCTAATGAACATATGCAAACTTACCAATCATCATTTGAACCAGGAGGAGTAGCATAAAGTGCACCAGACTTTTTCCAAGTCTCTAACAAAATCTTGTTATTGGGATGCTGAGCAGGACCGCCAGTTACACGATTTTTATGCAAGATAATGAGGGGCAATCTGTTCGAAGGACTCATTTGACGTAGTTGTTTTACAATAGTATTAAGCTACAACCAAAAGGAATCAATAAGCACCCAATTCATATAATTTGCTTTGAAGGACTCAATAGATAGAGAGTGCCATAAAGCTTATTATAAGCATCCCACTCACCTGGAAAAAGCTGAAACTATGTTGGTTGATAAGACCCACATTGGCACCATCTACAACTGCCTCAAATGGACCATGTTTCTGAAGCCAATCCTGAATGAGGTCACCTTCTAAATCAATCAAGATGCCACTGACGATCATTCTATGTATTTACTTTCGAAGCATAAAGAAGTAGCAAAGTACTGGAACAGCTCATATAAGAGAAGAGAATACACTAATATGCACATGAAGCAACTCAAAAACTAGATAAAAAGTTAAAATAGCAATATGCAAGACGCAAAAACTTTCCTGGTTACAGAACCATAGCATATGGAACAAACCTTCAAAAAATAAAAAGCGCGTCGGAGATTAATAAGGAAGACATTATTCGTACCTGGAACCGAACAAAATCAGCCCTGACCTCCCTTTTGCAAGCCAAGTTGGTTAATGAGGAAGCAAAATTTTGGGTCTCCTTAGGCTCAATATCAATACAAACAAGCTTGTCGCCGCACGAACCACAAACACCGGTCTCATCCATGTGAGTCCTGGTCAGCCTCCAATCCCCACTGCCCAGCCACCCTTGGCCATGCCACCCTCCACCTCCCCTCACAATTCCCTCCCTCACCTTACTCACATCCCAAGCTTCCTCCCCCACTTTTGCCGCCTCTTCACATTTAAACCAACCCTCAACAATCCCAGCAGTTGTCTCCGAGACCTGCCTCACCGTGGCCCGCAACCGGTGCATTATCTCATACACCTTGTCTGCCCTCCTCGCATCAACGCTAACTTTGAGAATGGCAGAAAGCTCAGCCTCCTCAGCCACAACCCCTGACGCAACCATGTCTGCGTCGACTGCATAAGCTCTATCCGCCATCCCCTTCTTGCAGAACCCAAACAGAGCCGGGCCATAAGACCTCAACCTGGGCGCGATACCAAACCCCTTCATCTGCTGAACCAAATCCAAAGCCATTTCTGGGTCTTCCCTAGCAGCAGCCAATCTCGCAGCGCTCGTAAACGTGGCCTCATTGGGAACGATATTCTCTGTCACCATCTGCCGAAAGATCTCGAAACCCTTCTCCAAACCCAAAACCCCATCAGAAGCAGAGCACAAATAGAGCAACACATTGTAGTGGTGTTGGCTGAGCGGGACCCCATTTCCCCGCGCCTCTTCGTAAAGCCGCAGCGCTTCAGCCACGTCCCCGTTCTTCGAACAAATGTCTAGCTTATTCCTAAGCACTCCCTCCGGCGATTCACGCCTCGCTTTTTTCTTGGCTCTACTGGAAAGAGTTGTACCGGCAGGCAATGAAGCGGAGGAACCGTGAATCGGTGGAGTGGCGGCGGCCGTGAGAGTGGAGAGGCGCATCTTGTTGACGGACAAGCAAGGGAAACATTCATTGCTGGGTATGGGTTTGGTGAACAAACGGGGGGATGTGTGATAGCAGAGAGGCGGGCGGCGGGTGTTGCACGAGGGTACAAGTGGGAATTTGATGAAGAAGAAGGAGAAGAGAGAAGAGGGTCGGGCGAGTGAGGGTACAACTACAAGAGAGCGACTGCGTAGCATCACTGTCGGCGATCGCTCACACAAAGTACCAAATCCTGCAATTTTTGATGCGATTCTCCATTTACTTAACATGTGCCAGATGGAAGAACATAAAAGAACAAGAACAAAAATAATCGATTTTTAAAAAGGAAAATGTTTTATTTCCTTTAAGAGCATTTACATCGACTTAACTAATATTTAGCTAATTTAACCAAAAAAAAAAAAAAGTATAAAATGGCCCTTCAAGCTATCACCCATTTATAATTTAGCTTCATAAACTTTTAATTGGTATAAAGTAACCCTTTAAATTACCAACTACTTATAAAATGACCCCCCTCCATTAGATGAAACCGTTAAAATAGACGGAGTGTTAAAGTTACTAAAACGCCCATGTTATAATAAAAAATAAAATATAAAAAACCCCAAACAAAACGTTGTCGTTTTGCTGAACCCTAAAAATAAAAATAAAAACCCTTCTTCCCCTTCCTCCCCCGTGTTCTTTCAATCTTTCCCACTGCAACCCTTCTTTCCCTTCTTGTTTCATCAAAGCGATTTGATTTCGCTGTCTCTCTCTATCGCTCTCTCGCTCTCTTTCGTTGTCGAGTTTATTTCGTTTTTCACTATTTTTTTACCTCAATTTTCTCGATTATCTAACTGTTTTTGAAGTTGAAATGGATCAAAATTCTGCTTCGCATTTCACAGTTCGTTCTTGATTAATCGACCACCTCAATCCGATGAATGCTGCTGCTATACGGATGTGGCAGAAAACAAGGGTTTTTTGCCCACCAATCACCACATGACACATCAACATTTTAAGAAAAATGCACTAACTTGAGATGAAAACAAAACACCAAAACAAAACACAAAGCCAACAAAGCCAGAAAAAGAAAGAAAACGCAGTAGCAAACTCAACTGGCAGACCACCTTCTTCGGTCACCATCATTGCTAGAAAAAAAAAAAAAAAAAAAAAAAAAAAAAAACCCGTTTCTTCTTCATCGCCGGCCGGCCAAACCCAACCGGCATACCACCATCTCCGGTTACCATCATAGCCAAAAAAAAAAAAAAACAAAAACAAAACAAAACCCATTTCTTCTTCATCGCCGGTCGGCCAAACCCAACCATCAGACCACCATCTCCGGTCAAAACCCAGCCTTAAAAATCGATTTTAATGCCACAAAACTCGTTTCTAATGCCTAAAACTTATTTCTAATGCCTCAAAACTCGTTTTTAGATTTCAAAACTAAAATCTAGAGGTGAAAAGTTAACCCTAAGGGAAATTTTATCACCCTAAACCGGAGAAGACGACTGGAGAAGACGATCGGAGAAGACAACCCAGAGCAGTGACCCACCAGACCCACACCCCTGTCTCTCTTTCTTCCTCGCCTCTGTCTCTCGCTTGCGGCAGAAAGAAATTGGAAAAGAGAAGAAAATGAATTGGGAAGAAGAAGATGTCAGGCATGGGAGAAGGAGAAAGAAAAGAAAGGAAGGGGACAGATGGGAGAATGGGATAAAAATTAGGTGCTTTGTTCTCATTTTATTTACTTGCTCCAATCTGATTTGGCATCTTCTTATTGTGGGCAAAAAAGCCCCCATTGTTTGCCACGATTGAAGTTAAGTTATTCCCCAATCCGATTACCATTTTCAAGAAGTTGGGGTTCAATCCAAAAAGCCTTTTCAAGAATTCAAACAACTTTCGAAGAAGCTATAACAATTCAAATAGCTTCCAGAGAAGTTGGGATTCAAATAGCTCTGTAAACAAAGAGAGAAACAGAGGTATTTCAAAGATATTGCAAATTTTTGGATTTTGAACTAACCAATGGGTTGGACAAGCAGTAAGATCGAAAACAAAGATGATGCCACAGAGAAGCACATGGGTCTGTCAAAAATTGTTCAAATCCTCTTATTTCTAGTGGTCTTCGTCGCCGGCGTGGTGATCAGCCTCGCCACCACGTCGCACATTGACCACCACTAAATCACCTCGCAGGCCGAGCTCCATTTCTAGTGGTCTTCAAAGAGAAGGGTTGCAGTGGGAAAGATTGAAAGAACGTGAGGGAGGAAGGGGAAGAAATGGATTTTTTTTTTTTTTTTT
>CM017328.1:33164158-33174329 GCA_006937295.1 Carpinus fangiana | reverse complement strand
AAAAAAAAAAAAAAAAAAAAAGTATAAAATGACCCCTCAAACTATCATTCATTTATAATTTAGTTCTATAAACTTTTAATTGGTATAAAATAGCCTCTTAAATTATCAACTACTTATAAAATAACCCCCTCCGTTAGATGAGACCGTTAAAATAGACGAACAACCCCAAACGATGACGTTTTGAGTGTTAAAGTTACTAAAATGTCTATATTATAATAAAATATAAAATATAAAAAAACCCCAAACAAAACGTCGTCGTTTTGCTGAACCCTAAAAAAAAATAAAAAACAAAAAAACCCTTCTTCCCCTTCCTCCCCCATGTTCTTTCAATCTTTCCCACGGCAACCCTTCTTTGGTTCTTCCCCTTCTTGTTTCATCAAAGCGATTCGATTTCCCTGTCTCTCTCTCTATCGCTCTCTCGCTCTCTTTCGTCGTCGAGTTTATTTCGTTTTTCACTGTTTTTTTACCCCAATTTTCTCGATTATCTAACTGTTTTTGAAGTTGAAATGGATCAAAATTCTGCTTCGCATTTCACAGTTCGTTCTTGATTAATCAACCACCTCAATCCGATTACCATTTTCAAGAAGTTGGGGTTCAATCCAAAAAGCCTTTTCAAGAATTCAAACAGCTTTTGAAGAAGCGATAACAATTCAAATAGCTTCCAAAGAAGCTGGGATTCAAATAGCTCTGTAAACACATAGAGAAACAGAGGTATTTCAAAGATATTGCAAATTTTTGGATTTTGAACTAACCCAATGGGTTGGACGAGCAGTAAGATCGGAAACAAAGATGATGCCACATAGAAGCACATGGGTTTGTCAAAAATTGTTCAAATCCTCTTATTTCTAGTCGTCTTCGTCGCCAGCGTGGTGATCGGCCTCGTCACCACATCGCACATTGACCGCCACTAAATCGCCTCGCAGGCCGAGCTCCGTTTCTAGTGGTCTTCGAAGAGAAGGGTTGTAGTGGGAAAGATTGAAAGAACGCGAGGGAGGAAGGGGAAGAAGGGGATTTTTTTTTTTTTTAGGGTGCAGCAAAACGACGACGTTTGGGGTTTTTTATATTTTATTTTTCTTATAATATGGGCATTTTAGTAACTTTAACACCCAAAAACGACGTTGTTTTAGGTTTTTCGTCTCTTTTAACGGTTTCATTTAACGGAAGGGGCAATTTTATAAGTAGTTGACAGTTTAGGGAGCTACTTTATACTAATTGAAAGTTTGGGGAGTTAAATTATAAATGAGTGGTAGTTTGAGGGACTATTTTATACTTTTCCCAAAAAAAAATCACAATTATCTATTTTAACAACTTTTTTTAAAAAAAAAACACCTACATCCATCCGAACATTTTAATTTTACACTTATTTAAATATTATTTCTCTATCATTTAAATATTATATTCCTATTCTTTCTTTATATTTTTTTATTCTTTCTTTCTAACAATCTGATGCCTACAAAACTTCTTCCTCCTCCCAATCGAGCAATTCAACCAAAACCCCAACAAATCAGCCAATCCCATTTGATTGCCCCTAAAACCTTAACTTCAGAAAATCCCATTTGATTGCCAGCGAAATCGTATAAAAAATCCTAAAAATTTCAATCCTTTTGATTTTAATCGCTGTTTTAAGATTCCAAGATCCCGTTTTGTTTCTTTTTCCGGCGATTTCTCGGCAACCAAACTCAGCATAAGCGACAAATTCTTAAAATATAAACAGCACAAACAAATGAAAATCAAAATAGGGAGGAGCAGAGAGAGAGAAAGAGGACCAAAAACGCAGCGATGCTGAGAAGAGGCCATGAATCAGCAGACGGAGAAGAAGGTGAAGCGCTGCTGCTTCATCTTCTTCGTCCTTAGCATCCTCCTCCTCCTTATTCTTCTTCTTTCACCGGTGCTACTAACAAATATATAGAAACATATATATATATATATAAGTTCAGTGGGTATTCGAGTTTTGTATCTATGAATTAGAGATTGAAAAGAGGGACGGTGAAAGAGGGAGACGGGAAGAGAAAGAGGGAGAAGGAGGAGAGAGATAAAATAGTTTTTTATTAGATGAGAGAGAAATAAAAGAATATTTTATTTTGTTGGGGGGCTAAGAGCATTCACAGTAAACCATTAAAAACATCCTTCATCAGCCTCAGCAAAAGGCTCAGCAAAATGGTGAGGAGTTACAGTGCTCAGCAAACTTGCTGAGCACTGTAGCTCCTCATCAAACTCAGAAATTAATAAAAAAATTCTCCATTTCTCTCTCCTCCCTCTCTCTTTCTTCTCCCTCTCTCTTCCCGCCTCCTTCTACCGGTCGTCGTTCAACAGGCTTCTGCAACCCAGTCGTGAAACCCATTTCGGCCGGAGACAAGCTTCTGCAACCCATTTCGGCCGGTCGTCGTTCAACAGGCTTCTGCAACCCAGTCGTGAAACCCATTTCGGCCGGAGACAAGCTTCTGCAACCCATTTCGGCCGGTCGTCGTTCAACAGGCTTCTGCAACCCAGTCCTCCCTCTCTCTTTTTTCCGGTTTTTGTTTCGGATCTTTCTGTTCCTCTGCTTCATCTTTCTCGGTTTTCTTCCCCTTCCTTTGACCAGTGAGATCAATTGAACAATCAATATCCTCAATCACAATAATAGACTTGTTTGGCACTTCCATCAACAGCTTCCTCAAATCAGTGTTATTCTTCACCAAAGTCATTAAACTGGGTGATGGTGATCGATTTGAGGAAGTGGAGGGGGTAGAGCACAGGTGGAACCAGCACGGGCTCGGAGGCAACAATCTGGAGGGCATTTCGACAACCCCAGTCGTGAAAGTGGTGGCAATTGCAGAGGTCCGATGATGGGGATTTTGGGCATCAGATTTTAGAAAGAAATAATAAAAAATATAAAGAAAGAATAAAAAAAATAATATTTAAATGATAGGAAAATAATATTTAAATGAGTGTAAGGTTAAAATGCTGAGCCTGATGTGGGTGCTTTAAAAAAATGAGTAGCTGAAATAGATAAAGGTGATTTTTTTTGGTTAAATTAGCTAAATATTAGCTGAGCCTACTGTGAATGCTCTAATGTAAGCCAGCAAATTTACTGATTAATGTAGCTCTTCAACAATCTAAATGGGTTTTGTTGAGCCGGATGGAAAAGGCTTTTTTTGGTGTTTGGCTCAACAAAAAGACTATTTTTTTTTTTTTTTTTGAAGATAAAAAGACTATTTTGTTGATGTCACTGTAAATGCTCTAACATTCTTTCAAACATTTTCTCATTTATTAAAATTAAAAAATAATTAGTTTCAATAATTTCTTCATATTTTCCTATAATTTTAATAAATCAAAATTATTAACTTTGTGTGATTCACAAAAGTCCATAAAAAGAAATGCTGTCAATATATATATATATATATATATATATGAGACAATCATTAGATTTGTGATTTGTGGTAGACCCCACAAATCTAATAGTTGATATATTAAATTTATAAAATAATATGCTACAAGTCTCTTTTGTATCCCTTAAAAAATGATGTAGATCATGTGGCTCTTAAAATTATCATTGGACTTGTAATTGATTATTATTAGAGGAACACAAAAGAGACTTCTAGAATTACTCGAATATAGGTCATAGCATTTCTTATCCATAAATTTAAGAGTAATTCTATTAGTCACTCTTGTGTCACTCTAAGAATGATGTGGATTTTTTTTATATATATATGTCCGCACAATAGGGGGAGAGATGATTCGAACTAGTGACTTCCGCTTCAAAATCTAATAATAATCAATAACAAGTCCAATGGTAATTTTAAGAGTCACATCATTATGGACTTATAGCATTACTTATAAGTCTAATGATTGATTTGTAAAATAAAATTGGAGAAATATGAAAAAAAAAAAAAAAAATCGTAATCTCCAGTCCACAAGATTATAGATATTCCTTTGAAGTAATATTTCTCTCTAGGCTTCCGCTCTTCTTTCACACATTTTATATTTTATTACAAAGCTCTACACATGACTTCTCATTTCATGGGATGGGAGGCTTAATTAATTAACAAGATTTACAGGTACAAGTTAAATAAAAAACATTAATGACTAAAAAAACCACCTAAAGTTCTCGTGTTTCCCTGATGGAGATATACTAAAACACTGTTCCAAGTTAAGCATCCCAATTGAATAGACAACATCAACAATAACTAGATAAGCAAAGGATATATCATTAAGCTTTCTTCCTGGCCTTTTGGTTATTTAATTTAATTCACATTTTCTCTCTGTACAGGCATCCACCATTGGTGCTAAAGAAGAAACTTTCAATCAAACATCTTGCAAATGAAGCAAGGGTGCACCAATATTCAGTGAAGGAATCCATTTGAAAGTTAACCTCAATTCAATTGATCTTACATATATATATATATGCATCATGTTTCCTGGTTGCTCCAATGTAAACACTTTAACTACAACATATTCTGCATGTCTTGCTGGATTCAGGAACTCAGCGGCTAATTAAGGTTGGTGCATGTTTTGTTTGGGATTAATGCAAAATATAATTTATATAACTTCTTTTTCTTTTTTCTGTTACTATTATTGCTATCATTTTTTTTAATTAACTTCGCGCTTTCTCAATATCACCAGCAAGCTAGCTAGCTACTGATATTACTAACATTTCATTAATTTTTTTTAGTTTTACCCTACACTTAAAATTTTAGTTATGTCTGGTAAAGTATTTAATTAAATTGTTAAATTTACATTTTTTTTTTTATCAATTTAAGTTTTTATGATAAATAGTGATTTAACGCTGTGAAAGTTTCGTTTTTTTGTTTTTTGCTGCTTGGGTGGCCATTGTTTGAATTGGTCCATGGAAGAGATTTTGTTTTTTTTTTTTTCATATAATAAACGTTAGTATATTAATTAAATGATTAAATTTTTATTAATTTTTTTTTATCAAATTAAAACTTTGAGATATTTAATGATTTAACAATAAGGAGAAAAAGAAAAAAGAAAAGTACTAATTCTAACATATGGATGTAAGACAGTATTTTTGTTTGAATTATACTTTTCTCTACACATTTTAGACGCTTTACATATATAAAATTAGTTGACTGTTGAATTCTTAATACATTTTTAGAATGTTATTTTTGGAAATAAAAGCTTTATATATTAACATTTTTCAGGTAAAAGGAAGATATCATCATCGACGCTCTAAGGTACACACTAGATTATTTTTATTCTTCTGTGTGCTTTTTCTTAATTAAATATATTTTTGTTATATTATATATGCTCCTATTTTTGAAACAAAATCTCATCATATCATATGACGTCAAAATTTCATTATAAAAAGTTTATGATAAGAAACTTGATAATATTCATTTCTTGTGTTTATGCTGTTGGTAGGGACTAGGGCGGGGGTGTCGGGTTGTTGATCTATGGAATATAAAACTTGAGACACTTTAAGATAAAAGTTTTTCATAATTGGAGAAATTGACATTTATTAATTCATCAACTATCTTAAAAGTTTAAGCGAATAGAAAATTGTTAATTTAATCATTTAATTAATATTTTAACAATAATCCTTATGTGTGAGATCAAAACAATACATGGAATATTTTGGTTGCAATATTTGGGGTAAACCGTGAGAATTAAGGTTCAAATTCATCACTTGTTCTGATACTGAATTAATTTCGTCCAAAGACCCCAAACAATATTGAGAGAGGGTGAATAGGTGTTGTCCAATAATCACTACCAATTAAAAATTCACAACCACACATAATATCACCAAAATGAAGTAATTAAAGCAATAAAAAGATTAATCATAATAATGTTGGTGACAAAGTGTAAAGCTTTTGAAGAACTCCTTACAAGTAAAACCACTATGGGATAGCAAAACCTAAGGCTAGGATATTTATTCACTATCCTGAATTGTACCCAACAAATTACCCATTGGTATCTAGCTACCTCTGTAACTTCAAACTTCTAATCAATTCTTCTAGCGAGTCTCCTTTTGCAACTTGGAACTTCGATGGGTAACAGCTTTTAGGAATATGTGTAGAAGTAAGGAATTGAATGCATCGGCCGGATGCACGAGGTATCTCTTAGCTCACAAAACAATGGCCTCACGGTCTATGAAAAGTCATGATTATGATGCTTAAATAGACACAAAATAAAACAATGCTTTAATGTAAATAAATTTCTAAGATATCAATTTTTTAAGGAAGTGTTTGAATGGGTAAGTTTCTTGTTAAGAAGGAGCTATGGTTTCAATTTTGTCCATTTTTGTGATGAAATGAAATATTACACCAAGAAAGTCTACTAATCTTTCAGCTGCATTCACAAAGGGAGAAATGGTGCACTTAGACCCCGTGCCAGGACAACTCAAGGGCCTATGGGATGAATGGGGAATCGACATATTAGTTTTGGTGAGCTTTACTTTGCAAACTATCCTCGCTCTCTGTGGCAACCGTAGAAGATACATACCAGGATTTTGGATCAGATTCACGGTTTGGTTTACATACTTGCTGACTGGATCTGTCGCAAAGGTTATCATAGGCAAGCTCAGTGCTATCGAAATCAGGGACACTAAGCAAGACAACGTTCGTCGTAGGGAACTAGAGGCACTGTTGGCACCTTTGCTTTTAGTGCAACTTGGAAACCCAGATGCCATTACTGCCTACTCAATAGAAGATAATAAATTAGGATTGAGACAGCTACTTAACTTGGTCTTCCAAGTGGGTATTGTAGTTTATATCCTCATTAGGTGCTGGACTAGTACTCCGATCTCATTTCTATACTTGCCGATGTTTTTGGCCGGAATAATCAAGTATGGAGAGCTGGCATGGGCTCTCAAGTCAGCACTGAGGAACTCTGGTATAACCACAGAGGAAATTATCAAAGAAGCAAATGTTCCTGCCTTATTCCGAAAGCTACCAAGGGACATTCCTGGTCTGGAGTTGATTGTAAAGGCCTATTATCGCTTTGATTGCTTCAAGCCTCACCTTGAGAATTGGTTTTATAAGCCCTTTCATGAATCTCTTTCGTGGATGTCAATTGATGCATATTCGGCAGAGGACATGTTCAAAATCATAGATGCTGAACTTGGCTTCATGTATGATGTGCTCTATACAAAGGCTCCTATTATATATACACGGACAGGTTGCATTCTGCGTATTATCAGTTTCTTCAGTTTAGCATCTACTTTATGTGGATTCACAATCCAGTTCAAGAAGAAAGGCATTTTACAACATTGGGATGCTGGCTATACCTTTTTCCTGCTAATTATAACTATCATTCTAGAGGTTTATCAAATCATACTACTACCTTTCTCAGATTGGGCAATAATCCAAATGATTAAGCACCATAATATGCCAGTTATGATGCAATGTTTGCAATTTCTTGGCCCAAAGGCATGTAAGTGGAAGAGGTGGTCCAATTCATTGGGACAATTCAATTTGTTAAGCTTTTGTCTTCACGACAAGCAGTTAAAGTTAAGTAGAATCATCAAGTTTTGTGGCAAGGACATGGAGTTCAGAAAGATTACGAATAAGAAACGAGTGGGGTTGCCTAAAGTATTGAAAGAAGTGATAGTGCAGGAGTTGAAAGAGGTGGATCAAGTGAGAGACCCAAGCCCCATCACCCAAAGAGGTCAATGGGCACTTGAAAGGCATGGATGCCTCAACCAGTTTTTATGGAGTGTTAAAAGGAACTTCGACAAGAGCATTACCATATGGCATATTGCAACAGACATATGCTATGATTCAGATATTGTTCTATACTCTACTGCAAACTCCTATGTAGAAATGAGCAAACTTTTGTCAAACTATATGATGTATCTTCTTGCCCTGCGACCTCACATGTTATGCACCACCACAGCGGATGTAATATTCCATCATTCCTACACTAAACTGATGATGTTCTTAAGAACTGGACCATCAATAATAAGAGATGAACACAATGCCTGCAGGATTTTGAGAACTGAAGAACTTGCAGAGGAATCGAACTTTGATAGAAATAAGGAAAGTATCGTCACGTCTAATTGGAACGTGCTTCAGGATGCGCAAAAACTTGCCAAGAGTTTGATGGGTATGGAGAACAGATGGATCATCATAAGTAGTGTTTGGGTGGAGATGTTGTGTTATGCAGCGAATAACTGCCCTGTGGATTACCATGCAGAGCAACTGAGGCGAGGTGGGGGGTTGATCACTCATGTCTGGCTTCTCCTAGCTCACAAGACAGAGAAGTTCTATACCAGTGACTAATTTTTTTATTTTTATTTTTTGAGGTATTTTTCCCGTGAGATTGTCTCTAATAAATGTCTCTTACATGTAGCAGGATGTGGTTTTGAGACGTATATATGTAGTTTAATTATGATTGTTATAAATTATCTATGTTCCGATGTTCGTATATTTTGGAAATTCATCTTGTTTTTTGATCATTCAATTACCTGTTATGATTAAATTCTCAAATCGAATTGTTTGGTTAAGATTTTAGTAGGGGAAGGGCGCAGTGACGCCTCATGTATATGAGGACATTGCGGTAGAGGTCGAGGGTATCTTCATTTTCACAACAAAACGGAGGATCAATTATTGAGAACTTTAATTTCTATTTTAGAAAGTGTTTATTATATTGTTTTGTATATAGTAAAAACATAGTATATGAAGAGAATAAAATACAAAATCAGCCCACCCAAAAATCAATTTCTGGCTCCTCCACCAAATTAAATAATGTAGGTTTTTTTTTAAAAAAAATATTCTAAAGTATTTTTTTTTTCAATCATGCACGCCTAATCACGCAAATTAATTGTTGTCATCCTTGTGTCAAAAACACCAGTGCCAGGAGCCCCTGCATCGACTTCTAGCTAAGTTTTGATAGTCTCAATTCTATGGAAAAATTAGAAGAACAAAAAAGTAATTCTCATATTCACCAGGGCTTAGCTTAAAAGCTATTAATTATAGCACACTTGTGTGGTAGCTAGATTCGGTTTCCTTACCAAGAAGAAGACAAGCCTGCCGGGTACAAGGAACATATATAGATTAATAAAGCAAAAAGTCCAATACCAGGATTACAAGCATGCAAAAACACTATTACAAGGTAAGTATCATTTGTTCCCCTAACTCCAAAGGTAATAGGTGTCTGTTATAGCCCTTCAAAGAAAAGACAATCATCCTCGAAAGGGATATAATTAAAGAAAAATCAATCTTCTCCAAGCTAGCATTGGATGTTAAAGAGAAACTGCCAGTACCACGTCAATTCTTCTGACTACAGTGGAGGAGAACGGTGTTAGAATGGCGTGATAAAACTACACATCAGCGCATTGCACCCCATGTCGGCCCTATCCAAGCACACATACATCCAGCCTTTTGCTGATCTTGCCACATGTACACAATTTTTATCCATTCGAAACCCAAGCTCACACCTATATATATATATATATAGGAAAATGCTAGGGGTTCTCCCCGTGGGTTCTCCTGGTGTTCTCCTAGTCTTACGTAAAACATGATTTAAGAAAAAAATAAAATTGTAGTGATCTCCACACACTTTTTTTAGGCATTAGCACTAAATTTGAGGCATTAGCACCATATTTTTGAGGCATTAGCACCAAAATTGAGGCATTAGCACCAAATTTAGGATGATCAAATCCATTTCGGGTGATACCATCCCTAAAGGGTTAACCTTCTACCCTTAGGTTTTAGTTTTGAATCAAAAAACAAGTTTTAAAGCATTAGAACTTAACTATTAACTCATAAAAATTAATCAGTTGGTAAAAAAACAATACTACAATTTTATTTTTTCTTAAATCATGTTCTACATAAAATTAGGAGAACAACAGGAGAACACTATGGGGAGAACCCCTAGCAAACCTCATATATATATATATATTTTCCGCACAAAAGATATTTAGACGGTGTGAAACAATTGTATAATTAAGTCCATACATGAAATTAAGATATAGTCCTATCGAACTCTTTCCTTGTATCTCTAGCTCTCTTCTTTCACATATTTCATTCTATTTCAAAATTCACTCGAGACTTCTCATTTCATAAATAATATGTGATATTATTAAATAATTTTTTCACACGAGTAATGCATGCGTACATGGAATAAAGCAAAAATCTAGAAGCTTGACATCATTGACCGATGTTGTGATCATATGCAATAACATCAAGATTTACGTAGTTCTTTTACGCAACAACCAAAAAAAAAAAAAAAA
>CM017328.1:33097103-33163670 GCA_006937295.1 Carpinus fangiana | reverse complement strand
TTTTTTTTTTTTAATTTTTTTTTTTATATGTCCGCATAGGAAGGGGAGGGGGACTTGAACTAGTAACCTCCGCTTCATTAGACGTGGTCCCAGCAGATTAAGCTACCTCTTAGGGACTTTCTTTCTTTCTTTTAATAACAATAACTAGTATTGATTGAAGGGGGCGAGGTATATGTAAGGACCAAGATCCCCTAATTTTTTTTTCCAAATATGAGATTCTCAAATACATGAAATATTTGGGGTAAATTGTGAGAATTAAGATTTGAATTCATGACTTTGCTGTGATATTGAATTAATTGCGCCCAAAACCCCCAAACAATATTGAAAGAGGGTGAATAGGTACTGTTGCCCAAGTAATCACTACCAATTAAAAACTCACAACCACATATAATATCACCAAAAGGAAGTAAATCAATAAAAAACATTAAACATACATAATAATGTTGGTGAAGAAGTGGAAAGCTTTTGAAGAACTTTAAAAAAAAAAATTCACTATGGGAAATCCAAACCTAGAATTATATTCAATATATATATAGTGGATATATATACATATAGTGGATATATATACACACATATATATATCCACTATAAAAGAATCAAATTACTTAGAATTATATCACTTGTACTTGCAAAACCTTTGAAATAGCCTGAATTGTACCCAACAAATTACCCATTGCTTGGTATCTACCTCTATAACTACAAATTTCTAATCGATTCCTCTAAAGAGTCTCCCTTTGCAACTCGGAGCTTCGATGGCTAAAGCCTAAAGGCTATTAGGAATCTGTGTAGAAGGAATTGAATGCATTGAGATCGATGCACGAGGTATCTCTTAGCTCACAAAACAATGGCCTTTGAGCTCCTGGTCTATGAAAAATCATGATTATGATGCTTAATTAAATAGATACGAAGAATAAAACTATGCTTTAATGTAATTAAATTTCTAAGATATCAATTTTTTAAGGCAGTGTTTGAATGGGCACGTAAGTTTCTTGTTAAGATGGATCTAGGGTTTCAATTTGTCCCATTTTTGTTTATACGATCGAGCTTTGACCAACCTTCCAACCAAGTGAATCTAGAATAGTTAAGGCTTTCTCTACAACCAAGAAAAAAGTATATAAAAAAAAAGCTTAGTTCTCCCTCCTATGAAAGAACTCCCTCTAAGGAAAACTCTTTGAGTTTTTTCTTTCCCCTGCCTCGGCCTCCCTGTGTTTTCTGCCTCAGTTTTCCTCCTCTTCTCCTAGACACCTCCTGCCACTCATCTTTCTATCATCTCCATCTCTTTTTCTTCTTGTTATCATATCCTCTTCCCGTTCCTTTCTATTTTTTCTTGTTTGGTTTTCTCACTGTTTTTCTCTTCCATAAGCCTCCTCTTTCTGGTTTTATGGATATTGACAGCCTCATTGCTCAAACTGAGGCCCTCTCCTGGGATGATCCCTCTTCACAAATTGCAAACCTCTCAACTGAAACTGTCCAGGATGAATGTCTTCCTCTTGTAGGACATGTCATCTCTCAAAAAACTCACAACAACCAGTCAGTGTTTGCAGCACTTTCCAAAGCTTTGGAATTTGCTGTTCCTTTTTCCTTTGCTGTCTTAGGTCCAAACAAATACCTTTTCAAACTAACAAAGCCAGAACACCTATCAAGAATCCAAAAACAGGTCACTTGGAATGTAAATGGCTTTCTGATCATACTCCAGAAATGGCTTCCCCATGCTACTCTCACTAAGCTTCCTCTACAGTCAGCTCCTTTCTGGATCCAAGTCCACGGCCTTCCACTGATCAACATGACCACAAAAACAGCCATTTCCATTGGGAAAGCTCTGGGAAATCTCATCAAAGTGGAAGATAGAAGCAGTGACAAGCTTACTTTCAGAAGTTTCCTCAGGATGCTAGTGGAAATTGATGTAAGCATCCCTTTGAAACCTGGCTTCTCCTTGCAAAGAGATGGTGGTGAGTCTCTTTGGATCTCTCTCAAGTATGAGAGATTAGATATCTACTGTACCTCTTGCGGCAGAATTGGCCATAATCATGACCACTGCATGGCTCCTCCTGTAGAAAGACTTCCTGAGAACTATTTAGTCTCTCTGCATGTAAACATTTTTTCAAATCTGCCCAAAATCTCTCCTATCACAAAAAACCACACCTCCATGGCTAGCACCTTATCTCAACCTTCATCTTCTCAGCTCAGGTCGCCTGAATTCAACCGGCCACATAAAGATAACCAAATTCCTGTCCCAAAAAGTCAAACTCCACAGGTTACCTGTCCACTACCACAGAAAATATCTCAAAGCCTAGTCACTTCACCTCACACCCCTGCTGCTTTTCCTGGCAGTAAGCTCACCCCCTCCACCGACTCATTACTCATCACTCAAACCTCCACACCAGCCTATACAGCAGCTCCACCTCAACCTCTCTTGCTTCCCAATTCCCAAAATGTAACCCCTATAACTAACCAACCCCTTGCTTGTTAGTATTGAACCAAAACTTGACAAAGCCCCCCACTCAAAATCAACCCTCTCTATCTATTGTCCTTCCCTTCATCTCAACCCACCACACTCTCTCTCCTCCACATCAGCATACACTTTTTCTCAGTCAACCCCTACCTCCACCTCAAAATCACTCGCCAAAAGACCCTCAAGCCATTCAAAAAAACCCTCTCTCCCAAGAAATACTCTGTTTCCACCCCGCCTTCATAAACCTCAAAAACCCCCACCTCCAGGTTATGACCCCTCCCAGATAGAGAAGAAGAAGAGAGAAAGACTGTCAGGAGAATTGCTCCCTTTCAAGAAACACTCCAGCAGCACTTCTCTTCCAGCTGTAAACCTTGATGAATTGGAAGCCTCTATTCCTATGGATGCCACTCCAAGCTCTCCTCAGCAGATTTCAGCCAGACCTCTCATCAAAGTTTCAAGGAAAAAGAAACAGGTTTCACCTTCTGTTTCCATCTTAGCTATTGATGAACATGTTACTCTTGACACCACAATTTTAGGGGATCAGTTGGTGTCCCCTGGAACCACATGAAGATATTATCCTGGAACTGCAGAGGGATCTCTCGCCCTGCTGCAGTTCGTGCTCTCAGGGCCTTGATTAGGTCAAACAACCCTGAAATTCTTTTCCTTTCTGAAACTAAATCCCCCCCTTCTCTCACCTCTTCTATTCTCAACCAGCTTGGCTTCTATGTCATGACTCATGTTGCCCCTTTAGGCTCCTGTGGTGGCCTGGTTCTCACCTGGAGATTAGGTGTGGAACTTGAATGTTTTCTCACTAACTAGAATAATATTACTGCATGGTGCTTTTCTGACCCCCCAAATCACCCGTGATCCTTTCTTGCATATATTGCCCCCCAGAAACCCTCCATAAACCAGCCTTTTGGGACTCACTCACTGCTGTTGGTGAGGATTTTGTCAGTCCATGGCTTTGCATAGGGGACTTCAATTTTGTTATAAACCAGTCTGAAAAGCTAGGAGGTAGGCCTATTGTAAGCTCTTCTCACTACCTTTTTAGAGGGTTTATTGATCAGTTGGGACTGGTTGATCTGGGGTTTGTTGGAAACCCTTTCACTTGGTGTAACAACAGGCAAGGTGCTGCTACCATCAAAGAAAGACTAGATAGGGGTCTTGCTTCTCTTGATTGGATCCACCTCCATCCAGAATTTTCCCTCACTCACCTTCCTGCCTCTATCTCAGATCACTACCCCATTTTCTTAAACACTAATACCACCTCTGCCTTTATGCCTAGACCTTTTAAGTTTGAAGAATTTTGGACCCTAGACCCCACTTATGGTCTTGTTATAGCAGCAACCTGGAAGCATTTTGTTTCTGGTTCTCCAGCTGTTTGGTTAGTAAAAAAACTGAACCAAACCAAAGCTGCTATTAAAAGATGGAACATCATTCACTTTGGCAACATTCAAGAAAAGATCAAAGCCTCCTTGCTCAAGATTGAAGAGATTCAGCTTTCTCCTCCTAACCCTCAGGCTAGTGTGAAAGAGTCTTTGCTTAAGAAAGAGCATGATGATCTTTTGATCAAAGAAGAATCTCTGTGGAGAAAAAAATCCAGGGATACCTGGCTGAAGTGTAAGGAGCTAAACACCAAGTATTTCACTCCTCCACTTTGATTAGGAGGAGATCAAATGCTGTAAATTTTCTTAAAACCTCTAAAGGAGCTTGGGTGTCTGCCAGAACTGAAATTGGGGGGACTTTTGTTTCTCATTTCTCCAATTTGTTTTCCTCCTCGGCTCCCCCAAATGATACAGAGATGCTCAACCTATTTGAGCCTGTTATCACTGCTGAAGACAACCTTCTCTTGTGTGCCATTCCAACTGAACAAGAGGTGGTTCATGCCCTCTCCAGTTTGGGATCTTCTAAAGCACCTGGGCCTGATGGGTTTACTGCTCTTTTCTACAAGAAGTACTGGTCTGTTGTCAAAGAAGAGGTTCTTGGCTGCATCACTAATTTTTTCCAGAACCACTTTCTGCTAAAGGAACTAAACCACACTCACATTGCTTTGACTCCAAAGCAATCTGGTTCTCATATAGTCCATCATTTTAGGCCCATAAGCTTGTGCAACATCATTTACAAAATCATCACCAAGCTACTGGCCAATAGATTGAAATCTATGCTTCCAAAAATTATTTCTCCTCTGCAGTCTGCCTTTGTTCCCTCCAGAAACATCCAAGATAACACCATTCTAGCCCATGAATTGCTTCACTCCTTCAAAAACAAAAAAGGGAAATGTAGCTTCATGTTTCTCAACTTGGACATGGAGAAAGCTTTTGATAAAATGGAATGGGATTTCATTCTTTCAGTGATGAGCAAGCTGGGGTTCCACTCCTCTTGGATCAACTGGATCAGAATTTGCATCTCCTCCTCTACTTTCTCCATCCTCATCAATGGCAGTCCTTTTGGACTCTTTTCCCCCACTAGAGGCCTTAGGCAAGAAGATCCTCTTTCTCCTTTCTTGTTCATTTTAGGTGCCGAGGTTTTGTCTAGACTTTTGTTCAGAGAAGAAGCTGCTGGAAATATCAAAGGCCTAAAAATCTCAAAATCCTCTCCTACCATCCATCATCTCCTCTTTGCTGATGATCTCTTGATCTTTGGCAAAGCCACCCCCAAAGAAGCCACCTATATTCACAATTGTCTCAAAAAATACTGCCTTTGGTCTGGTCAATCAATCAACAATGGCAAATCCTCCATAAAATTCTCAAAAAACATCAACCCTGCCACTGCAGAATTGATTCTAGACATTTTGCCTTTCTCTTCTTTCCCCTCTAGGTCTCTTTACCTAGGGCTCCCTATCATGTTTGGTAACTCAAAACACTCTGCTTTCCTCAACATCATTGACAAGGTGAAAACAAAGGTCGATGGCTGGAGGGCAAAGTCTCTTTCTCAAGCTGGCAGGTTGGTTCTCATAAAGTCTATGGTTGCTGCTATCCCCTCCTATGCCATGAGCACTTTCTTTCTCCCAAACAGCATTTGCAGCCAACTTGACAAGGTCTTCAAAAACTTCTGGTGGGGGTTCCCTCCCTCAAAATCCAAAAACCTCACTTTGAAGTCATGGAACTCCATCTGCACTCCAAAGACTCTTGGAGGCTTAGGTTTAAGAAAAACGAGAGAGGTCAACCTTGCTCTCATTTCTAAACTTGGATGGAAGTTGCTCACTGGTTCAGACTCTCCTTGGGTTGCCTAACTCTCAGGTAAGTATCTCCAATCTGGTTCTTTTCTCTCCCCCTCCTCCCATTCTTCTCCTTCTTGGCTTTGGAATGGCATTCTCAAGTCAAAACCTATCATAGTTCTAGGTTCTTGCCATAGGATTCATAGATTTTCAGCTCTCTCTGTTTGGAACTCCTCTTGGATTCCAACCATGCCTCTCTTCTCTCCTCAGTCTAATCCTTTGAGTAGGACCTCTTTCCCTGAGGTGAGGATTTCTGATTTAATTTCAAATGGCTCTTGGAATCTTCCTCTCCTCATTTCTTTGTTNTTTTTTTTTTTTTTTTTTTTTTTTTTTTTTTGACATGTCCGTACAGGAGGGGGAGGGGGACTCGAACTAGTAACCTCTGCTTCATTAAACGTGGTCCCAGCCGATTGAACCACTTCTTAGGGACTTTCTTTCTTTCTTTTAATAACAATAACTAGTATTGATTGAAGGGGCCGAGGCATATGTAGAGACCAAGATCCCCTAAATTTTTTTTCCAAATATGAGATTCTCAAATACATGAAATATTTGGGGTAAATTGTGAGAATTAAGGTTTGAATTCATGACTTTGCTGTGATACTGAATTAATTACGCCCAAAACCCCCAAACAATATTGAAAGAGGGTGAATAGGTACTGTTGCCCAAGTAATCACTACCAATTAAAAACTCACAACCACATATAATATCACCAAAAGGAAGTAAAGCAATAAAAAACATTAAACATACATAATAATGTTGGTGAAGAAGTGGAAAGCTTTTGAAGAACTTTAAAAAAAAAATTCACTATGGGAAATCCAAACCTAGGATATATATATCCACTATAAAAGAATCAAATTACTTAGAATTATATCACTTGTACTTGCAAAACCTTTGAAATAGCCTGAATTGTACCCAACAAATTACCCATTGCATGGTATCTACCCCTATAACTACAAATTTCTAATCGATTCTTCTAAAGAGTCTCCCTTTGCAACTCGGAGCTTCAATGGCTAAAGCCTAAAGGCTATTAGGAATATGTGTAGAAGGAATTGAATGCATTGAGATGCACGAGGTATCTCTTAGCTCACAAAACAATGGCCTCCTGGTCTATATATACAAAGATAAGGGGAAATACAAAGATAAGAACAGAATGAAATACAAGCTTTTCAGGAAAAGCCAAACCAGACAAACTCCTAGAACTTCCATGGAGTGGGAAGAAACCTGGAACAGAACCCTGCAAATGCAGATGGTGAAGGCCGCAGCGCAATAGATGGATACAACCATCTGGAGTATGAAAACTCTTGTAAACTCAAATCTAGACAAGCTTCTAACGAAACTGTAAAGATTGAGAGGAAAAAAAGAAAAAGGGGTAACCAAAAAAGAGAAAAAATGATTCCTCACAGAAAGTCTGAAGCCCAACCAGTGCTGGAAAACCTTAAAGCAACAACATAAAAACAACATAAAGCAGTAAAACGAAAGCTCATGAGACAGCAGCCGCAGCGGAGGGAAGAGGTCCATGCTCCGGCGCGTGAGGACCATGCGCCGGCTCGTGGGTGTCGGCCTACAGAACGGAAAAGGGCGTCTGGAAGCTGGGATGATGGTGAGGCTAGTGGAGTGGCGCGTAGCAGACCTTAGTTGGTGGAGAAAAGCGGATCTGATTTTGAAAAACTCGATCTTTGAGACTCTACAAATCCGGCCTGCAACTAGATGGAGGAGACAACCCGCGGGGGTGTTGAGGCGACTGACAGGGGAGGAAGATTGCTGCTTCTGTTTCATGAGAATCAGAGAAAGATCGTCAAAGATGATAGAAAGATCTAGATAAAAATCTAGAGAGACATGAGTTTCTTCTAGAAGAGAAAAACTCAAGAAAGAAAGCCAAAGACTGTTACGGGAAGGGGGAGGAGGGAAACCAGGAGGTTTACCCTCCTCCTTAAGCTTGGGCAGCAGCTGTGTTTTCTTCAAGAGAGAGAAGAGAGTGTTTTAGGTTTTTTTTATGGTATTTTTGTCCAATTTGTCCATTGTGATTTTAAGGCAGTGTTTGAATGGATAAGTTTTTTGTTAAGATGGATCTAGGGTACGGTTTCAATTTGTCCCATTTTTGTTTATACGATCGAGCTTTGACCGACCTTCCAACCAAGTGAATCTAGAATAGTTTATGCTTTGAAATAGGCCATTTGGACCCCATGGGACCGCCATTCCAATTGAGTGATTCGGCCTCTAAGCTTTTGTTCTTTGTACGATTCTTTCATTCGAATGCCCAACAACCGAGATTCCAACTGAGCTATTCAAACCATCAAGATTTTGTATTCCAAATCAAGTGCCAACTTAACCTAACAAAAATTTGACTTGCACCAATTTGTTTTGAAACATAATTTTGCCAACACAAAACCTTACAGATGCCATGTTAAATTACTATTTACTCTAAAAGCTTAAACCGGTAAAAATGGTTGATTTAATCATTTAATTAATATTCAACCTGAAATTGTGATGAAAAATGATACATTACACTAAGAAAGTATGCTAATCTTTCAGTTGCATTCACAAAAGGAGAAATGGTGCACATAGACATCGTGCCAGGAACACTAAAGGGCATATGGGATGAATGGGGAATCGACATATTAGTTTTGGTGAGCTTTACCTTGCAAACTGTCCTCGCTCTCTGTGGAAACCGTAGAAGATACATACCAGGATTTTTGATGAGATTTACAGTTTGGTCTACCTACTTGTTGATCGGATCTGTCGCAAAGGTTATCATAGGCAAACTCAGTGCTATCGAAATCAGGGACACTAAGCAACACAACGTTCGTAGGGAACTAGAGGCACTGTTGGCACCATTGCTTCTAGTGCAACTTGGAAACCCAGATGCCATTACTGCCTACTCAATAGAAGATAATAAATTGGGATTGAGACAGCTGCTTAGCCTGATATTCCAAGTGGGTATTGTATTTTATATCCTCATTAGGTGCTGGACTAGTAGTCCGATCTCATTTCTATACTTGCCAATGTTTTTGGCCGGAATAATCAAGTATGGAGAGCTAGCATGGGCTCTCAAGTCAGCACTGAGGAACTCTGGTTTAACCACAGAGGAAATTATCAATGAAGCAAATGTTCCTGCTTTATTCCGAAAGCTACCAAGGGACATTCCTGGTCTGGAATTGATTGTAAAGGCCTATTATCGCTTTGATTGCTTCAAGCCTCACCTTGAGAATTGGTTTTATAAGCCCTTTCATGAATCTCTTTCGTGGATGTCAATTGATGCATATTCGGCAGAGGACATATTCAAAATCATAGATGCTGAACTTGGCTTCATGTATGATGTGCTCTATACAAAGGCCCCTATTATATATACACAGATAGGTTGCATTCTGCGTATCATCAGTTTCTTCAGTTTAGCATCTACTTTATGTGGATTCACAATCATATTCAAGAACAAAGGCAATTTGCAAGATTGGGATGCCGGCTATACCTTTTTTGTACTAATTATAACTATCATTCTAGAGGTTTATCAAATCATACTACTACCTTTCTCAGATTGGGCAATAATCCAGATGATTAAGCACCATAATGTGCCGGTTATGATGCAATGTTTGCAATTTCTTGGCCCAAAGGCATGTAAGTGGAAGAGGTGGTCCAATTCACTGGGACAATTCAATTTGTTAAGCTTTTGTCTTCACGACAAGCAGTTAAAGTTAAGTAGAATCATCAAGTTTTGTGGCAAGGACATGGAGTTCAGAAAGATTACGAATAAGAAACGAGTGGGGTTGCCTAAAGTGTTGAAAGAAGTGATAATACAAGAGTTGAAAGAGGTGGATCAAGTGAGAGACCCAAGGCCCATCACCCAAAGAGGTCAATGGGCACTTGAAAGGCATGGATGCCTCAACCAGTTTTTATGGAGTGTTAAAAGGAACTTCGACAAGAGCATTACCATATGGCATATTGCAACAGACATATGCTATGATTCAGATATTGTTTTATACGACAGTATTGTAAACTCCTGTGTTGAAATGAGCAAACAGTTGTCGAACTACATGATGTACCTTCTTGCCTTGCGACCGCACATGTTATGCACCACCACAGCGGATGTAATATTCCATCATTCCTACACTAAACTGATGATGTTCTTAAGAACTGGACCATCAATAATAAGAGATGAACACAATGCCTGCTGGATTTTGAGAACTGAAGAACTTGCAGAGGAATCGAACTTCGACAGAAATAAGGAAAGCATCGTCACATCTAATTGGCACGTGCTTCAAGATGCGCAAAAACTCGCTAAGAGTCTGATGGGTATGGAGAACAGATGGCACATCATAAGTAGTGTTTGGGTGGAGATGTTGTGTTATGCAGCAAATAACTGCCCTGTGGATTACCATGCAGAGCAACTGAGGCGAGGTGGGGGGTTGATTACTCATGTCTGGCTTCTCCTAGCTCACAAGACAGAGAAGTTCTATACCAGTGACTAATTTATTTATTTATTATTATTTTTTTTTTGAGGTATTTTTCCTTTGAGATTGTCTCTAATAAATGTCTCTTACATGTAGCAGGATGTGGGTTTGAGACATATGTAGTTTAATTACGATTGTAATAAATTATCTATGTTCATATATTTTGGAAATTCATCTTGTTTTTTATTGTTTAACTCGGCCTGGAAAACAGTGGAATTTGATGTTCGAAATGATGCTCAACCAATATAGCTGGGTGGCCACAATTAATGTGCATGTGCGTCGAAATAACCTTTCTAAATTGGGGTTGCAAGCCGATAAGCACACAGCAAAACTTATGCTAGATTTACTACACATAATAAGTTTTGATGCAGTTAATTCTATGGAAAAATTAAAAGAGCAAGAAGGACTTCTCATATTCACAGGGGCTTAGCTATAGGGCTATTCTAGTACACTAATTTTTTTTTTTTTTCTTTTTCTATTCAAAAGGGTAGGATGGGCCAACCAACTATGACTACTCTATTTTGGGTGTAAACATGGTAGCCCTTACCCATTAGAAATTGCTCATGAGGAACCTAAACGGAGGGAACCGCAACCGCTCCCTTAAAAGTTAAAACCATTTGAGTCATAGTCTGACTCAGCCCTACCAGGCCATCAGTGAAACTCAAGGCAGTTGATACTAATAAGGTCTATGTGAGTGCATGATTGTCCATTATGAAGAGTCAAACTCACACCCTAATATATGCTCATCCTCATAAAGATTTTTTTGAGACTACTGAACCACCGCCCTATTCTACACTTACATGGTAGACTCAGTAAGGAGTCCAAAAGAAGACAAACCCGCCCGTAAAAGTTTCACGTGGGGGTACAAGGAACATAGAATAAAGCAAAAAGTCCAATACTAGGATACATTAATCATGCGAAAACGCTATTACAAAGGTAAGTATCATTTGTTCCCCTAACTCCGAAGGTAAAAGGTATATGCTAGTATTAGCAAAGGTAATAGCTGTATGTTATAGCCCATCAAAGAAAAGAAATCATCCTCTAAATTAAGAGAAAGAAGAAAAATCAATCTTCTCCATGCATTGGAGGTGAAAGAGAAAATACCATTGTATCAGTTCTTCCACGTACAGTGGAGATCTCCAATCATCCTCCAAAAATGCTTTGCCAAATTGACCCAATAGTCCTATCGAACTCTTTCCTTGTCTCTCTCTTCTTTCACGTACATATTTCATTCTATTACAAAATTATACTAAGTTATAAGGAGTTCTCATTTCATGAGGACGCTTAACTAACAAGCTTTAAGGGCATCTGCATGCATACAGTCACAATCTAAAGGAGGATGGGATTCCACGATACTCCTGTACACATCAAAAACCTTTTATGACTAAAACAACCTTAAAGTTTTCGTGGTTCACTAGGTCCTTAAATTCGTCGTAGGTTCCTTCATCATACGTGATAATGTTAAATAATTTTTCCACATGCAAGATAGAATAAAATAATCATCTCCCCATTAAAGATAGAATACAAAATTATAAAAAAGAAGTCTCCTTTGCGGTGCAGCAACGAAGAAGAAAAGAATGTCCGGCGCTCATCCTCACAACTGGCAGAATACAAACTTCAAAAGAAAAAGTACTAAAGACCATCCAAATTAATTAATTAAGCAAAGCTAGTGTGAAGTAAAAGAAGGTGATTAATTAATTTTCCACCTGGCCTGCAGGTTATTTAATTCACATTTTTTATATGCAATCAATCATCTTGCAAATGAAGCAAGGGTGCACCAATTTTATATATATATACACACACACATCTTGCAAACAGGAAGCGCTTCCTGCTTGCTGCAATTAACCACTCTATTACAACACATTCTGTACGTCTTGCTGGAGTACTCAGGAACTCGGTGGCTAAGGTTTGTGCATGTTTTGTTTAGGATTAATGCAAAATATAATTTATATAACTTCTTTTTATTATTTCGGTTGCTATTGTTGCTATCGTTTTTCACGATAAGACATCGGGTTTACTAGGTGGAGTATTGCTACGTACTACACCCTAATCCCACGTCCATTCTAATATTGTCATTGGCAAGGGCAGAACCTATCTAAATACGTATATATAGTCACTCTACATGTGTGTGGGTGCGTACGTCTATGCATGTAAATCACATGATTTTTATATGCATCTTTAAAAATACCTTTAAAACTCACTTATTTCAAAGACAAACNAAAGTAATCCACACCGGGTTCTTGGGTTAATCAACATGGGAAACCGGGAGTATACACCATGCCCTAGGTCTCATGTGGTTGTCGGTTTTCACAGTTCATATGCTTTCCTAGAGAACAACTTAGTATACACCATGCTAAATCCTTTAGGGAAGAAAAGAGTTAGAGTATACACCATGCCTAATTCGTTGCTTAGGGAAACCAATAGCTTACGGAGTATACACTATGCCCTTAGGTTGGCAACCATTGAATATTTATCATGTAATTTGAGCATTGGCATATTGTTTTATTGTATAAGCATGATTAGTGGTGGAAATCAAAGCCCTACCTCTTTTGCATTATTTTAAATCAAACTCAATTTTTCTCTCTTACTTTTCATCGCAAATCTAATTTTAAGCGTAATTTACCAATCCCTGTGGGATCGATCTTGCACTTACACTTTACTACATCTTTTGACCTTGTGCACTTACAAGCAAAACGTAACAAATATTATCTATTAATTTAGGTAGTATTTGTCACAACAGCACGCCTAGTTCTCACACTACCAACCTCTTAACTTCATCTTGCACTAATAATTTCCTTACTTTAATCCGGGCATAACCTAATGCAAGCTGCAAGTATTTAAGCAAGAACCTCTTCTTCTTTTTTTATCTTTTATCTTTTTTTATTGTAAATTTGGGACTTTTTGGTCTTAATTTGGTCAGCGATGAAAAACTTTTGAATATCGAATCGGATCAATTTATTATTATTATTATTTTTTTTGGTAAGAATGACCGTTGAATTCCTAATGCAATTGTAGATTGTTGTCTTTAGAAATAACAGCTCGATCTATTAACATTTGTTTTCGGGTAAAAGGAAGATATCATCAGCGCTCTAAGGTACACGACAGTTTTATTTTTTAGTGTACGTACGTGCTTTTTCTTAATTAAATCTTTTTTTTTCTATGCTCCTATTTTTGAAACAAAATCTCATATTATGCCAAATTTCATTATACAAATTTTATGATAAGAAACTCGTTAGTATTCATTTTCCCTTTATTTATTTATTTCTAACGTTGGGATGGGGTGTTAATATATCATATCTATGGCAAAAAAACAAAACTTGAGACAACTTAAGATAAAAGTTTCATAATTGTAGTAATTGACATTAGTGGATTATTAGTTATTGTTAGAGAATAGCAATGTGGGCTTGTCTCACATTGCTCAAGGGTTGAGAAAGCCCACATAAATTAGCATTCCCTAAACTTGTCCCACATTGAAAAAACATGAAATCCCTCTCCCCTTTGGCTCTTATATAAAGAGGCTTCTTATTTTCAATTAGATCCACTCAATAAATCAAGATGTAGCATATAGGGCTTTAGTGTATAGATGTAGATCTTAAACCGAACCACCTTAAATCTTGTGTCTCTTGTCTTCTTTCTCTCTTGCTCTTTTATATTTCTGCATTTATATTTCCGCTTTATGATTTCTTACATAGTATCAGAGCTAATAGGCTAACGTCAACTATTAGTTTCTGGGTTAATTCCTTGTTTCCCTTTTGTTTTGTAATTTATTTTATTTTATTTTATTTTTTAGTTTTATTTTATTTTATTTTTTTTGGGATTAGTTTCTTAGCACTGTTTTCTACTCTCTTTGCTCACGTCTCTTTGAGACATTTCGTCAACCACCTTCATCACCCACTGCCGTTAGCTTTCTTCATTGCCTTCTCCATGGCTCTTTCGGGTTTTTTTTTTTCAACCCATCACAGTGGTTCGATCTGGAAAAATAATTTCAGATTTTGTCCATGCCTTCATCATCGCTTAATCTGGAAAAATATTTTTGTTGTTCTTACCATAGACTATTTTTCTCACCTTTTGCCTCCATTTTCTCATCTGATGTGCCCGGCCTATCGGATTGATTTCCTTTCTTTTTTCTTTTTTTTTTTTCTTTGTGCCCGTGTGCTCTTCCACCTCCTTTCTCACGTTGCTACCAACTTTTGTCCTAATGGCTTTGCTCCCTCCCCTGCTTTTATTTCTTAAAACCTTCCCGCTGAATTCCATTAGTTTTTCTATGCTTAATTTTTAACAGTGAAGTGCACAACATGTACATGAACATCATTAACTTTTGATCGGAACGGGCCTATTATGGGCTCCTATATAAAGAGGCTTCTTATGTATAATTAGATTCACTCAATAAATCAAGATATAGCCTATAGGGCTTTAGTGTTTAGATGTAGGTCTTAAACCGAACCACCTTAAATCTTGTGTCTCTTGTCTTCTTTCTCTCTTGCTCTTTTTTATTTTTGCATTTATATTTCCGTTTTATGATTTCTTACAGTTATATATCTCAAAAGATTAAGCTAGTTAATAGAAAATTGTTAATTTAATGGGTTAAACCCCTAGGGTTTGGACACTTTAAATTTTTTCCCTTAAGGTTTGATTTGTATCAGGAAGTACATGTAATTTTTTGATTTTTTTAAAAAAAGAATTAAAAATATTAAAAAATTATTTTTTTCACATAAAAAAAAATTAAAATTACAAATTTTGGGGGTGGCTCCCTTGACCATTTGGGGGTGGCCACTTTGGCCATGGGCCACCCCCAAGGAGACAAGCCACCCCTTGAACTTATCATAAATTCTTCGACCGTTGTATCTGAATTCTTCATAGAAGCTTTCGCAGTTATCATCTCCACAAAGTATATATAACCAATCTTCTAACCCACCTGTCAAAGTATTCATAAAAATGGATTTCATGAGGAAGAGACGAAAAAGAATGCTTTATCATTTCTCAAGCTTCGAGAGAATGTAGAACATGGTGAAACCCAACAACAATTTCACTATTTACTTCTTCATCCTTCACTTGTTTCACCCCAAAACTTATGTAAACCCAGATTTGGAAGCTCTAATGGCCATTGAAGTACCCCATCTCAACAACAAGATCAACAACCCACTAGGGGGTGGTTTCGGCCACCCCCTAGGCCATGTGCTTAACAGCAGAAGCCACAGTCTGCGTGTGAACCAAATCCCTATCCATGATGGCATCCTCAAGCAATGGGGTCACGTCATAGATGTAGTCTTTTCCCATTTCACCGATATACTCAAACAGACAAGAGAGGGATTTCAAGACACAGTTTTGTACATTAAAGCCTCGTTTGATTCGTGGATTAGGTCTTTGGATTAGACTAGCTAACGTGTTAGCTAACTAGTCCTTTGTTTGGTAACATTCTATTCCTATTCCCATGGGACTACTAATCCCATATACACAAGGTTAGCTAAGTTCTGGCACATGGTACTCATTCATCAAAGCCGGCCAAAATTTTTAATTTTTTTAAAAATATTTTTAATTCTTTTAAAAAAAAAATTAAAATTTTAATTATAGGACACGTAGCGCAATATGATTGGTACTAACATGGCGTTCCATTAAGTTTTGGACAAAATTTTAACCGAGATACTATTTACTTCTTTATGAAAACTATAGATGCCTTATGTGATATAAATCAAATCCTAAAGAGAAGAAAATAAAGTGTGCAAACCCTATGAGGTTTTTTAGTATTTAACCCTAATTTAATTATTTTGGGGAAACTTCACTTACCCCCCTGAACTTTGGCCACTTTTGTAAATACTCCCCAACATTCAAAACCTCTCAACTTAAGTGTATCAAAGTTTGATTTTCTCTCACTTTGTCCCTTCCGTTAGGATTTTGCAGTTAAATCAAACAATCAAATGTATAAAAGACTTTTATACCCTTAAACTTTTGTAAAAATTCCAAATTTACCCTTATTTATAAATAAAAAATTATTATTATAATTATTATATTAAAAAAANACCCCAAAAGCCCAAAACCTATTTTTCCTTTTTTTTTTTTGGGTGGCCAGACCACCCCCTTGGCCATGAGGGTGGTTCGACCACCCCCAGACTGGCTGTAGGGGTGGCTCTAGCCACTCATGAATGGCCAAAATGACGTCGTTTTAGGTTGGGTGGGTGTTGTAGTTTTGGAACCCAAAACAGTGTAGTTTTGGAACCCAAAACAGTGTAGTTTTAGAGTCAGAGATAAAATTGGCATTGCGAAGGGTTCTGTTAGGATTTTACAGAAAATCCTAACGGAAGTGACCAAAGTTCAGGGGGGTAAGTAAAGTTTCCCCAATTATTTAATGAATATTCTAACACTTTTTTTTTTTTCTTTCACTTGTGAGTCTAGACAATACATATATGAAATGTTTTAGTTAAAATGAGGGTAACATGTTAGAGTTAGGGTTTAAACTCACAACTTCTACTCTAATACTAAACTTACGCCCAAAGACCCCAGACAATACCTAGCTAGAGGGTGGTGAATAGGTGTTATCCAATAATCACTACCAATTAAAAATTCACAACTACACAATATTACCAGAATTAAGTAATGCAATCATAAAAATATTAAATATAGCATTTTTGAAGAACTCTTTAAAAGTAGGAAAAAATACACTTTACCTCCAAATTTTCACCCGATTTGCAATTTGACTTTCAATGTTTTAAAATTTGCAATTAATGTACACCCAATAAAGTATCAAAAATTTGCAATGTAGCCATTCCATTAACCGTTTCAGTCCAATTTGATGGAAATTTGCTCACATGCAAGGCACGTGCATTTTTGGTCTAAAATTTTCAAAATTGTCCCATGTGTTTTAAAAAATTCAAAAAAATTCCCCAAATTCAATAAACCAAAATCAAGAAAGAAAAAAAAAACTGGGGTTGGCTACGACCACCCCCAAGTGGCCAAGTGAGGGTGGCCGAAACCTGCAACCCCATGGCCAAAGGGGGTGGCTATGACCACCCACTACAAAAATTAGGATTTTTAAGGATGGACTAGTAGTGATATTTTTAGACCAAAATATGTCACTACTATTAATTAGTGACGTGTGGGTGACACATCAAAAACCATGCAATCCATAATGGGAATTAGTGACGTTTTGGAATTCCACACGTCACTGGCCAATCGGTGACCTGTTGAATTCCACATGCCACCAACCTAAAGGCACCAGTTGGTGAAGTGTTAAGATTGGCATGTCACCTCTTTTGGTGACATGCCAACTTCGATGGGTCACCTTCTTTTGGTGACGTGCCGGTACCCCCAATTTTTTTTTTAATATAAAAAATAAGGGCAATTAAGTATTTTTCCTCATTTCCATAAGAGAAAACAAAAATCATTAACATATGAGTCACATTACAAATTTTTGATACTTTGTTAGGGTACATTATAAATTTTTAAACATTGGAAGTCAAATTGCAAATCGAATGAAACTTTAGGAGAGTAAAGTACCGTAATTTTCCCTTAAAAGTAAAATCACTTTAAAGTAGTCAAACCCATGAAACTTATCCACTATAGATGAATCAAGTCACAATCAGTTATACTTGCAAAACCTTTGAAATTAATCTGAATTGTACCGAACAAACAATTTGTATCTACCTTAATAGTTCTAGAATAGTGATCAATTCTTCTATAGGGCCTCTTCTTACAACCCATATAATTTCGATGTCTAAAGGTTTTCAGGAATGTGTGGTCTAAACAAAGTCTAAGAGAATTAATGAATTGAATGCATAAGAATACTCAAAATCTCTCTTATCTCATAAAACAATGGCCTTAGGGTTTATGAAAAAATGTCTGTTATGATGCTTAAATAGACCTAGGGAAGAAAACAATGTTTTTGTGCAATTCGAACTTTGAAACAATAATTTTTTAAGGTTGCATTTGGACGCGTAAGTTTCTCATTCAGATGCGCTAGGGTTTCACAAATTACTAGTTGTAGTCCGACCAAATCCACCTTATATCATTACTTTTATCCAACCATGATAGAGACCGAGATGTTCTGGCAGCCTTCATTCCATGACCAGTTCAGGTGGTGTCCGACTAAGGGTGCAACCAAGCCGCTTTGTGGCTTCTTTATAGTTTTGTTATTCGACACTAACTAACCATGATCAGTCTACTTGTGCCTTTCTGGGACTCGTCAATTTGTCCATTTTCATTCGAACGAGCTAGCTCTGACCAACCTTCCAACTTAGTGATTCGAAATAGGTTGTTCGATCCAACCCCCTTGCATGGGACAGCCATATTTGGCCTCTAAGTTCTAGTTCTTTTTACAAATGTCTCATTCGGATGTCCAACACTCGAAACTCCTATTGATGGGGGCAAGGCATATGTAGGGTGGTATAATTAAGGCATCACCATCAAGATTTTATGATCCAAATCAAGTGCCGACCTAGCCTAACAAAACTTAGGCATACACCATGTTAGGGATATGACGTGCAGTAGTTTCAGTAGGAATCTATGTTATTGTTTTCTATCTTCTTTTTGTCAAGTAGTTAGATAAGATTGGAAATCTAATTGATAGAGTTATTTATCTTCTATTCAAACAGGAGTTATCAATTAGTAGGATTAAAGAGTTATCTTCATTCGAATAAGGAGTTATCTCCATTAGATAAAGGATCACGTATCCTAGTAGGTTTAGGAGTTAAACTACTACTTTATGTCTTATTAGCTGTCTATTTAAAGGCACAATCATTCAATAAAAAGCATGCAAATTTAATCTTTAAACCTTGTGTTTGTTATGAGACCCAGGAATCTCTAATTTCCTATCGCTAGTTGTTTCAATTAGCAAATATAGGGAAGAATAAGAAGCAGGATCCTGCTTCCTTCCCCGTTTCTACCTGAGTTACTAGATCTGTTACGCATTCACGTAACAATTTGGTATCAGAGCCAAATTCCCTTCCAATGGTGGACCCAAGAATGGAACACATGGAGCAGCAATTCGCTGGTTTGCAGAAGATGTTAGAAGGTTTCATGAAATCTTCGTCGGAGCAAACAAAGAAATTGGCGGAATCAATGCAAGCCTCAGCAGAGGAGACAAAGAAATTGGCAGCAACAATAGATGACAGGCAGAGCAAGGATTCTGGAGAGAATTCCACGGCTAGAAACCGTTCCAAAAAAACCAACGGGCACTAGAATTCCTACAAGTTGAAATTGGCTAAAATGGAATTTCCTAAGTACAAGGGGGTAGACGATCCCACAAGTTGGATATGTAGAGTCGAACAATTCTTTGAATTCCAACAAACTGAAGAAGAAGATAAATTATCCATGGCTGCCTACCATCTTGAGGAAGAGGCGCAAATGTGGCACCAATTATTTCGAGACATCGAGGAAACTGTTACCTGGGAATCATTGAAGGCTGCTCTCCATATTCGTTATGGCCCAACAGTCTTTGAAAACCACTTCGGTGATTTGACCAAACTTCAACAAGTGGGCACCGTGAGGGACTATCAACTTCAATTCGAGCAACTCCTTAGCCGAGTAGGAAAATTATCAATTCCACATCAATTAGGATGTTTTGTGAGTGGATTGAAGGGAGATCTGAGGACAGAGGTACAAGCCTTGAAACCTAGTACGTTGACAAAAGCTATCGGGTTAGCACGATTGTATGAAGCTCGCAATCAAGGGACTAAAAATCTTTTTGGCATAAACATTAAAGAACCTGACCCTCCACCCTTACAGTCTTCTGCATTGACCCGCCCCCAAGGACCAGTGGTGAAGTGCCTAAGTCCCACGGAACTACAGGTGAGGCGCGACCGTGGCCTATGTTTTAGTTGTGATGAATGTTTCATTTCGGGTCATCGTTGCAAGAAGCTATTCCTTCTTGAAGGTATATATCCAGAGGAGGAAAAGCCCGGAGAAGATCACCATGGTCGTCAAGAAGACACCATAGCCTTTTTGGAATTCTATTAAGATTTTCCTAATGTCACCCTTGAGGACAAGTGTGATTTGAAGGAGGGAGGAATGTTAGGGATATGACGTGCAATAGTTTCAGTAGGAATCTATGTTATTGTTTTCTATCTTCTATTCAAACAGGAGTTATCAATTAGTAGGATTAAAGAGCTATCTTCATTCGAATAAGGAGTTATCTCCATTAGATAAAGGATCACGTATCCTAGTAGGTTTAGGAGTTAAACTACTACTTTATGTCTTATTAGCTGTCTATTTAAAGGCACAATCATTCAATAAAAAGTATGCAAATTTAATCTTTAAACCTTGTGTTTGTTATGAGACCCACGAATCTCTAATTTCCTATCGCTAGTTGTTTCAATTAGCAAATATAGGAAAGAATAAGAAGCAGGATCCTGCTTCCTTCCCCGTTTCTACCTGAGTTACTAGATCTGTTACGCATTCACGTAACACACCAATTTGTTTTGACACATAATTTTGCCAACATGAAACCTTAGTACCATATTAAATCACTATTTGTTTCAAAAGCTTTATCTATTTTTAACATTTCTATTGCATTCTCAATAGGAGAAATGGCATCCTTCTGCTCAAGGCTAACGATGCTATGGAACGATTGGGGAATCGAGATGCTAGTTTTGGTGAGCTTCGCCTTGCAATTGTTCTCACTCTCTGTGGAAAACGCAGAAGATACATACCAGGATTTTGGATAAGATTCACAGTTTGGTCCACCTACTTGTCTGGTTCTGTCGCAAAGGTTATCATAGGCAAGCTTAGTGGGATAGAAATCAAACACATAAAGGAAAACGTCCCTAGGGCATTAGATGCATTGTTAGCACCTTTACTTTTAGTGCAACTTGGAAACCCAGATACCATTACTGCCTACTCAATAGAAGATAATAGATTGGGATTGAGGCAATTTCTTAACCTGATCTTCCAAGTGGGCACTGTAGTTTATATCCTCATTAGGCACTACTTGAATACACCAAGCAACACACCCAGGCTCTCATTTGTATACTTGCCGATGTTTTTGTCCGGAATAATCAAGTATGGAGAGCTAGTATGGGCTCTCAAGTCAGCACTGAAGAACTCTGTTTTAACAGTAGAGGAGATTGGTAAACAAGAAAATGTTTCTGCTTTATTCTCTCAGCTACCAAGGGACATTCCCGGTCTAGAATTAATCTTGAAGGCTTATTACCGCTTTGATTGCTTGAAACCTCACCTTGAGAACTGGTTCTATAATTCCTTTCATGAATGTCTTCCATGGATGTCGATTGATGCATATTCGCCGGAGGGCATGTTCAAAATCATAGATGCTGAACTTGGCTTCATGTATGATGTGCTCTATAAAAAGGCACCTAATATATATACATGGAAAGGTTGCAATTTGCGTATTATCAGTTTCTTCAGTATAGCATCTACTTTATGTGGATTCACAGTTCTATTCAAGAAATACAGATTATATTATTGGGAAGTCGTATATACCTTTGTGGTGCTAATTATAACTATCATTCTAGAGGTTTATCAGATCATACTACTACCTTTCTCAAATTGGGCAATAATCCAAATGATTAAGCACTAAAATATGCCGATTATGCTGCAGTGTTTGCGAGTTCTTGGCACATGGTCATGTAGGAGGAAGAAGTCATGGTCAAATTCATTGGGGCAATTCAATTTGTTAAGTTTTTGTCTTCACGACAAGCAGTTAAAGTTCAGTAGAATTATCAAGTTTTGTGGCTTGTGCATGGAGTTTAGAAAGAGTTGCAATAGGAAGCGAGTGGAGTTGCCCAACGTATTGAAAGAAGTGATAGTACAAGAGTTGAAAGAGGTGGATCAAGTGAGAGACCCAAAGGCCATCACCCAAAGAGGTCAATGGGCACTTGAAAGGTATGGATGCCTCAACCAGTTTAGATGGAGTGTTAAAAGGAACTTCGATAAGAGCATCACCCTATGGCACATTGCAACAGACATATGTTATGATTCAGATATTGTTTTATACGACAGTACTGTAAACTCCTGTGTAGAAATGAGCGAACTGTTGTCGAACTACATGATGTACCTTCTTGCCTTGCGACCGCACATGTTATGCACCACCACAGCGGATGCAATATTTCATCATGCCTACACTAAATTGATGAAGTTCTTAAGAACTGGGCCATCAATAATAAGAGATGAACACAAAGCCTGTGGAATTTTGGGATCTGATCAAGGACTTCTAGAGGAATCAGACTCCGATAGAAATGAGGAAAGCATCATCGATCACATTTAATTGGCATGTGCTTCAAGACGCGCAAAGACTTTCTAGAAGCCTGATGGTGAAGGAGAACAGATGGCACATCATAAGCAGTGTTTGGGTAGAGATGTTGTGTTATGCGGCAAGTAACGACTGTTGGATGGATTTCCATACAGAACAACTGAGGCGAGGTGGAGGGTTGATTACTCATGTTTGGCTTCTCCTAGGCCACAAGACAGAGAGGTTCTATACCAGTGATTAATGCATGTTTTTTCTTCTTCCTTTTTTCCAAAAAAAATGTTATGAGGTGTTTTATCTATCAAGTGTTGGATTCACAAGAGGTTTCTTTGATTATGGGTAAGATCCTTGGTGTAATTTATGGATGGTAACACACTATTTTCTGTGTGTCTTTATATATAGTTTTAAAGTTTCATGTGCTTCATCTTAGTTTCTTAGAAGAGTAACATTACAAATAATATTTTTGTTTTACCATTATCTTATCTTATTTGTTGATGTGGTAATGATAATTAATCCTTAATTTTATTATTTTTTTAACAAGGGCTATTTGTCACTATGAGGTCAACAAAATAAAATAATGCTGAAATAAAGACATACAATAACATTTACTTTTTTATTTTTAGGAAAAATTAATTAGTATTAACAAACAATTTCAACCACAAAAGCTTTCAAGAGCTAGTTTAATTGACTGGGACTATGTCTAATAAAGCATATGCTATTAGTTCGAATCCCCTTTCTCTTTTTTTGCAGATATGTAAAAAAAAAAAAAATTAACCACAAAATATTTTCAAAATACTCAATAATTGATATTATATCACATCATAATATTTTTTGGCCATAAAAAACAAAAAAGAACATTAAAAAAAAAAAAAAGGTGTTATGAAACTAACCAAATATCACCAATCACAATGGACTGAATTAAATCCACGTGGGATTTCACCATCACCATCATTACAATTTACGCTCCAACGGCTATTTTCCAGTTTCCCACTCCCAAAACCAAAAAAGGTCTTCTTTAGTTCACACTACAGGCCCATCCCACCGTTGACCGGGCCACGCTCACCCATCCACTGATGTGGAAGGCACTCTCGTAAGTAGCCCAACTACAACAAACATTTCCGTAATTTCACCTTCTCCCTCTCTGCAACTACAAATTTCACCTTTCCCGCCCAAACCACCTCTCTCTCTCTCTCTCTCTCTACACACACCTATACATACAACTTTATCGGGTTTCGTTTTCTTCCCAAAACCATGCCAGACCTTGGAAATCTCTCTTACTCAGCTTCTCTGACTCTCACTCGTTGCCCTAGCTTCAAACCGGTGACTGACCCACTCGATCCGGGCAGTACTCAATGCCCTACCTCTGTCCAAACCCTAGGCGAGGACTGCGATTCGGAGCAGAGGCTGTGGCTCCCGTTGCTGCACAAAAGGGAGGTCAGCAGTGGGAATGGAATTAGGGTTTTGAGGCGGAGCCGGGGCTCGTTGGACCGGGCGAAGAAGACCTCCAATGGGAAGGGCTTGGAGGACCACGTGAGGGCTTGGGTTCAGAGGAAGATGGAATCAGGGGTTCCCGAGTCGCGGTGCTCTCTTCCTTTCCTCGTTGGCGCTCCGAAAATGGTAATTTGGCATTTCTGTTTGGGCGCTGAGAAAATGTTGGAAAGAATTGGAATTTAGCATCTTGAATTTTTAATCGTTTTTAGAGTAATGCTGTACAGTTTCTTTGTACAATTGGTGTGCAATTTAAAACAATTTTAAGAAATGATGAATGTCAGTGTGAGAATGGTAGTTACTTGCTTCTTTATGATTTTCCTTCAAACCGAGAGCTAGCAAGTTAGCAACTATCTTGAAGAGTATTTGTAAGTTAACCTCATAGCAACTGCATTTTGGTGTGTGAAGATGATAATAAATTAGTAAGGATTGTAAAGAACATGTTAAATGTTGCCTTTTGAGGACCAGGAGCTTATTGACTACATATTTAGTTTATTTAGTTTGAAAAGGCAATAAAGAAGACTTCGAAACTCAATATCTACACTAGGAGATTACTCCCTGGAAGCTAAATGTGGATTTTTTGAAGTCTTTATGTATGGGGATTTGCCAATGTTAATGTTTAAAGCCGACACATACACACAGAAATATATTTGATTCTTATAGTTAGGAGTGTTGATTTGCCCTGTACTTTACACACCTGATGCATGCATGTTTTGCTCAATGAACGTTTTTGAATGTAAGCATGCAGAGAAGTTTATCATTATAGCCAAGACTACTGCTACAAAAACGGCAAACTTTGTTCATTGGCATGTTACTGATCGTTTTAGTGAGAATTGTGATTCCAACATAATGTTCACGTTTCATTCTTGTCATTTAACATTGGCATCCCCTTTTTGTTCCTCTCTCTTTGGTACTCATGTCAGGTTGAATGTCTTGTTTGCCATAACCTTATCTACCCTGGGGAGGAGCTATTATGCTCTGTTCGTGGTTGTCAAGGAGTCTACCACATACAATGTGCAAAGGCAAAGCTTCAGGTCTTAAATCTGAAAAAATTCAAGTGCCCACAACATGTAAAGTCCCACCAAATCTTATATTAGCTTTTATTATTATTTTTTTGGATGCATGCGTTGTCTCATTGTGCTAATTTTCTTTATTGTAACAACAAACACATGAAGCATATCATATTTGTAATTTGAAGCTACTGTTGGCGTGATTATGCTTTATTGATTTTGATGCAAACCTTCTAATACTTGGTGGTATAACCCAAGTAAAACATTAGTCACATATGTGCTATGTCCTAAAAAGGACTAGTCAAAGTCACAATGGATGACTTGTCAAAGTCACAATGGGAGCTTCCTAGTGTTACTTATATGGGTCAGTCTCACCTACCAAAGAACCAATATGAGACGTAACACCCATGCAACACCTTCACAATTCACCTACTCAATATAGTACTTAATTTTTTAGGGTGTCACAATCATTTCCATTTGAATCCATGATGTTCTCATCGGTGTCCATATCATGTTGCAATGCCCTAGTGCCTCATAATATTATTAGGTTAGTTACAGTACCATTTGTAACAACCTAGGGAAAATACTAACCATATATGTGTTATACCCGAGAAGAACTAATTAAAGTTACAATTTTGAGCTTTTTAAGTTACTTATTTATCTCATCTCACTTAGTAAGGAGCCAACATGCAATTTAGCATCCATGACCTTCACAATTCAAACGGTCAATGCAGGACTTCACTTTTTTGGCGCATCACACTTGGTATACTAGTGATTTAACTTTTGTCTAGCCTGTTGAAATGTGGATCAGGTCAATTTCTTACTGTATATTGAAATGGGAAGGCTGTTCCTTATTTTGGTTCTTACTTTTCCTTGCATTCCTGTTAATTTTATTCAATGTAACAAGGGCGCACATACAAAATATATCATATTTCATGCCTCTACATAATAAACACCTATGCTTTTGTTATATACATAGAAAGTGCCTTGGGTATTTTTGTAATTAATAGATGTTAATACACCCCTTCTTATGGTTGTGCTGCTTATTATTTAATTTTGCTTGGCTATTGACGTCGCTTTCCTCACTTCTTGTTATTGGAACGAGAACACATCCTTTGAGTGTAACTAGTGGCTAGAAGAGTGTCTGTTCATGTGCAGCATTTATCTAAGCGAAATTCCAAATATGTAATGACTTTTCTAACATTTTATTTTCAAATTGGGCTGTGGTTACTTATATGTCATTATTAAATCTAGTTACTGGTCTAAACTTTCACGAGAAATACTTTTTCTGAGCCATTCATTTCAGAAATTAAGGACCTTTTCTATAACGTCCCCATGTGTCTCTTGTTTCAGATCTGTTCTATAACTCTTATTTATGAAATTTTTAGTGTCATTTTCTGAATTCCAATAAATTTTTTATTGACTGCAAATTTGACACCCTTTTTGCCGCTTTTGTAATCTGTTGTTATCAATCTCTGTAAATTGTTCTTTTTCTTTCAGAATCTCTATAGATTGTTTGTTATATCTATTATAATTACTACTACCTGCAGAGGATCTAATATACTTGCATCCTTTAAATAAGCAGACATGCTACATTTGCAAACAGAGGCTACATTGGCGGTGTGTGCGTTGCCCAATGGCATCACATGACAAGTGTGCAGCATGGCCGGACAAAGTGATGCATCTAGAAAGCCAACCGGGCAAAGCTATTTGCTGGAGGCATCCTACTGATTGGCGGCTGGATAGAAAGGTCAATTTTTTTCGTTCCTTCATCATTGTGGTTTCCTTACACTTGTTTAACTTTATGAAAGATGTATTCTTGAGGTTATATTCCCAGCCTATTTAGTACTACTGGAAAATTCTACCATGGGTGCCTTCATATTATGCCTAATTATATTGTTGCAGCCCACAGAGGATCATTTTCTTTTTCTATCTTTCTATAACATTGATTACTGCATGGGCTGTGCGTAAAGTGTAATAATATTGAAATAACGTCTTTGTTTTCTTACTGTTCCCAGATATGAAATTCAAGATGTTGTATTGATTCAGTGGGCTGCGATAGGGTCTTGGTCATAAGTAAAACACACCATTATTTGTTACTGGTATTACATATCTAGTTCTGGACTTTGTGATTAATAAGAAGTACCAGCGTTTGGCGAGCAGGAATTTCTGAATGTTCTGTTTCTAAGGCCTTTTTACTTGATGCGTCTCAATGGAATGTGCAAAATCTTGTGTTAATCAACTCTATCATTAGAGTTTTGTGGTTGATGTTTAAATTTAAATTATCCACCGATCTGCATTCAGTTGTTGTAGAAATCTTTTCCTATATCTTGCTTGAACATGCAGATGCTCGTTTCATGTAGGCAGTGATAACTGCGTAATAACTGAGCCTACGCGTTAGAGAGAGAGAGAGCCATTTTTATTTAGCGTCTTGGTTTTTGAAAATATTTAGCTAGGAGCCATTTTTATCGCTTGTGTGAGAGTTCAGCATCTTAGGATTTGATTGTAGACTATGGACTACAAGATGGACTTTTCCTGTTTATTCTTTTAATTGCTGTATTTGTGTAGTGCTGTGCTTTCATATTCTTATTAAGTTCATAAGTATTTTGGGTGTCAAATTGTGATCAGTGGACTTATCTATATCTTGGAATTTTAAACCTATTTGATTAAGGAAGTGATATATTGAGCCTCTTTCCATGTGGGGCTGTTCGATTTACTTACTATATGATGCCCCAATTAATTTTGTGGTTTATCAAAGAGAACCAGTTGGTTTTGGGGTTAAGTTAATGGATTGAATTTCCTTCAGCTATCACACTATTTTTGAACTTTTTGTTGAAGTTTTATTTCTTCATTCGTATTTTTCATTGATTAGGCTGGCTGACAGGACTGATATATTTGTTGAATGAGCAGCATGCAGCTTGGACAAGTGACACAGAGGTAAAATTCATGAAGAATCTTTTAATATAATTGCATGAAGTTATATAATATAATCTGTGTTACATGAAAACACTTCTAAATTAAGCACCGTTGTTTAGACATGACAATACAAGGGTATGGACGTGTGATATGATGGACATGCCTCCTGTCAAATATTGACTTTGTAGCTGTGCCAAAAAATGGAAGAGAATCACATTCCTAGAGTCCTAAGACCTGAGGAGGATTCATTCCAAATATGTTGCGAGAATGAATATTTCATCATAGGAATATCTTTGTTCAATACAATTCTGACTGAATGAATACTTCATCCTGACCTAACATATAGAAAGAAAAAAATTGGACATAGTGGGAATAACTTGTTTCCTTGTGTCCAAAATTTTGGTAGTCGATGGACTGATATATAATGCACGTTTCTGGTAAGTGATCAGCACCCAACATGTTAATCCCAAGTTCATGTGACTTGAAGAAATGCTTTTGGAAATTTGCATAACTTTATTTGGGCTCTGTTTTTCTTGTTTTCTTTGAAATCTGTAGAATTAATTTCTGAAGTTCTGCTGGTCCTTGGTTGGAATTCTCTACTTGTACTTTTGGATTTTGTTGTTTATCTTTAACCTTGTATGACACCGCCTTTCATCCAGGCCCTTACCAAAATATGAAAAGATGAACAGACGTAGAGTTGAGTGACCATAAAGCGTTAACCAGACTTCTTAATCGGCTATGTTCATACTTAAATATAGAAGCCTTAGAGAAACTAAGAAAGTAATACATGTTTGTCTAGTTATCATCAAATACCAATCTCTAACTCTCCGTCTCTTGCTTGCTCGCTCTTTCTTCTCTTGCTCCCCTCCACCCCCCACTGAAAAGAAATCCTCTTCAAAATTTCAGGAAGTTTTTTGTCGCTTGCCTTTGCCTTATGTTGATGAGGAGTTCAAGATTGACTTGACATGGAAAGACATGGAGAATAAGATGGAACCACCTCCCTATGTGCACATCAGGCGCAGTATCCTATTTCTGTTATATTCATCAGTAGTATAAATCGTTTAAGCATATCTTCGCTAAGTATTGAGCATGTGCAACTTCTTGATGAAATAAATGGCTGTTGCTCCATTTTTCTAGTTCATTATTTATGTATTCACTGTATTTATGATTATTATTGCACTGGCCTTAACTGAATATAGATATATATCTAGTCAAGAAGAAGCGTAATGATGCTGATTATGATATTGGATGCACAAATTGCAGTTCTACATGCTCTGACGATTGTGTTTGCAGGTCATTTAGAATTATCTGTCAAATATTAACTTCTTATAAACAACTACTTCGGTTTTTTTTACTCTTTTCTATTTTTTTTGCTTTTCAACTATAGAAAAAATAATATAATTCTCGATCTGAAGAACTTTATTGCCCAACCAATTGCTGATGTGGTTTCCCCACCTTTCCCTGTCCATCTCCTGTTAAGAGTAGTATTAATTTGTCCCCTACAGCCAACAATTGAATTCTTTGAGAGTGTCAATCACATTACTATTCATTAGAGTAGCAATATCATAGATACTTCAACTGTTTTAGTATTTTGATTGTATCATTTAATAGGGGTTTTCTCTCATTACTTGGACAACTGCTTTTTTAGCTCCCTTAATGATTAGTTTTAATTACTTTCTTGTTCTCTTTTCTCCTTCTATTTAGGCGTTCTCTTGTATACTTCGTGTGTACTAAGATTGTGTTCCTCTGCACTTTTTGATCTATACTATATTACTTATATAAAAAATAAAATAAAAAATAATCATTTAATAGGGGTCAATGCATAAGCTGCTCCAAGGCTTGTCGTTGCTCAGAAAATTGCACAAACCGGCCATTTCGCAAGGAAAAAAAGATCAACATTGTCAAGGTGAAAAAATTTTACTTGAGTGCTTCAAGTTTCATTGCTTCAAACTTTGTAATATTGTAGAAGAAATTGTTTACCCTTCTTTGTTAAATTTTATACGTTGAATGAGTTTTTGTTATCTAAGTTCTTTTACCATAAAATGTTTATCTTCCTTCACAGACAGAATTTTGTGGTTGGGGAGTAGTGGCTGCTGAAAAAATCAATAAAGGAGATTTTATAATTGAGTACATTGGGGAAGGTAATTTATTTTATTTGACTTTTGCTTATATTCTTTCAAGCCCACCTTTTTTCTTGTATGTTCACCTTTTGCTTTTACTGTCAGTTCGGCTATATTTTCATGAATTAGATTCTCCCGTAATCAAGCTTAGTCTCTGTTCCTCATGCCTTTTGCTTGTGATTGCAGCTACCTTTTATTCTCCATGAAATTTGTATTCTTAATTATAATAATTTAGGATGCTTCACTAGTGTATTCAAATAATATATTAAACATTCTCGCCTTTGAATAAATTTTTTGTTTGTGTGTCAACATGCACATCATAATTGCTGCTTGCTTCCTGTCAAAAGGTTTTTTTTTTCTAGGAGTTGCTAGTGAATATGACAAAAAAAAAGTATTCTTCGTAAAAAGTCTCCAAGTTGGGGCCTAGACTTGCTAAGTTGTTTGAATCATTTATAAAGTATGATACTTGATTTAGGTTTATGAAAATGGTCATTGCATGGATACAATGACATAGCTGATATCTGCATTGATATATGCACAACATGCCAATCATTCATAAATAAGATCTACTATTGTTTTTTATTCTTCTGCATGCATGTTGTAGGTCAATAATGTTTGAAGATTAGATTGGAACCTCAGCCTACCCCTCATCATTTACATATTTTCGAGCTTGGAATTCTAATTAAGTTTGACTTTCTGTTTCAGTTATTGATGATGCTCTGTGTGAGCAAAGACTTTGGGACATGAAATATAAAGGTGCAAATAATTTTTACATGTGCGAAATTCGAAAAGACTTCACAATTGATGCAACTTTCAAGGGGAATGCATCTCGATTTTTAAATCATGGTTGCGATCCCAACTGTGTTCTGGAGAAGTGGTTAGTATGAGCAGTATTTTGGCTTTTTATCCTTTTGATCTTCAGGGATTGTAGGAACTAGCATTTTCTTCTGGACTGGAAGTTAATTGCTTTAAAGTTAAAATATGTAATGAGTCAAATCTGCATACACCTGAGTTTAGCATTATAAATTTTTTCTTCCTTTCAGGAACTGGCTAACCCCAATGTTGTTCCTTTGCTTTGGTAATTTGTATGTACACTTGATAAAACTTTTCTGGTGGTCCTGATTAGCTGGACCAAAGATGATATATGAACTAGAGCCTTTTAATGTGGTTCTTATGGATCCATATATCTTCTCAATTATTTTTGGGAAGCTCTATATGTTCTATGGACTCTTAATTTCAGCGTGCTTGGACACGCGCTGGACGTGCTTGGGTATACATGGGCAACTTAATCAATTCTTTAAATTTGGTATTTTCTGTTCCGTAGAGACATGATTGACATGGATACAAAATGCAGGCTGGGACACGACTGTCCTGTGTAGTGTATATGCTTATAATGTGTTTAACCATTTGTCTGCGTATGTATAATTAATCTTAAGTGTGTCTATTTATGATGGATCCTAGTCGTGTCCTTGTCCTTATTCAAAAGTGTTGGCACATTGCATCTGTCCATGCACCGTATGGCATGTCTGGGCATTAACTTGCATAGTATAAAAAATGAAACTCGAGATGTGTGGATTGATGATGTCAATTTTTTAGAGCATTTGAAAACAAACTCATGAGTAAGCTTGATCGTTGTGATTTGTAGTTTGTCGAGGACTTTTTCTATTGTGCTGTCAACTTAAATATAACGGTGGACCAATTTGATGGAAAAGAGTTAGCATTTCATGTTCTTAATTTGTGAGTGCCACACAGGTTTTCTGCCTGAATAGTTCTGGCAGCCATTGGCATATTAACAGTGAAAAATGTCGTAGAAAGGGTTTATCTGTCTAAGATACCGTAGGTTAACAATTTCTCCACCCAAATGGATTTACAACTAATATTTTCTCTTCCAGGCAAGTTGAGGGGGAAATACGTGTTGGTGTGTTTGCTGCGCGGTCAGTCGACATTGGAGAGCCATTAACATATGATTACAGGTATATCCGGTTGTGCCTTGTTGATGCTACAGTTTCTTCTGTATGACCTATATCACTGGGCCACAAGAAGTCCAACAAAATAAACAATCAGACCCAGTGGTATTGGTATTTGATTACTTTGTTTCACGTTATAATATTTGCTTGCACATTTTTATTTTAGTTCCTTTAAATATTCGAGTAGTAGTTGAAACCCAAGTGCCTATCTCAAATTTCGTCAAGGTTTTCCTATGAGTTTTCTTGGTCCAAATCAATGGACTATATAAAACAATTACTTCTGCTTACATGTTAATCTTTTTATTTTTTTCCTTCTTTTTGTACGCATTGGGAGGGGGTGGGGATGGAGGTGGGGGTGACTTAACCTGTCTAGATGAAGTGCATTAATCTTGCATTTGTTCTCAGCTGAGCATTTACACTTATGGTGGTCATGCGTACAATGTCTTCTGATGGTGACATTAGATTTTTTTGCTTCATCAAATCCTTTTAAAAAATATGAGTTGCAATGCATGTTATACAACTTTTCAGAAAACTAAAATTACTAAATACCAATGTGGATGATGTGGTAAGACGTTTGTTGGCCCCAATAACAGGGTCTATGTACTTTTATCTGATGGATTATCAATTTGTGTCATATTCTGAACCAATTTGTATCACAACTAGTTGGTTACTCAACAGGATTTTGGAGTGGCTTGGATGAAGAGAAATATCAGTTTTCATTTATTCAATTTTAGTTGGGACAGGCTTTTGACTATTGTTGCTGTGGGACTTTCTTAAATTTTCCCTATGGCTTTGACGTGAGACAGATTATGTTGCCATCTTGTTCTTTGAAGAGGTTATCCCCATCAAATGTTTATTAGAGTTGTTTTGGGTCGTCCGAACAGTTTATGTTGCACCACTTAATTGTAGGGAAAAGTTTAATTTGTTATTATTCTGTGAGTTTTTCAAATCACTTCTCATTGGAGTCTTCTCATCACCCAAATGGTTGTTTATATGCTTTCTTAGATGTGGTTTTATTCAACCTGGTGTTTGTCAGAGCAACTTATATATCCTTGTGTTATCATTCCAATTTAGTGTAGCTCATTCTTGTCACGTCCTCAACAGAAGTCTACCTATTTGTTGCATAACATGAATTTAATAGCATTAATTCGTTTTTGGGTATGCTAGTGCGCCTTTTCTTTCATGAATCACTGCTACTTCATCGTTAGACAAACTGTAGTGGAAATTTCTCTATGCAAACAATCTCCTAATGCTTAACAGGGACAGGAGATTACTAAGAAAACAGGCTTTATTACCATGAATGGCCTCAATAATTAACTATTGCATTAAAAATTGATTCTATGAATCTAAAATTCTCGTCTGCAGTCTCTTGGTTTTGTCAAATAACTAGTTTCATTCATGCCCTACTAAAAGTTGCGGCAGTGTTAAAAATTTTCTGGTTTTTGGCATTGTAGATTTGTGCAATTTGGACCAGAGGTGAAGTGCCAATGTGGAGCTCCAAATTGTCAGGGCTATCTTGGAACCAAAAAAAAGATTGGTAAGGTGGACATTTGCTGGGGCTCAAAACGGAGGAGATCAACTGCTTCAGCTTGCATAGCTATCATAACGGTATGATTTGTATCAAGCAACATGTTACATAGGTGGGATGGTTGGTCATGTTATATGCCACTTCCCATAAAGTTTGGCAAATGAAAAATTAAAAAGACAAAAAAAAAAAAAAAAAAGAGAAGTAGAAAGTAGTCTCTTGTCATTCTTCCAACATTCGAGCTATGACATCCTCTCCAGATGAAAAAATAAAAAAGAAAATCTTGTAATATTGTAACAGTTTAACATGTAATTGATTTCCCAATGGCGGGAAATTCAAATATAAATCAGAAAAAAAAAAAAAAAAAAGAAATCTGAAAGCAATGTTAGAGATTGGTTGTATCCATGTTTTAATCAATTTGAATCTTAATTCTAGTAATGATAATATAACAAAGAATCAATGATATGATCATTACTTATAATTGGGAGATAAAATAGTTTTTTTTTTTTTTTTTTGGATTGGGATTTCCTATGGTTTTAAGATATTTTATTTTTTAGAGTTAAGATTTTTCAATCGTCGGCTCTAATTTTTCAAAGGGTTAAATGATGGTTGGCCATCATTTTACTATGCCTTTTTAATCTTTTTATTTTTTGTGAAGGCTTAGGTGACTTGATCTAGGTCGTTCATTCAAAATGAACAGTTTAAATACTTAGAATTGTACGCACCTACAATTCGCACCTACAATTTAAAAAAATTGTAGAAGACCTCAATCTCTCTTAAACAGTCTCGTGAAGAGATCTTATCAAAGTTCTTTTATCCATGTGCTTAACTTTTAAAATTAAATACTTCAAGAGTTGTCACCTTGGTATCCAACTGAGTAAAATACAATGAATTAAGGAAAATTAACAGCCTTTTTAAAATATAGTATATGATGCAGGAATACAATATGAAATATTAATTTCAAAGTAAGGAATAGAATTCTAGAAACTCTATCTTAGAGTATCTCAAAACAACTATGAAAAAGGGTTTACTTTTATTTTTGATTTTGGAAAACAGATTCATCAAGTTGCTTGGAAGAATCAATAGATTCAATTTAAATAAATATGTAATGGATCAATTCTTACGAATCTTAGCACGATGAAGTTCCTCATTGTCTTCAAAAGATGAGTAGAACAGTTATGGTCCACCAATAACAATAGAATTAGGCTTAAATTCTTGAGCTACTAGCAGTCTAGCATTACCGTAACGCAGAATCTTTAGATACCATTTCTAAAGTTGTCACTTTAGAGTTGTTTAAGGACAAAATCTTTCTTCAAATCGGGTTGGATAAATTTATTCTAATTCAATCTATTAAACGGATGTGTGTTTAAAATGTACGAAATTTTTATATTCATTTTTGAAAATATATGTAAGAAAATAATCGTGTATATAATTTAGACTAAATTAAAAGAATTTTTTAAAAACTAGTTTGGAGGATGCCATTCCTTTCCGACATTCAAATGATAGCATTCTCTTAGGGATTCGTATTCATTCACTGTTGGAGGTTTATAATGAAGTTGGATTAAGAACAACAAAGCCGACAACCATGATGAGAGGGACATGCATGTGCTGATGTGCATGTCAATTTGTCATGCAAGAGTCCGGTAAATATTCCACTAATTTGCATATGGGTTCAAATATTCGAGCCTTGGATACCTCCATTGCTGCCTGTTGTGATGGGAACATCAGAAGCTAAAACACCCAAAACACTTGGAAGCCTTTTTTTTTTTTGGTCCAATTTTATTGAAATCCACAGCTTTTATGCTGGAGGAATTCTACTTTGTCCCCACTTGCAAATCTGCATGCCAGTTAGCTGCGTGCGTTTCCCACATGGCTAATTCAAGTTTAAGCCATAGAGATAGAATCATTAACTCCCAAATTGCAGTTCCATTACCTAAATAAAAGGTTCATACCCAGTATATGCATGTCAGATGTTTATCCTAACCATGTTGAGCTAATCTAAGAAGGAAAGATTGGGGGTGGAGGAGGAACAAAAACAGAGAAAAAAGAGAAACCCTGGAAGATCTGTAAGAAAGGAGGTAAAAGATAAACTATCATCCCTTGAGAAAGTTCCTGCATATCTTTTCCCAAAACTTCCTATCCGGCTCAGCTGTCTGCAATCCAAACTTTACTTGTTCTGCAAAGCCTCTCTGCAATCATTCAAACAAAAACAAGGTAAATATAGTGATGATAAGTAGACAAAAACATTCACAAACAATGGATTGACAATGAGATTACCTCTATGGCATCCATATTGAGAAGGCGATCAATGAGATTTTGAAGAATGTCCTTGGTGTACTCAGGGTGGCCTTGAATGCCTAAAACATGGCTTCCAATCCTGAACATCTCCACGCCTGTTTTGTCTGAGGATGCAATCACTTCAGCTCCCAGTGGAACCTCAAAAACCTCATCTTGGTGGCATTCAATGACAGAAAGGGAAGCTGGGATCTCACCCAACTCATCAAGGAAGCAGCATGGGGCCAACTCCTTCACTACACTCACCTTCCTTAGCCCCACATCCCACCCTGTATAAGATTTTCCAACCTTTCCTCCCAATGCTCTGCACAATACCTGCACAGCAAAACCTTTGATTTTTAAATAAATTCCAATCTTCATGTACATGTAGTCCCCAAATGAGATTTATGTGGGTTCCTTTCGCTTTACGGTTTCAAAACGTGTGATTTGAAAACATGATTTGCTTTAAAATTGTAGTTTTTGTATATAAATTGCAGTGTCAAACACACTCGAATCATGTGAATCCTGCATGGGATATAAAATGTTTTAAACGCGCTGGTCAACTCACTACAGTTCAGAAATAGCAGTATTGCAATGTAGAAGAGGTCCACATTACCTGGTGACCAAAGCAAATCCCAAGGACTTTCTTCTCCATGGCATACAAAGTTTGCAGCAGCAAGCAGAGCTCGAGAATCCAGTAATCATTGCCATAAGCATCACAAGGGCTTCCACTGATCACAAAACCATCATAGTTTTGGAGCTCATTTATGTCAGGGAAATCCCCCTCTATCACCCTGTACAAGTCCCATATCTCTCCTTCTTCCCCAAAAGCTGCAAGAAACACATTGAAGTACCCACCATATACTTTCTTGACATAATCAGAGTCTTCTGCTGCTAGAAGAAGAGCATATCTTTTCTCTCCTCCAACCCTCATCTTCTAGAAAAGAAAATTGAATTGAATATTTGGATATTGGAGATGGCTTGATATTGTAATACCAATATGTGTGTGTCTGTCGGAAAACGAAAGAATTAGAGCTGAGGATATTAGGATTTAGAATGTTGAAGTTTGTAGAGGGAATGAGGCCTTTTTATAGGAGCTGAATGATGGAAGCCATTTATATTCCTGGGGACAGTGGCAATATTCATATGATTAGAATATGGGAATAAAACTATTTCTGTGCGTGTATTTTGACTATGCAATCCAAAAGTGAAACTGTGTATGCCCTATTTGAGATATGACAGATTTTTGTCTTAAGCAGGAGATGTGGTTTTTTTTTTCTTTATATATATATATATATCTCACACTCATCCACAATGGATTATCACACTCATATTCACAATGAATGATATGATATATTTTAAATGATTTTATTTTATTTTTTTAAGTGATTGACAAGAAAGGCACTTAAAATAGTCGAGTCGGATGATATAAAAACAATACTAGTAACACATATGAATGGTTTAGTTCTAATTGAAATTGGATTCAAGCCGAATTCATTGCCAAAATAGAAACTTCTTTTTTGTCACGAGAAAAGTTCTTGAATAAGTTGAAACAATGAAAGTTTTTGTCATGAGGATCAGAGATTTGAAGTGCCGAAATGTAATTAATTTTACTTGTCAATTTTTTTTAGTTGTTCATATTTTTTGTTTTAAAAACATAAAATAACTTTTTAGCAAACATAATCGCAGTTAAAAAATAATAATAATAATTCTACTTGTCTTTAAGAAGGTTCTCTGTAAGAAATTGACAATTCACATAGCAAATGTAGAAAAGTAAAAGAAGAAAAATAAAATTTAGGAATCGTTGGGAGTCATATGAACTGAGACCATAATAAGGGAAGGTACATTTTTAGAGAGAAAGAGATTCAAACGAATTTATTGGATGACTATTTTTTCTATAATCTTGTAAACAATTGGAGCAATATGTACCCTTTTTTCAAAGTCCTAAGGGTCATTCAATTCTACCATTGACATGCCCAATAGGGAACATAATTAGGCACCGACCATTTCTTCCGTGCACCCTCTCGTCAAGAGAGAATAGGATTCCTTTCATTTAGAATGAAATAGAAATGAGTTATTTTATAATCAAAATTTAATGTTATTGCATTTAATTGTGCAAACGATGCTACGTGCTAAATATGTTGACATGCCGTTTAAAAAATTTAAATAATATCATTGTTAAATTTTGAACGTAAAATGACTAACTGAAAAAAAAAAAAAAAAAAAAGGAAGGTGAATTGGGTTCTCATAGAAGTAGAATTTGGAATCAAAATAAATTTAGGAATAATTCTTTTTATGCATGTATATACTTCGTATTCGCTTCTTTTGATGTGCCCTTTTGTCAAAAAGAAAATATTGTACAAGTCTCAAGTCCCTACGGCTTAACCTTTTATCAAATCACTTCTTATAGTTTAAAGCTGATCAAATCAATCATTAAGGTTTAATATGCTGTTATTAAAACCACTCTTTTTGTCTCAATTATGTTGACTCTTTTGGTGAAATGCTACATCATATCCTATAGGTTTGTGGCACGTGTATACAAATACGTCACCATATCAATGGTATTTTTACGATGGATTAGTACATCGATGACATGTCATAAAATGTCACATCATTAACAATTATCTATCAACAAATCACTGAATTTCCTATTAAAAAAAATAAAAGAAGTGAAAATAGGGAGAGGATCGTCGCTGAGAGACCTCATTTATTGTAAAAGCATGTGGCTTGCAGGAGAAACTAATGTGACTAATACTAACTAAGCATATATGAGGATTAATGTCTTAAGAATTTCTTAAAATTATATATATATCTGAGTCTTCAAGAATCTTGTGAGTTAATGTCTTAATATTAATATATTATTTAATAATTAAATTATATATATTTGTCCTAATATTAATATAGTATTTAATTCAAAACTTTGAACGTAGGAATTGAATCAAATTAGATTATAACGTGTAAACTTAACACTAGGAACTTTAAATGGCTTCACGCAACGGACCATTTTTCACGTGGGAATCTCACGTTCCAGCACAAGGGAGTGGAACGTGGAAACCTAGAAAGCGAACACGCGGAACTAAACCAGCTGCAGTGGCAAAGCAGTAATATCACATCGAATAGGACCTTCGAGAATCGAACACGACCGCGTCATTAAATCTTTGAGGGGTCCGCCAACTTTACGGGAGTCAAGGCAGGTAGTAAAGCATCCACCAAGTTCAACTAAAACTACGGACATACCCTTAAATGTAAAGTGCCAATTTTGAGAGTAAATTTTAATTTTTAACTTAAAGAATTTTTTTTTTTTCTTTCTATTTTAATTACTTATTTTTTCAAAGCACTTAAATTTAATCACTTCATATAAGGATAAGGATAAAATTAAAATTCGGGCCGCAATTCAAAGACTAAATATATATTTTGTCCAAATTATAGAAGGTTAGGATGAAGTGGTTGGCTCCTCCGTTCTAAATAGTTAAAGTAAATTGAGATGCGACGATAAACATATCAAGAAAGATAATGGATGTGAGGATTATTGTCGGATATCAAAAAGGGTATGATTTGGCTCAATTTGGCTTACATTATATGCTGTAGTTTAAGTAATGGTTAAGATTGAATCTTAAAGTTGTCTTATTTTTAGAAATTTGTAATAGAAAAGAGAAAATGAAAAGAAATTTAATCTTCACCGTTGTTTAAACTACAANGAGATACGGCGATAAACATATCAAGAAAGATAATAGATGTGGGGATTATTGTCGGATATCAAAAAGGGTATGTTTTGGCTCAATTTGGCTTACATTGTATACTGTAGTTTAAGTAATGGTTAATATTGAATCTTAAAGTTGCCTTACTTTTAGAAACTTGTAATAGAAGAGATAAAATAAAGAAAAATTCAATCTTGACAGTTACTTAAACTACAACATACATATTGTTATTAAAATAACAGCTGATAAGCCAAATTCGTTTTGGCCTCAATATGTTATGTAAAACAATTACACATGAATTGAATGTCCATTATACCTTGAATTTCCAAAACTTTTTTTTTCTTTTTTCAAATTTAATTATGTTGGAATGTACATCTATAACATTAATTGAATGCATTCACGTAGAATATTTGGAGAGTTTGATATTTAAAAGTTTTGAAATTTTGAAGAGTTTAATATAAATACTTTAAGATCACTCAACCCAATCAGGGGCTTGAGGATATTTTGGTACTCAGCACTCTCATTGTCAAGATCATAAATGCACTATCTTTTGTGTTGATAATTGATATTATATTATATGTATAATATGATATACAATATTGCAACCATTTCAAACATGTTTAACGTGATAGGCGGCATGTCTCACGTGTGATAAAAAAAAATTAAAAAAAATTAAAAAAAAACTAATCAAATAGGTCTATCACATTTTTCTTATGTGTTTCTTAATTGCAGATATTTTATTTGAAGGTGATAGATATAGTAGACACACAAAGGAAATGTTATACTACGTGAGTATAGTTTGTAATCTGTATAATAAAGAGTAGCGTTATACTCGCGAGTATAGTGAGATGGTGATGAGATAATAAGCAAGTTCTCGAGGGAGTTAGTGTCGAAATCTTCTATTGAATCGATCTCTTGAATCCAAAGGGAAAAAAAATAAAGGATGATTTCCTCTTTAAAGAGACACACTATAAAAATAGACCCATTTATGAAACTACTTACCTAGATGGGAATAAAAAAATTCGAAGTTAGAAATATTTAAAGAAAAAAAGGAAAAAGAAATATTCTGGTTTAATTGAAAAACCTCTTGTTACTACTCTTTCCAACTATTAATATATAACATTACTCTATAATTATAAATCACATTTTTATCATAAATTATCTTACAATATTAATGTGTCAATCACAAGCAATTCTTAGAATTTATTTTTTTTTATTATTATTTTTTAAAGAATGACTAATCCAAGAGTTTGTTGGAATTAACATGCCAACGTTGTAATATAATTGTGAGATAAAAAAACTTAAAAAAAAAAGTGGTATTAATATTACTCATAAATATACCCTTATGGACAGACAAGTGGAAAGTGTCATTGCAAACTGTGAGAAAATATGTTTTCTTAAATTAAATTCTCATCAAAAGAGATGTTTTTAAAATTAAATTACCATAAAAAAGTATTCACTAATCAAATTGATTCGGATCACAAGAACTCAGGAAAATATATATATATATATATATATATATATAGCACTAGCAGCCTCTGAGCATAGAGTATTATTTTTGAAAACAAAAGGTCTTGCCATATCTCCATCTAAATATAAGCATATTCCTGTCAAATTTTAATATATATACTCCATTTGGCATCGTGAATTAGGCCCTTCTTCCAGGAAATGTTCATGATCTATGGCAAATATAGAAAGCAAAAAGAACACGATAGATATTCAGTACTGTAGCAAATTGCATAAAGAAGAAGTAACATATTCTAGAACCATAAAAAAAAAAAAAAAAAAAAAAATCCTATGAGACATATTGAAATCCCAATTGAACAAGGAATAAGAACCCAATACTTGGGACGTTTTTGAATGAAGAATCCCCAATATGAAACAAACATGGATGAAACTAATGACGGTTTCTTTATCATCTCTAAAAAAGCATTAATAAATCGAGCCGACATTCGATTATGCACAAAACATCCCTTCATATCTTTGAATTAGTTGCATTATCTATGTACAACGCATCAAAGGATCCTGAAATGCGTTTGCAATAGGCATGAAAGATTCGATTATATATACTAGGGCATTTGCCAATACCTCATTCATCCCCCAACTTGTGGAATCATAATCCCTACTATGTTCAATTTAACACATGTTTGGTTACTGTTTTCTCACTTGCCCATCTCATCAGGCTTCCATTATTTAAAATTTGAACAAAAATACCATTTAACAAGCTTTTTACCCAAACGTATAGAGTCCAAAAAGTAAAAATTATCTTTCATTGGCAACATTACGTTTGGTTCGTTTGCTATGTTTGCCCAAATGGTTGGTCTATTACGTTCAATAAGCAACACTAATTGTCCTCAAAAGATAGTTCAATCGGCTAGGACCACGCTTAATGAAGCGGAGGTCACTAGTTCGAATTCCTCTCTCCCTCTTGTGTGGACATGTCAAAAAAAAAAAAAAAAAGGCAATGCTAATTGTGTAGCTGCAATTAAGTATGATCAATTGAATGCTGATCACTTTTGAGGTGTAAGTGTAACATTAATTCTGCAGTATTAAGGCATGAATTAAATTGAATGCTGTAGAATCTGATTCTGTTGAAATGCTTTACAGTTGAGACTTCAATGGTAACATGTTCAGCAAAAATAGTCTTAAATTTCAAGTATGAAGCCTTTCAGTACACCTTTTGCATTCCATCTATTTGGTCAACAAATTTTGTACCAGCCAGCCGCCTAATTTGGTTTGTCTAGAATAACATTCACATCCAGCTAGCAAAATTTTAGTTAAATTTAGCCTAAATATCACCCTTTTTTTTTTCCTTCCTATTTTAACTATCAATTCTTTTAAAGTACCTACATCTAACTTAGTATTTTAATTATCAACTTTTGATATTTTATTTAAAATTTTATTATTTTTATTCTTTATTTAGTTTTACGAGAGAGGAGAGGAGTTTAAATGATTTTTAAAGGTTAAATACCTTTTTCACTCATGTGGCTGAACTTTTTGATTTTTTGATCCTTAAGGTTTACTTTTTATCATATGAGGTTCTTCTGGTTTGCCTAAAGATGGAGATGGTCCATCTGTCGAAATTCCGTGTTCAAAATTTGATAGAACGCCACATCAGCACTAATCATGGTTTGGCATGTGTCCATATATATATATATATAGGGTGGCTTGGCCATTTGGGGGTGGTTTAGCCACCCCCAAGGGCCTATTGAAAAAAAAAAATTTGCCAGAACAAATTTTTTTTTTAATTAATTATTATTGTGATTGGTGCTGACATAACATTCCGTCAAATTTTGGACAGAAGGAGTCATAGGAGTATTCAAGCGAATCGGTTATAACCGATCCGCCAACCAATAACCGATTATAACCGATTTGATAGTTGGTTATTTAAAACTACTAACCGATTATAGTGGTTGTGGTTTTATGGGTAGGGAAAAACGGTTATAACTGATAACTGCTTTTATTTATATATAATAATATAAATATATATATTAAATATTTATATTAATAAACTATTGGGGAAACTTCACTTAACCCCCCTGATGTTTGACCACTTTTGCAGATACCCCCCAATGTTCAAAACCTTGTTTTTCTCTCACTTTGCCCATTCCGTACAGAAAATGACAATTTTACCCTTGACTGATTCTAAAATTACAACACCCACCCAGCCCAAAACGATGTTGTTTGGCCATTAATTTTTATTTTTATTTTTATTTTTTTAAAAAAAAAGAAGATGAAAATCGCACCCACGGCCGGTCTGGGGTGGTCGACCCACCCCCAAGCCAAAGGGGGTGGTCCGGCCACTTTTGCAGATACCCCCCAATGTTCAAAACCTTGTTTTTCTCTCACTTTGCCCATTTCGTACAGAAAATGACAATTTTACCCCTGACTGATTCTAAAATTACACCACCCACCCAGCCCAAAACGATGTCGTTTGGCCATTAATTTTTTTTTTTTTTTAAAAAAAAGAAGATGAAAATCGGGGATGCTGGAGCCACCCCCACGGCCGGTCTGGGGTGGTCAACCCACCCCCAAGCCCAAGGGGGTGGTCTGGCCACCCTGAAAAGGCCCAAAACAAAAAATGGGTTTTGGACTTTTTGAGGTGGCCGAACCACCCCAAGTGCTTGGGGGTGGCTTCGGCCACCCCCTACAACTGGTATGGGGTGGCCAGGCCCTTAGGGGTGGTCTGGCCACCCCCAAAAGTCCAAAACCCATTTTTCGTCTTTTTTTTTTTTTTTGGCCAGGCCACCCCATTTTGGCCAAGGGGGTGGCTCCCGATTTTCATCTTTTTTTTTTTTTTCTGATTTTCATCTTAAAAAAAAAAAAAAAATTAATGGGTTGGGTGGGTGTTGTAATTTTGGAATCAGTCAGGGGTAGTTTTGGAGCCAGGGGTAAAATTGGCATTTTCGTTAAAATTTTATGTACGGAAGGAGTAAAGTGAGAGAAAACCAAAGTTTGATATACCTAAGTAAGAAAAAAAAAAAGTTTGATACATCTAAGTGAGAGGTTTTGAACATTGGGGGGTATCTGCAAAAGTGGCCAAACATCAAGGGGGTTAAGTGAAGTTTCCCCTAAACTATTAAATAAAACTTCCAAAACGACGCCGTTTTGGTGTTAAATATATGGATTTGGGATTTGTCTTTTTAATTGTTTCATTTGATTTGGAGTAATGGATTTGGTCTTTTTTTTTTTTTATGAAAAATGTTAGGGGTTCTCCCCTTAGTGTTCTCTTAGCGTTCTCTCAATCTTACATAGAATATGATTTAAGAAAAAATAAAATTGTAGTGACCTCCACTACCGATTTTTTTAGGCATTGGCACCAAATTTAAGGTATTAGCACCAAAATTGCGGCATTAGCACTAAATTTATGATGATCAAATCCATTTTGAGTGATACCATTCTTAAAAGGTTAACCTTCCACCCTTAGGTTTTAGTTTTCAATCCAAAAAAAGTTTTAAAGCATTAGAACCTAAATATTAATTCATAAAAATTAATCTGTTGGCAAAAAAATATATTACAATTTTATTTTTTCTTAAATCATGTTTTATATAAGACTGAGAGAACGCTAGGAGAACACTAGGGGGAGAACCCCTAGCAAATCCCTTTTTTTAGCCATGTTTTTGGGCTAGAATTTATTTGGCCATTTTTTTGTTCATCTTTTTTGGAACATTTTGGCTTTAAACCCTTAAAATAAGACCCAAAAAAAAAAAAACAAAAAGAAAAAAAAAAGAAGCAAATTAAAGACCCAAAACACTTAAAAAGCGCAAAAGCCCTTTTTAAAAAAAGAAAGAAAGAAAGAAGAAGAAGCGGTTATTGTATTGAATAACCGTTAACTATTAATTATAAAATAACCGATAATCACTTAGGCGGTTGTGGTTATTAAAGATCAATAACTGCACAAGTCGATTGCGGTTATAGTCAATAACCAATGGTTATAGCCATTTGAACACCCCTAAGAGGGATCATCTCCGTCTCTAGGCAAGTTAGAGGGACCTTTTGTAATAAAAAGTAAATCATAGGAGTCAAAAAATAAAGAAATAAAACTATATAGGTGAATAAGATATTTAACCCAATTTTTAATTAAAAGAGAGAGGATGAAATGATATTTTTATTAATAAAATTAAAATTGTTCGGCACTGTAGCTCCTCAGCAAACTCTTGGTTAGTTTGTTGAGCCGGATGAAGGGCGACTTTAACCCACAGCCAAATATGAATGCTTTTAGAAATGAGGTAAATTTTCCAAAAAAATTATTTTAGGAGCACTTTTTTTTGGTTAACAATCTTTTATATTAAAATCTTAGCTTTCAATTTTGCAATTTCAAAATCCAAAGCCAGCTTCAGCTCCTAAGCCCATGGGCTCAGGCAGTTTCTCAACCAATTTTGCCTAAACATTCAAAATGCCCAATAGGCCCAACAGCGAATGAATGGGCATCATACGTAGTGCTCACACGATGACCTGATTCGCAAGATTTTGGGCTGGGCCTGAAACTTTTAAAGGCAAATTTGTAAATATGCGTACATAATCAGGTAAAAGCGTCAATGGAATAATATATATAGGGTGCGTTTGGGAGTGCATTTTTAAAAAAATAATCTGCGATTTTAAATCAAATCTCAATTTTAGAGTGTTTGAGATTGCGATTTGGAAATCTTAAATTTTAAAATCGTGGAAAGATCTGCGATTTCCATAAGCTGATTAGAGGGTGCTTATTCAAAAAGTGCGAATTTAAAACAAAATCACGATTTTTATTAAAAATATATTTGGCTCAATAGTTACCTATTTTGTATAGGAATTTAAAAAAATACCAAGAATATCCACTTAAAACATATAAACCCTTCTTGTCTCTTTTATCTCTCAGTCTCTTCTTCCTTTCTCCATTATTGTTCATCCTCTCTCCGCTCCTCTACCAGGTAAAAATTTGACCTTAATATTTTCTTTCTCTCCATATAACTATTTTGTGTTTGGTGTTTGGTGTTGTTTTTTGTGGTTTGTATGATTATTGTGCCTTTTTATATATGTGTTTATGTTCTTCGACCGATTTTTATAGAGTAATAGGCGTTTATAATTTTTTTTTCTCAAAATTTTATTTAGATTACTGTACAAGTACAGTTTTGCAATTTTTTTTTTTTTTGAGAAAAAAAAAAAGCATAAAAAATTTTAGGGTTTTTTTTTTTTTTTTGCATTGTACAGTAATAATTTGTGATGAATTTGTTTATTTTATTTTTAAATAGGTAGTCCACTGTAACAATTTGTGATTTTTTTTAATATTTTTTTAATGAGTAATGCACAATGATAATTTGTGATTTTTTTAAAAAAAAATTTTATTGTGCACTGCACAGTGATCCGTCACTGTGCATCGGATCACTGTGCATAATGCACAGTAACAATTTGCAATAATTAACAACTTTTTAAGTTTTTTTTAGTGCTGTTTCGTTTCAATGTTTGTAACAACTCACATGTCTATATATGAAATACAAGTGAAGGATAAATTATAACTCAATGTTTTTATAATTCATACCATTGTTTCCATAGGTGTTAAAAATGGAGGCATATAGACAATGTTAGTTATTTTACTGTTATAAAGAAATGCCCTTATTAGTAATTTGGCCAAGAAACCGCAATTATATGCTAATGTTATCAAAACACTCAATTAATAAAAAAAAATACTTTTTAGCATGTTTTACCAAACGTCTGTCCAATTTTAAAAAGTAACGATTTTAAAAATGAAATTTTTGAAAACACAATTTTTAAAATCGCACTCCCAAACGGGCCCATAGTACAAGTTTAGCCTCCTTCGTAAGACAATTTGTGGATGTTCTAAAATTTCACAAATTTGCCGACGTCATCTCTGTTGCCCTTGAAGCAAAAAGATTTTGTCTGTTGATATTATTTCATGAAATTAAATTTCGAATTTATTAATTATTTTATGATTATTTTGAATTTTAAATAAATAACTGATATCTTATTATCATGTTTTAATAATTATTTAATATTTAATAAATAATTATTTATTTTATTATCTTGCTTTGATCGATTACCACTACTACTTAAATATCTCCTATTATTATGTTATATGAGATCATGTATTTTCAAATTTCAACTGCAATCTGCACACTACATCAGGCAGTATTGTATCCTAAAGATTAATCTAAGAGATAGAGTCACAATCGCCTTACTGTCCAGATTTCTATTTCTTCCATTCTTTTTATATTCTAAGTTTATTTTTCCAGCAATTCCCACGTCTATATTTCCAACATTGTCTTCCTTCTCTCTACCAACCTTCAATCGCCTGACACGTGCTTGGGAAAAAGGTTTGTCTTCCTCAGATTTTATTTAGTTCGGAATTATAATCACAATTTTGCTCTTGGCCTGTTCATCATTAGGTTTTTAATTTATTTATTTATTTCCTTTTTATGGAATATTAGGATTTGTTTTTTCGAGTTTGTTTGTGGAGGAGGATTAATTCAACCTTATGGGTCACAAAATTGACCGACTATCACTGTTGCCGGAACCTGTTTTGGAGCACATTTTGTCATTCATGCCCCTGAAAAGAACACTACAACTTAGTATATTGTCCAAGATATGGCAAAAGGTCTGGACTTTATTCCCCATTCCAGAATTTAATTCAAACTTCCATTCTTCAGATTTCTCAGATGTGTTTAATTGTTACGAGATTTCAGACAAGGAAAAAAAGCAGAAAGTCACGATGAAGAGGGAGGAAAGAGAGAAGTTCAATTATTTTGTGGAGAGAACTTTAGTAAGCCGTTGTAGGCAAAAGCTAGGATTAAACAAGTTTAATCTTAAAATTTGGGTGTGGGATGAACCGGATTATGTTCTTGCAAACCGTTGGATTGGCTATGCAATTGAATGCAATGTAAAAGAGTTGAATCTTTGCTTCAAGTCCTATTTCTATGAGGGGCCTGACGATTATCAAGTGCCTGAGAGTGTTCTAACAGCAAAATCAATAGTTAAGTTGAAGTTGTCTGGGGGTAGCTTGAAGTCATGTTACAGTGATATTAATTTATCTTCTTTGAGAAACTTGGATTTGGAGCGAGTTGATATGAATGACCGAATTTTCCGAACCCTAATTTCTGGTTGTCCTGCATTAGAAGAGATGAAAATTAGAAAATGTTACGGGTTGAAAAATATACATGTGCGAAGTCTTCCTAGACTCGTGGCAGTTTCGTTGCTCTATAATCCTGAACTTCAGAGCTTTAAGATTGAAGCACCAAATCTAAAGAAACTAATATTACAATCAACCTTTGTGACAGACAAATGGTTGCACGACGTCCTTTCTAAACATCCACTCATTGAGAGATTGGAGCTACATGGTTGCGATACCTTGAAAAAGATTAAGATTTCAAGTGATCACTTGAAGAGTTTGACAATTTCTTATTGCGCAGAGTTGGTTGAAGTTAACATTATTACTCTTAACTTACATAAACTCGAGTATTGTGGTGATGTTATATCATTTTCTTCCAACGCTTGGACTCTATCAGAAATTAGACTCAAATTTTACAGCTATGCTCATTTGGATGTTAAAATGATTGAGTTCCTCGCAAAGTTAAATCATCCGAAATTTTTGGCTTGGAATGCTGGTTATGCCAAGGTATTCTAATTTCTTTTATTTGTTTCTCATGTTTTTTTTTTTAATATAGTCTTTGTTACTTCGTACATAAATTAGTATCATATTTATAAAAATCTAACATTTGCTTCTGTTTACTTTGTGAAGACTTTGATTGCATCAAAAGAATTGAGAGAAACAGTACAATCCCCATTATATAATGTGAAGCAATTGAAGGTAGAAGCAATCGATCCATATAACATCATCGAACTTGTGGATGCCTTGTTATGGATTTCTCCTCTTCTAGAGATTCTTTGGATAGAAAGGGGGAGAGATGCCAATATATGTTTCAAGGTACGTATTGCATATGTTCATTCATGAGAAATTAGAAACTTTCTTCTAATATTGTTATTTTTTGGGATGCTTTGGTTCTTTATTGCTTCAAACAAAGTTACTAAAATAAAAAGTCATTCTTCTGTTTTTTTTCTTTGCTTCTCAAGCTAAATGAGATTTGAGATGAATCACTATTAGATTTTGATTCTATATTGATTTTGAAAGCCACATCACTTTTGGGAGCTAAAATGAGGGCAAGGATCTTACGTCTAGTAGCATTACTCATTTGTTTATAAAATTAGACATAATGGAAGAAGAGGGATTTGGGCTTATCAAATGAGTCTTATATCATTTAAGTTTCAACTATACCATTTATAAAGCAATCATTTTCCAATGAAACTTCTTTTATTCTCTTTCCTTGTAATAAGGTTGTTTCCATGTTGTGTTCATCTCCTATTTTGTAACAATTTATTGTTGTACGTGAAGAATTTTAGTGCTTTAGTGATAATTATTTTAGAGGGTGTTAGGGATGTTACATCTTTTACTACTAGGTTATTTATGAATTAATGTGGTAGTTCATAACTAGTAAAATAATTAAATATTGAATATGGCTTATCAATTTCTCTTAATTATGTCCCCTCCCCAATTACAGATTGCCACATCAGTTTATAAATGATTATAGTAAAAGTTGTAGTACTTATTTCATCACCTCATGTTAGATGCTAAAAGTTAATGGTGGTATTACAATGCATTACTGAATTTTTTTTTATAATTAGAACAATGATTCTTATTGCGATCATGTTTTCACATTTCTAAATTCAATTTCAAAACCTTTTTTGTTTCCTATACCTGTTTTGTGGCTCTCTTTTTTTTTTAGTGTTCCTAATCTTGTGCTCTTATTTCAGTTCTCCTATGAAGATTGTAATTTCCAATCGAAAAATTCTAGTTGTTGCAAACTTCTTCCAGTTCTATGTTGGCGGCATTGCCTAAAGACTGTCCAGATTGAATATCATGGAGAAGCAATCGAAAAAGAGACTCTAAAGATGTATTTTTTAAAGAATGCTGAAATCTTAGAGAGCTTTCAATATAGAAGAGGATCTAGATTGCCCGAAGATTGCTAAGATCGAGAACTTTAAAGAATGTGCATCTGGAAAGATTCTAAAAAAAGAAGTATCCTTTACATAATGCATAATTCTTTGAAATTGTCTCACAAGTGGTGACTTTAAAATCATTTTGTACAATATTTTGACTCAATTTTAGGGGAAGGATTGTGTATTGTTCTTGCGACAGTGGAGCTATTGTTATTGTGTTTGGTGTAGTTGAATTAACCAATGCTTTCGATCTAATTTTTTGCTTCATTATTTCATCAATTATAGAGATCGTCACATCAAATTGTAAAATTGAACCATTAAATTTAAGAACAATGATTAAAATATTTAGATCTCCACATAAAAATATTCTGAAAAATCTAAAAGATTTAATCCATGACATTTACGTGGTATCATTGTAAGCATCAATTTATTAAAACACTTGTCATTAGAAAGAAAGTTTGGCAACATATATAATTTCACATGAACATAAACACAACATACGAGGAAAATGAGTTTTTATGGGCTAACGTGATAATAATATTCCAACAAAATATTCACAAACTTGAATTTGCTATTGATTATTAATTAAAAGATAAATGTTTGTGATGCATGAACCGCTTCCATACAAAATATGCCCAACCGGGCCCGTCCCCCCACTCGCAAATCTCTTCCTTCTCTATTTTGTTTTTGTAAAGAAAATTGTTTTTTCTTTTTCTTTTTCTTTTTTTTTTTGGTGAAATGAAAACATCTAAACATAACATTAATCAAATAGGCTGTTTCTCGGCCAGTACAATATCCTGAATACAAAAATCACCCCCCAAAAACAACCTTATTCCGTCTCAACCAAAGTTTTCTAGCCACAACAGCAAACATTTGCATTTCCTCATCATCCAACCGCGTACACAGAATTTCAACTATATGGGAGAAATTGTCAAAAACATTAGAACACTTATGAACCTTCTTCTTACATTCAAAAGAAGAACAAGACCAAAGAATATGGCCCAAAACTTCCCTCTCCAAACCTCAAGTGGGACACTTGGGATCAAAGACAATCCCCTTATGAAATAAATTATCCTTGGTTGGCAAAATATTGTTACAAGCTTTCTAAAGGAAAACTTTTAACCTCACCTGAATCTTGAATATTCCAAATTTTCTTCCACATAGCTGGAAACCAGAGGCATTAGAGCACATACCTTTATTCAAAATAGAAGTCTCCTTAGCAAGAAGATAGGCTCTCCTAACCGTGAATTGACCATTGTTAGTCCCTAACCAAACTAATTGATCCTTTTGGCTATGCGGACAGTGGTGGAGCCAAACATTTTATATTGTAGGTGCCATTAATTTTTTTTTTTTTATTTTTATTTTTTAAATTGGGGAACTTCTACTAGGTAGGTTTGGAATGGAACCGGAAAGTTTTATGGGATGAGGCCAAAGCAAAAAAATTTCTTAAGCCTTTTTTTTTTATTGGTAATTAGGAATTTATTTATTTATTATTATTTTTTGCATCATGTAATGAACGGGTACTTTTTTCAATTTTTCCTTCTTTTTCTAATATTGGTACTTAAATATAAATATATAATGAGGAATTGAGCTTAGAATTGTATCAAATTCTCCAATTAAATATTTAAATTGTGACAACTAATATTCTCAATATTTAATAATTACGAGACTACTTATATTAGAACTTCACTTTCACTTTCTTCTCTTCTTCTCTGCCAACACAATTCTTAATCTAAGTGGTCTCGTAATTTAGATAATTTGATTATTAAATATTGAGATTATTAGTTGTTAAAATTTAAACATTTAATTGGAAAATTTGACACAATTCTAAGCTTAATTCTTCATTGTATTTGAGTATCGGTATGAGTTTTTTTTTTAACTTTTGGAAGGTAAAAAGGAAATAATAATAATAATAAAAGTCTTCGTGGCACCCCCAAAGAGTGATGTGGCTCTGCCACTATACGTAGACAAATAGTCATTCCACAAATAAGCCTTGTTTCCTCCTCATTGAAAATATCATGGGTCAGACCATGATATTTTTTTTTAAAAAAAAAATACCACTTTAGTATACGTAGTTTAAATACTTTATTTTTGTTTATCTCGGTTTCAATTCATATTATAGATGGTACCATTCTTATAGCTAAAAACAGAGATTATACTTCCGTCAATTAAATTAATGAAAATCCACGTCAAACCAATAAGAAACTGGCATATGGCCATTTACGTCATTAAAAAGAAGTAATATATATATATAGAAAACTGAAAATATTTTTTAAAAACACATTCAAATACTAATTAAAAAGAAGTTGCAATGGGGTCGTTGGACCCCTCATGGCCAACTAGGGGGTGGCCATACCATTCCATGGCCTTGGGGGGCTGAAACCACAGTCGTTTGGCCTGGGGTGGTAGTTTCGGCCACCCTTGGCAAACCCTCCAAACTTATTTTTATGGGTTGGCCTTTTGAGGGTGGTTGAACCATCCCTAAGGGCCATGGGCATGCTTCAACTACACCCAGATCTCGAACCATCCCCATGGCCCTTAGGGGTGATTGTGATGGTGGCCCACCCTCCAAAAATAATTTGAAGGGTTGGCCTTTTAGGGGTGGACGAATCACCCAAAGACCCAGTGGTGGATTTACATGGAGGCAACCTGGGGGCGGGTGCCCCTAGTAAATTTTTTTAAAAAAAAATTCATAAAGTACTTTCAATTGAAATTTTAAGGGCGCTCTGGGAAGAGAAATTACTGGGTGCCCCTGGCCTTCTTTTTGTCCTCCAAACAGTCATCATGTGGAGAAAGTATGCTATTTTTTATTAGGGAGAGAGATGATAAAGTTATATTTTAATAGGGGAGAGAGAGTAGATAATAGTTTCTTATTAAAAAAGAGAGAGGAGGTGAATTTTATAGTGTTTTTGGTCATAGTTTATAGATAGATGTTGGTTTTTTTTTTTTTTTTGTGTGGTTAAATTTAGACTCTAGTCTCTTCTATGTAGACTGAGGCCCTGTTTGATAACGAGGATGTTGAGCTACTGTTCACGGGGGAGTCACTGTAGCGCTGACACGTTTGACCACGTTTGAATATTGGTTTCAGCTGTCATAATGTGCATTTACCTTCTTACCCTTACACTTTATGTTTCACGGAGCCCTTCCCCATTTCGGTCTCTCCTCTGTTTCCCCTGCAACGCTCAGCTCCGAATAAACCTTCAACCGAGATTCCAGTGTCCCTTTCGTTTGAGCAGCTAACGCGTTTTTCATCTGCCCGAGATTCGTCTCTCTCTCACGTTTTTCATCTTCCAGGAGACTTACCGATTAGAGCGGCGGACGATGGGAGATGGGAGCAGGCTGAGCAGATCCGATCAATTCAACTGGAAGCTGTGAGATGGAGATGGCCTGATTTTTCTCTCGCCCGTCTTCTCCCACCCTGGTTTTTTCGGACTGACGAACCGGATGCTATTTTTTTCTGCCGTGGTTGTGAGTTATGAGAGAGTTTGATTTCCGAAAATTGTGAAGGTATGACGGTAATTTCCTACCGTGATGAGGCTGCTTTTGGGCTGAATTTAAAGCACAAAACGACGAAAAATTAAACAGTAACTTCACTTTGAACAGTAACTCCACAACACTTTCCTTTTATCAAACACCCCCTTCAGTCTTTAATATAATTTATACTTTGAGATTTGAGGCTTTTGTAAAAGAAATAGTAGTATGCTAATAGCCCACTAAAAGGTACTCATTTTTCTCAAACACTACTAATCATTTAATTGTGCTTAGTTTATTTCGCAAGTAATTTTAATTATTATGTGTTTGTGACGTTAGATGAAGATTTTTAATAGTTACTTTGATTTTTTTTTTTTTTTTTGGTAATTTGATGTGTTTGATTTGATTCGTGATACATATATTATGGTATAATTTATTTTTTGATTGTACTTACCGTATTATAAAAAATATATATAATACATAAAGAGAAAAAAAAAAAAAATTATGCCCCTAAGAACTCCCATTCCTAGATCCACCACTGCAAAGACCCATTGGGGTGGCTCAACCACCACCACACTGGCTTTATGTGGGGTTGTTCAGCCACCCCCAAGGTGCTAACCCTAAATACCACACCCCCCCTCCCCAATTTTACTATTTGTGGGTAGCAACCACCAACCCCCATGCTGGCCTTGGCCTTAAGGGGTGGCTCAAGTCACCCTTTTTAATAATAATAATAATTTTTAATATTTAATGAGTTTTTTTTTTTTTTCAATTTTTAATGAGGCAAATGGTCACGTGGTAGTTTTTAGATGGTTTGATGTGGATTTTCGTTAATATGGATAGAAGTACCATATTCATTTTTAGTCATAAACCAGGTACCATCTACAATATAACACTAGGGTAATGAGCTTTTAACCCTCCTAATGCTACTGGGGGACCATTTTGAATGAAGAATCCCCAATATCGAACAGAAATGGATGAAAACATTGACCGTTTCTTTATCCGATCTAAAAAAGCATTAATAAATGGAGCCAATATTCGATTATGTAAAAGGCATCCCTTCATATCTTGGAATTAGTTGCATTATCTATGTACAAAGCTTCAGAGGATCCTGAAATTCGTTTCCAATAGGCAAGAAAGATTCGATTATATATACTAGGGCATTTGCCAATACCTCATTCATCCCCCCAACTTGTGGAATCATAATCCCTACTATGTTAGATTTAACACATGTTTGGTTACTGTTTTCTCACTTGCCCATCTCGTCAGGCTTCCATTATTTAAAATTTGAACGAAAATACCATTGAGCAAGCTCTTTAGCCAATGTTAAATATAACGTTTTATTGAGAAATAATTTCACATTATATGTGGACAAGATCTTGAGCATATTTATAAGGAATAAGCAACCCTCTCTTATTGAACCGATTTTATAAGATAAATTAGGCTTACAAATTTCTTCACGCTTGTCTTAATTCATCTCCAAATGTATAGAGCCCAAAAAGTAAAAATTGTCTTCATTGGCACCATTACATTTGGTTTGTTTGCCCAAATAGTTGGTCTTTTTTAATATTAAACGTACTTTTAAACTTTTCAAACAAACATTCAAAATGCACTTCAATGGTTAATATTCAGCAAAAACAGTCTTAAATTTCAAGTATGGAAGCCTTTCGGTACACCTTTTGCTTTCCTTCTAATTAGTCAACAAATTTTGTACTAGCCAGCCGCCGGATTGGTTTGTCCGGATCCGGGAATATTAGAAATGAGGTAAACTTTCGAAAAAATTATTTTAGGAGCACTCTTGTGTTTTTTTTTTAACAATCTTTTGTATTAAAATCTTAGCTTTCAATTTTCAATTTCAAAATCCAAAGCCAGCTTCAGCTCCGAAGCCCATTGGCTCAGCCAGTTGCCCAGCCAATTTTGCCTAAACATCCAAAATGCCCAATAGGCCCAATAGCCAATGAACGGGCATCATACGTAGTTCACACACCATGACCCGATTCGCAAGAGTTTGGGCTGGGCCTCAAAATTTAAAAGGCAAAATTGTAAATATCCGTACATAATCATGTAAAAGCGTCAATGGGATCATATATATATATATATATATATATACCGACGTCGTCTCTGCCGGCGTTGAAGCAAAAAGATTTTGTCTTCCTTCTCTCTTCCAACCTTCAATCGCCTGACACGTGCTTGGGAAAAAGGTTTGTCTTCCTCTGATTTTATTTAGTTCGGAATTATAATCACAATTTTGCTCTTGGCCTGTTCATCATTAGGTTTTTAATTTATTTATTTATTTCCTTTTTATGGAATATTAGGATTTGTTTTTTCGAGTTTGTTTGTGGAGGAGGATTAATTCAACCTTATGGGTCACAAAATTGACCGACTATCACTGTTGCCGGAACCTGTTTTGGAGCACATTCTGTCATTCATGCCCCTGAAAAGAACACTTCAACTTAGTATATTGTCCAAGATATGGCAAAAGGTCTGGACTTTATTCCCCGTTCCAGAATTTAATTCAAACGTCCATTCTTCAGATTTATCATATGTGTTTAATTGTTACGAGATTTCAGACAAGGAAAAAAAGCAGAAAATCACAATAAAGCGTGAGGAAAGAGAGAGGTTCAATTATTTTGTGGAGAGAACTTTAGTAAGTCGTTGTAGGCAAAAGCTGGGATTAAACAAGTTTAATCTTAAAATTCTAGTCATGGATGAACTGGATCAAGTTCTTGCAAACCGTTGGATTGGCTATGCAATTGAATGCAATGTAAAAGAGTTGAATCTTTGCTTAAAGACCTATTTCTATGACAGTGAAGAGGAGCCTGACAATTATCAAGTGCCTGAGAGTGTTCTAACAGCAAAATCAATAGTTAAGTTGAAGTTGTCTGGGGGTAGCTTGAAGTCGTGTTACAGTGATATTAATTTATCTTCTTTGAGAAAGTTGGTTTTAAAGCGAGTTGATATGAATGACCGAATTTTCCAAACTCTAATTTCTGGTTGTCCTGTATTAGAAGAGATGAAAATTAGAAAATGTTACGGATTGAAAAATATACATGTGCGAAGTCTTCCTAGACTCGTGGCAGTTACATTGCTCTATAGTCCTATACTTAAGAGCTTTATGTTGGAAGCACCAAATCTAAAGAAACTACTATTAGAATCAATGATTGTGACAGACAAATGGTTGCACGACGTCCTTTCTAAACATCCACTTATTGAGAGCTTGGAGATACGTGATTGCCATATGTTGAAAAGGATCAAGATTTCAAGTGATTACTTGAAGATTTTGACAATTTGTTATTGCACAAAGTTGGTTGAAGTTAACATTATTACTCTTAACTTACGTAGACTCAAGTATTGTGGTGATGTTATATCATTTTCTTCCAACGCTTGGACTCTATCGGAAGTGATACTCGAGTTTAACAACTATGATCATTTGGATGTTAAAAGGATTGAGTTCCTCGCAAAGTTAAATCATCCTAAATTTTTGGCTTGGGATGCTAGTTATGCCAAGGTATTCTAGTTTCTTTTATTTGTTTCTCTTATTTTTTTTTTTTTTAACTTTATTTATTTATTTATAGTGTTTGTTACTTTGTACATAAATTAGTATCATATTTATAAAAATCTAACATTTGTTTTTGTTTACTTTGTGAAGAGTGTAATTGCTTCAAAAGAATTGAGAGAAACACTACAATCCCCATTATATAATGTCAAGCAATTGAAGCTAAGCGTAGTCGATCCATATGACATCATCGAACTTGTGGATGCCTTGTTATGGATTTCTCCTCTTCTAGAGATACTTTGGATAGAATCATGGGAAGAAGCCAATATATGTTTCAAGGTGCGTATTGCATTTGTTCATTTATGAGAATTTAGAAACTTTCTTCTAATATTGTTATTTTTTAGGATGCTTTGGTTCTTTAGTGCTTCAAACAAAGTTACTAGAATAGAAAGTCATTCTCCTTCTTTTTTCTTTGGTTCTCAAGCTAAATGAGATTTGAGATGGATCACCATTAGATTTTGATTCTATATTGATTTTTGAAAGTCACATCACCTTTGGAAGCTAAAATGAGAACAAGAGCTTACGTCTAGCATTACTCATATGTTTATAAAATTAGACATAATGGAAGAAGAGGGATTTGGGCTTATCAAATGAGTCTTATATCATTTAAGTTTCAACTATACCATTTATGAAGCAATTATTTTTCAATGAAACTTCTTTTATTTTCTTTACTTGTAAGGTTGCTACCATGTCGTGTTCATTCCTATTTTGTAACAATTCATTGTTGTGAAGAATTTTAGTACTTCAATGATAATTATTTTAGAGTGGTGTTAGGGATATTACAACTTTTACTACTAAGTTATTTAAAAATTAATGTGGTAGTTCATAACTAGTAAAATAATTAAATATTGAATATGTCTTATCAATTTCTCTTAATTATTTCCCCAATTATAGATTGCCACATCAGTTTATATATGATTATAGTAAAATTTGTAGTACTTCAAGCATTTGTATCACCTAACATTAGATGCTAAAAGTTAATGGTAGTATTACAATGCATTAATGATTTTTTTTTTTTTATAATTAAAAAAATGATTCTTATTGCAATAATGTTTTCACATTTCTAAGTTCAATTTCAAATACCTTTTTTGTTTTGTATACCTGTTCTATGGACCTTTTTTTTTTCCTAGTGTTCCTAATAGTGTGCTCTTATTTCAGTTCTCCTACGAAGATCGTATTTACAAATCGAAAAATCAAAGTTGTTGCAAACTCCTTTCAGTTCTATGTTGGCGGCATTGTCTAAAGACTGTCCAGATTGAAAATTATGGAGAATCTATCGAAAAAGAGACTATAAAGAGGTATTTTTCCAAGAATGCTGAAATCTTAGAGAGCTTTCAATATAGAAGATTGCTAAGATCAGAAACGCGGTAGAGAATGTGCATATGAAAAGATTTTAAAATAAGTATCTTTTACATGATGCATAATTATTTGAAATTGTCTCACAAATCGTGACTTTTAAATGGTCTTGTATAATATTTTGACTCAATTTTGCAAATATTTATTTTTAATCTAAATAGAAATACTGTAGGTGGCTGAATGTTTTGTAAGATTTATCTAAGCTTTCACCAACTTGTCATACATAATAAATTTGTGGTGTTTATTTTACAACCTTAGTAACTAGCAATCTTATATTTTAAGTACTTAAAAAGATGGGGAAACTTCACTTTAGACTCTTGAATTACAATACGTTTTGAGAAGACCTCATAAATTTCAAAAACTCTTAATTTTACTCCATGATCTTTTAATTTGATGCAATTTACTTTCTCCGTCAATTTTTAAACGTTAAAAGTGATAAAATGACCATTATACTTTTAGTTTTTTTTGTAAATTTCAAATTTACCCTTTATTTCAAACTAATTTTTTTTTAAAAAAAAATTACTATAAAAAAAAATACAAGGTGACCCACGGTTGGACCACCTTGTAACCCTTCTTTCTTTACTTTTTTTTTTTTTTTAAAAAAAAAAATTTGTTAAAAAAAGAAAAAGAAAATCGAAGGTTATTTTTTTAAAGGGGTTTTTGTTATGGTTTAACGACAAAAATTGACGGATGGGATAAATTGCATTAAATTGAAAGTTCGAGTGGGTGAAATTGGGAGTTTATGAAATTTATGGTCTTTTCAAAATGTACGATAGTTCAAGGGTCCTTTATGAACTTTTAGGGGAATGATTGTGTATTGTGTTTGTGGTAGTAGAGCTATTTATTCATGTTGAATTAACCAATGCTTTCGATCTAATTTTTTACTTCATTATTTCACAAATAATAATAGATTGTTATATTAATTTGTAAAATTGAACCATTAATGTATCTTGAGGACAAAATTACTTAATTCTCTTTGCAAATCTTGTTATATAAGTGGGAGACAACATTTTGTATAAGAGATTTAAACTCGTCATATTATTCAAATTGCAGCCATTCTCATATACTATTATTTGCACTATTTTCTTTTAATTTTGAATATCCCACATTGGTCACCGGGATTGTTTGGCATGGCCGAATATAGTGTTGCTGCCAAGCAGGAGTCTAACTCCAACATTTTTTTCTCTTTAATATATATATATTTGCTTTTTGTTAAACACTCTTTTAGTTTTTTGCTTTTTAGAAACATTTATCAAAATTTTTCCAAACAATCTTTTCCTGGGCTTCGCATAAAACAATATTTATTTTTTATTCTTGATGGGAAAAAGCTTTTTTTTTTTTAAAAAAAAAAAAAAAAAAAAAAAAACTCAAAACTCAAATCACTTCTCAAACTAGTTGTGAGCAGATGAACCACTAAATCTATAAAACGTAATATTCAAAACAACGAATTTCATGCCACTCGGTCCATGTCAATTTTCAGAATACTATAGTATTCTGAAAAATTGACATGGACCGAGTGACATGAAATTCGATGTTTTGCAATCTTAATTACGTACAAGAAAGGTTATATGAACCTTTCAAGAAGCGTAGGCAAGAGTCTTGACATGAACTCGGCTAACAATTCGGCAAAATATTAATGGAAATCCAAATTTGCTAAAAGGATATTGGGGTCTGTTTAGGATTGTAATTTTAAAAAGTGTGACTTTAAAAATTACGTTTTTATAAATTTCTTTTTTGAAATCGCTATTTTTTAAAATCGAAAAGACATTTAGTAAAACATGTTAATATATATATATTTTATCAAATATTTGTTATGCCAAATGATGATTTTGGTTTAAATTTGAGGGGTTTTTTTTTTTTTTTTAATTTTTTTAATTTTTTTAATTTTTTTAATTTTTAAATAAGCATCCCTAGCTTGCTTATAAAAATCGTATATTTTTGTTTTATGTATTTTATATTAAGTGTTTTTTAAAATCGTAATGCCAAACACTTTTTATTTTGTAATATTTTTTAAAGGGGTTTGTTAGGGGTTCTCCACATAGTGTTCTCATGGATTCTTTCAGACTTATGTAAAACATGATTTAAGAAAAAATAAAATTGTAATACCATTTTTTTATCAACAGATTAATGTTTATGAGTTAATATTTAGGTTATAATACTTTAAAACTTGTTTTTAGATTCAAAACTAAAACATAAGGATGGAAGGTTAACCCTTTAGGCATGGTATCACATAAAATGAATTTGGTCATCTTAAATTTAGTGCTAATGCCTCAATTTTAGTACTAATACCTCAAATTTGATGCTAATACCTAAAAATACCGATGGTAGAGGCTACTACAATTTTATTTTTTCTTAAATCATGGTTTATATAAGTTTAAGAGAACTTAAAAGAACACTATAAAAAAATTCCTAACATTTTTCTTTTTTAACTACGTAAATTATTCTTAAAAAATCATAATCCTAAACGCTCCTTACGTTTGTGGCCCTGTGGGAAGTTGTCAAATAGTCTCGCACGCTGCCGCTTTAATCCAGCTAGCTTCAGGGCCTTGGTCCATGAGATCGGCCAATTCTTTGGTGATGCTCAAATTTGCCAAAACTTCCAAAATGGCCAATACCCATTTGGGCTGGGCCTCAAACTTTAAAAGGCCAAATTGTAAATACGCGTATCTAGTAAGGTAAAAGCGTCAACGAAAATATTTATTTATTTCTGTAAAATCACTCTCGTAGGGTAGGGGGTCTCAAAAAGACGGCTTATATATAAATATAACTTTATAAGTTCAGTCCCCTTCACAAAACAATTTGAGGATGTTCTGAAATTTCACAATTTTGTCGCCGTCGTGTCAGCCGCCGTTCAACCTTCAACCGTCGTGTCCTCCACGGCCCAAACGTGCTAGGGAAAAAGGTTTGTCTTGCTCTGATTTTATTTAGTTCGGAATTATAAGATTTATATTTTGCTCGCAATTTTACTCTTGGCCTGTTCGTCGTGAGGTTTTTAATTTAATTTAATTTTTTTTTTCCTTTTTATGGAATATTAGGATTTATTTTTTCGAGTTTGTTTGTGAAGGAAGATTAATTCAACCTCATGGAGCACAAAATTGACCGACTGTCAGTGTTGCCGGAACCTGTTATGGAACACATTCTCTCATTCATGACCTTGAAAAGAACACTTCAACTTAGTATATTGTCTACGATCTGGCAAAAGGTCTGGACTTTATTCCCCATTCCAGAATTTAATTCAAACTTCTGTAGATCATATTTTTACGGAGGTTTGTACTCGATTTTTGACGCTGAGAAAAAGCAGCAAATCATGATAAAGATTGAACTGAGAGAGAAGTTCAATTATTTTGTGGAGAGAACTTTAGTAAGCCGTTGTAGGCAAAAGCTACGATTCAACAAGTTTAATCTTAAAATTCTGGTGAGGCATGAGCCGGATTATATTCTTGCAAACCGTTGGATTGGCTATGCAATTGAATGCAATGTAAAAGAGTTGAATCTTTGCTTCAAGTCCTATTTCTATGACAGTGATGAGGAGCCTGACGATTATCAAGTGCCTGAGAGTGTTCTAACAGCAAAATCAATAGTTAAGTTGAAGTTGTCTGGGGGTAGCTTGAAGTCATGTTACAGTGATATTAATTTATCTTCTTTGAGAAACTTGGATTTGGAGCGAGTTGATATGAATGACCGAATTTTCCGAACTCTAATTTCTGGTTGTCCTGCATTAGAAGAGATAACAATTAGAAAATGTTACGGGTTGAAAAATATACATGTGCCAAGTCTTCCTAGACTCGTGGCAGTTTCGTTGCTCTATAGTCCTGAACTTCAGAGCTTTAAGATTGAAGCACCAAATCTAAAGAAACTAATATTATCATCAAATATTGTGATAGACAAATAGTTTCACGACGTCCTTTTTAAACATCCACTCATTGAGAGCTTAGAGCTAGTTATTACAATATGTTGAAAAGGATTAATATTTCAAGTGATCTCTTGAAGAGTTTGACAATTTCTTATTGCGCAGAGTTGGTTGAAGTTAACATTATTACTCTTAACTTACAAAGACTCGAGTATTGTGGTGATGTTATATCCTTTTTCTTCCAACGCTTGGACTCTATCAGAAGTTAGACTCAAATTTAACAGTTCTGCTCATTTGGATGTTAAAATGATTGAGTTCCTCGCAAAGTTAAATCATCCAAAATTATTGGCTTGGGATGCTAGTTATGCTAAGATATTCTAGTTTCTTTTTTTTTTTGTTTCTCTTATTTATTTATTTATTTTTTATAGTCTTTGTTACTTTGTACATAAATTAGTATCATATTTATAAAAATCTAACATTTGTTTTTGTTTACCTTGTGAAAAGTGTAATTGCTTCAAAAGAATTGAGAGAAACACTACAAACCCCATTATATAATGTCAAGCAATCGAAGCTAAGAGTAGTGTAATCATATGACATCATCAAACTTGTGGATGCCTTGTTATGGATTTCTCCTCTTCTAGAGATTCTAATTGTTAGAAGAGATACCAATTAGACCATGTTTCGAGTTGAAAAATATACATGTGCCAAATCTTCCTAGATTCATGGCGGTTATGTAACTCTATACTCCTGATTTTGAGAGCTTTAAGATGGGAACACTAAATCCAATATTTTAAATAGTCTTGTATAATATTTTGAATCAATTTTACTAATATTTATTATTACTCTAAATAAAAATATTGTAGGTGGCTGAATGTTTTGTAAGATTTATCTAAGCTTTCACTAACTTGTCATACAAAATAAATTTGTGGTGTTTATTTTACAACCTTAGTAACAAGCAATCTTATGGTCTAAGTACTTAAGAAGATGGAGAAACTTCATTATAAGCCCTTGAACTAAACCATGTTTTGAGAAAACCTCATAAATTTCAAATACTTTTAATTTTACTCCCTGGACTTTCAATTTGATGCAATTTACTCCCTCTGTCAATTCTTAAACGTTAAAAAAGTGATAAAATGACCATTTCAAATTTACCCTCTATTTAAAAATAAAAATAAAAATAAAAATAAAAATTTATTATTTAAAAAAAAGAAGTCACAAGGTGACCCACGGTTGGGCCACCTTGTCACCTTTTTTCAATTTTTTTTTTTCATTTTTTCTTTCAATTTTTTTTTTTTTTAAGAAACAAGATTCAAAGAATAATTTTGTCATTTTAGGGTTTCCGTTAGGGTTTAACGGCAAAAATTGATAGAGTGGGTAAATTGCATCAAATTGAAAGTTCGAGTGGTGAAATTGAGATTTTTTGAAATTTATAGAGATTTTCTCAAAACGTGTGATAGTTCAAGGGTCTTTTATAAAGTTTTCCCTAAAAAGATTCTAAATTAATTTTAGGGGAAGAATTGTGTTTGTAGCACTGGATCTATTTGTTCATGTTGAATTAACCGATGCTTTCGATACAATTTTTTAGCTTCATTATTTCACCAAAAATAGATTGCCATATCAATTTGTAAAATTGAACCATTAATGTATCTTGAGGACAAAATTACTGAATTCTCTTTGCAAAACTTACTATATAAGCGGGAGACAACATTTTGTATAAGAGATTTAAACTCGCCTTATTATTCAAATTGCAGGCATTCTCGTATACTATTATATGAACTATTTTCTTTTAATTTTGAATATCCTACATTCCTACGAGCCCAAGATCCCATCAGGCTACTTTTTGGTGATCGTCCGACCCATATGGCAGCCCCACGTTGGCCACCGGGATTGCTTGGCACGGCCATATATTTTGGTGGCTGCTGCCATGCAGAGTCTAACTCCAACAATTTGAGCAAATAATTAACGGAAATCCAAATCCGCTAAAAGGATATTTGGATCTGTTTATGATTGCGATTTCAATATGTACGACTTTAAAAATCGTTATTTTTTAAAATCGTAAATGACTAAATGTTTTTAGTAAAACATGTTAATATATATATTAATCAAATATTTGTTATGCCAAATCGTGATTTTTGTTTAAATTTGAATCCTTTCCAAATAAGTACCTCCTAGTCTACTTACAGAAATTGTAGATTTTATTTTTTTATTTTTAGATTATAGAAGGCAAAATTGTAAATACGTGTATATAATCAAGTAAAAGCGTCAACGGCACTATTTATTTATTATTATTTTTTTTTCTGTAAAATCACTCTAGTACGGTAGGGGTGTCTAAAAGACGGCTTATATATAAAAGTTTAGTCTCCTTCACAAAACAATTTGTGGATGTTCTGAAATTTCACAATTCTGCTGCCGTCGTGTCAACCTTCTACCGTCTTGTCTTTCCACCGCCCAAACGTACGTGGTAGGGAAAAGGTTTGTCTTCCTTCGATTTTACTTTAGTTCGAAATAATATGATGTGTTTTTATGGCTCACAATTCTAACAGCAAAATTTATAGTTAAGTTGAAGTTGTTGAGGGTAGCTTGAAGTCATGTTACAGTGATATTAATTTATCTTCTTTGAGAAAGTTGGTTTTGATTCTTTTGAAGTGAGTTGATATGAATGACCGAATTTTTCAAACTCTAATTTCTAGTTGTCCTGCATTAGAGGAGATAACAATTGAACGATGTTACAGGTTGAAAAATATACATGTGCGAAGTCTTCCTAAACTCGTGGCGGTTACATTACTCTATAGTCCTGGACTTAAGAGCTTTAAGATTGAAGCACTAAATCTAAAGAAACTAATATTAGAATCAATCATTGTGACAGACAAATGGTTGCACGACATTCTTTCTAAACATCCACTCATTGATAGTTTGGTGATAAGTGGTTGCCGTACGTTGAAAATGATTAAGATTTCAAGTGATCACTTGAAGAGTTTGACAATTTTTTATTGCGATGAGTTGATTGAAGTTAACATTATTACTCTTAACTTACATAGATTCAAGTATTGTGGTGATGTGATATCTTTTTCTTCCAACGCTTGGACTCCATCGGAAGTTGTACTCAAATTTAACAGCTCTGCTCATTTGGATGTTAAAATGATTGAGTTCCTCGCAAAGTTAAGCCATTCGAAATTTTTGGCTTGGAATTCTTGTTATGTCAAGGTATTTTAGTTTCTTTTATTTGTTTCTATTCTCTTCTCTTCTCTTGTTTTTTTTTTTTTTTTTTTTTTTTTGATAGTCTTTATAAATTTGTACATAAATTATGATCATAAATCTAACATTTGTTTTTGTTTACTTTTTGAAGAGTGTGATTGCTTGAAAAGAATTGAGAGAAACAGTACAATCCCCATTATATAATGTCAAGCAATTGAAGGTAAAATTTAGCGATCTATGTTAAGGAAACAAATATGTGCAACGGTCATAAATCAATTGAGAAAGGAAAATCTTTAACTAGCAACGTTAACATTCCTCCTACTTAAACATATTCCATGTATAGATGATTTCACCATTAATTTTACAACGGCTATGTAGCCTAAACCTTCTGTATAAATACCCTATTGTATAAACCAATTATCATCAAGTAAATATACAAGTATTTTGGTATATTGAGTTTTATCATGGTATCAGAGCGTAGTGTTAGATTCTGAGAAAATACAGAAATTCTGTTTCTGCAATTGAGAAACAGAGTCTTGTTTTTTTTTTTCCTTACCTGCTGCACTCCAGCAATTTTCCCTGTTGCAGTGCCACAGAAATTGCCCAATTATTTTGGGTGCTAGTCTCACTCGTTTTCGCCGGTCAGAAAACGTTCGGGCTACCATCAACTCGTCAGTGGTCCTCGTTGGTCAGAGGCCACCATTTTCAGCGTCACGATAGCGACCCAGTGGTGGTCGTTTGGTCAAAAGTCACAAATCTACGCCCCAAGGATTTTCCCATTCCGATCCTTGCTCAGAGGCCCTCTCCGCTCCAACCCGCACTCAACCCGTGCTTATTGTTGCTGCAGCAGCTGGTCCTTCCACTCCCGTCGCACACCCACGCCGGTGCCACTGACCCACAATCAGAATTTTTTTTGGTCTGTTCCGAACTACCAGTTCAGATTCACCCAAATTTCATCTCTGCTTGACCATTTTTTTTTGGCTGTGCACATTCTGTGAATCGCACCAATCTGCACCAAAGAGGAAGGAGATCCTCTTTTCTTTTCAGCCTTTAGGTAAATTCTCGATTCATCTCCTTTCTTTCCTTTTTTTTGTTTTTTTTCTTTTCCTTTTAAGCTTTCTTTGGTTGGATCAGAACATTCTCGTAAGTGGAACCATTTTTTATTTTTTTTATTTTTTCTCTTTTCAAGCCCAAACTAGTATCACATTTCATTTTTGTCCAAGCCCATTTATTTTCTATAGTAGCCCACAATCCAATCTGGATCCTTGATATACTACATGTAGTTTAGGCTGGTTACACATACCCTAAGCTACAAGTAGTTTAGTGTTCCAAAAAAAAAAAAAAAAAAA
>CM017328.1:32911492-33093714 GCA_006937295.1 Carpinus fangiana | reverse complement strand
TTTTTTTTTTTTTTTTTTTTTTTTGATAGTCTTTATAAATTTGTACATAAATTATGATCATAAATCTAACATTTGTTTTTGTTTACTTTTTGAAGAGTGTGATTGCTTGAAAAGAATTGAGAGAAACAGTACAATCCCCATTATATAATGTCAAGCAATTGAAGGTAAAATTTAGCGATCTATGTTAAGGAAACAAATATGTGCAACGGTCATAAATCAATTGAGAAAGGAAAATCTTTAACTAGCAACGTTAACATTCCTCCTACTTAAACATATTCCATGTATAGATGATTTCACCATTAATTTTACAACGGCTATGTAGCCTAAACCTTCTGTATAAATACCCTATTGTATAAACCAATTATCATCAAGTAAATATACAAGTATTTTGGTATATTGAGTTTTATCAATCTATATAACATCAATATCGAACTTGTGGATGCCTTGTTATGGATTTCTCCTCTTCTGGAGATTCTTTGGATAGAATCGTCGTGGAGAGATGCCAATATATGTTTCAAGGTACGTATTGCATATTTTCATTTATGAGAATTTAGAAACTTTCTTCTAATATTGTTATTTTTTAGGATGCTTTGGTTCTTTAGTGCATCAAACAAAGTACTAAAATAAAAAGTCATTCTCCTTCTTTTTTCTTTGCTTCTCAAGCTAAATGAGATTTGAGATTGATCACTATTAGATTTCTATTCTATATTGATTTTGAAAGTCACATCGCCTTTGGGAGCTAAAATGAGGACAAGAATCTTACGTCTAGCATTACTCATATGTTTATGAAATTAGACATAATGGAAGAAGAGGGATTTGGGCTTATCAAATGAGTCTTATATCAATTAAGTTTCAACTATACCATTTATGAAGCAATCATTTTCCAATGAAACTTCTTTTATTTTCTTTACTTGAAATAAGGTTGTTACCATGTCGTGTTCATCTCCTATTTTGTAACAATTCATTGTTGCGAAGAATTTTAGTACTTTGGTGATAATTATTTTAGAGTGGTGATAGGGATATTACAGCTTTTACTACTAAGTTATTTAAGAATTAATGTGGTAGTTCATAACTAGTAAAATAATTAAATATTGAATATATTTCTCTTAATTATGTCACTAATTATAGATTGCAACATCGGTTTGTAAGTGACTATAGTAAAAGCTGTATTACTTAAAACATTTGAATCACCTAACATTAGATGCTAAAAGTTAATGGTGATATTTTAATGCATTAATGAACTTTTTATAATAAAAGAAAAAAATGATTCTTATTGCGATCATGTTTTCACAATTCTAAATTCAATTTCAAATACTTTTTTTTTTTTTTTTGAAAACAATGTTCCTAATCGTGTGCTCTTATTTCAGTTCTCGCTCTTATTTCAGTTCTCCTATGACGATCGTATTTACAAATCAAAAAGTCCTAGTTGTTGCAAACTTATTCCAGTTCTATGTTGGCGGCATTGCCTAAAGACTGTCCAAATTGAATATTATGGAAAATCTATCGGAAAAAAGACTTTAAAGAGGTATTTTTTTGAGAATGCTGAAATCTTAGAGAGCTTCCAATATAGAAGAGGATCTGGATTGCCTGAAGATTACCAAGATTGAGAACCATAGAGAATGTGCATCTGAAAAGATTCTAAAAAAAAGGTATCGTTTACATAATGCATAACTCTTTGAAATTATCTCACAAATGGTGACTTTTAAATCGTCTTGTACAATATTTTGACTCAATTTTGCTAATATTTATTTTTACTTTAAATAAAGATTTATCTAGGCTTTCACCAACTTGTCATATTTGTGATTATTTTTCAACCTTAGTAACTAGCAATATTATATATCTTCTCCGTACTTAAAAGATTCTAAATTAATTTTTGGTGAAGGATTGTGTATTGTGTTTGTGGTAGTGGAGCAATCGTTAATGTGTCTAGTTTAGTTGAATTAACCAATGCTTTTGATCTAATTTTTTACTTCATTATTTCACCAATTATAGATTGTCACATCAAATTGTAAAATTGAACACCATTAAATTTAAGAACAATGATTAAAATCTTTAGATCTCCACATAAAAATAGTCTGAAAAATCTAAAAGATTTGATGAGGGATGATAAAGACCCAACTTTTTTTGTCCAACTTTTACCTTTTTTATTTTATTTAAAAAAAAAACAAAGTAAAAAATGAAAAAAAAGTATCTGAAGCAATAAATTTTTTTTCGTCCTTCTTTTTATTGGTATTTTTTAAAAAAAATGAAAATTCCATTTTTCTTAAGAAAAACGGTCATTTTTCATTGAAAAAATGAAATTTTTAAAAAAATACCAATAAAATGGAATTTTCATTGGAATTTCTCGGAAAAATGAAATTTTTATTTTTTAAAAAATACCAATAAAAAGAAGGACAAAAAATATATATTATTACTTCAGACACTTTTTTCATTTTTTACTTTATTTTTTAAAAAATAAAATTTAAAAAAAAAAAAAGAAAAAAGCAAAAGTTGGGCAGAAGTTGGGCAAAAAAGTTGAGCCTTTAGCATTTTCCAAGATTTAAACCATGACATTTACATGGTAATATTGTAAGCATTAATTTATTAAGGAAAAAATACACTTTACCTCTCGAAGTTTGACTAGATTTTTAATTTGAATTTCAATGGTTAAAAATTTGTATTTTACCCTCAAAAAGTTACAAAATTTTGCAATTTGACCACTCCGTTAATCATTTCCATCTTCTCAAATGAAAAGTCAAACATGTGCCACACACATGATAATTTTATCCCAGTCTTCCCATATTGCCCCATTCTAAACTGATAATAGTATTCCAACAAAATATTCACAAACTTGAATTTGCTATTGATTATTAATGGCGCAAATCTCCTCCCCCTCTATTTTTTTGGTTAAGAAAATTGTTAAATACCATTTTAGTATGCATAGTTTAAATACTTTATTTTTGTTTATTTCGATTTCAGTTCATATTGTAGATAGTACCACGATTATAGCTAAAAATAGAGATCGTACTTCCGTAAATAAAATTAACAAAAGTCCACATCAAATCAGTAAGAAACTAGCATGTGGCCATTTAGCTCATTAAAAATAAAATAAAAAATGGAAAACTAAAAATATTTTTAAAAAAAATTCAAATCCCATTTATCAATGAAAAAGTCATCATGACTATTGCAAACTTCTTCTAGTTCTCTGTTGGCGGCATTTTCTAAAAACTATCGAAATTGAAAATTTTCTTAGTATTTTGTTGATAACACATTAATATTGGAGAGCTTCCAATACTTTGGAGGATCTGCATCGCCTAAAGATTGCTAAGATGAAGAACTCTAGAGAATGGTCTTTTAAATGCAATTTCTTAATTCATAAACATAAATTAAATTGGATTCTTATGCCTCTTTTTGCTGATAAAGTCTAATGTACAATATCTATATGAACCAGAGAATGGTCCGAACCATATCATTTCTCTCTTGCAGGCTGCTGTCTATATTATTTTCGTGGTTTTAGGAACGTCCCCCAAGGTCTTCAAAAAGACACAAATGACAAATTTTTGTCACTAAGATAAAAATATTTCTACAAATTCCAAAAACAAAAAAAAAAAACAAAAATTTATAATTTTTTTTTCTCTAACAAAAACGATTTTTTTTTTCTAAAATAAAAAAAAATCAACTCACTTTTTTCATTTTTTTTTTTATTTTTAGTTTTTTTTTTAAAAAAAAAAATTAGGGAAAACTTCATAAAGCCCCCCATCTTCCATCATTTTACACAAACTACCCATGAATGAAAAAAACTCACTTACCCCCCTAATTTTTCATTTTCTCTCCCTTAGAACCCCTTAAGACGTGATCTGTCCATTATACCTTCACTCCAAAACTACGCCGTTTTGGACTCGCTCAAAACGACGTCATTTTGCCCAAAACGGTGTAGTTTTGACAATTAAAATTATTGTTTTTTTCTTAAAGGAAAATATTAAAAAAAAAAAAAAAGAACAAAGGAAATCCCCTCGGCCAAAAATGAAGTGGCCGGGCCACCCCATTTTTGGCCAAGGGGTCGCTGAAGCCACTCCCGTGGCCGGTCTGGGGGTGGTCGAACCACCCCCAAATTGCCAAAAAAAAAGAAAGAAAGAATGGATTTTGGGCTTTTGGGGATGGACGGACCACCCCCAAGGGCCTAGAAGCCACCCCCTACGACCGGTATAGGATGGCTAAAGCCACCCCCATGCCCTTGGGGTGTCCGGCCACCCCAAAATGCCAAAAAATAAAAATAATGGGTTTTGGGTTTTTGGGGGTGGCTTCGAACCACCCCCAAGGGCCTGGGGGTGGCTTCGGCCACCTCATACCGGCCGTAGGGGGTTGCTGAAACCACCCCCAAGCCCTTGGGGGTGGTCCGGCCACTCCCAAAAGCCCAAAACTCATTCTTTCTTCTTCTTTCATCTTTCTTTTTTTTTTTTTTTGTGGCCTTTTGGGGGTGGTCACCCCGAACCACCCCCTTGGCCATGGGGGTGGTTCGACGACCCCCGATTTTCTTCCTTCTTTTTTTTTAAAAAAAAAAAAATAATGGTCAAAATTACGTTGTTTTGGACAAAACGACGCCGTTTTGGGCTCGTTTTGGAGTGAGAGGTATAATAGGCAGATTACTAACAAAAGGGTTTTTAAGTGAGATAAAACGAAAGATCAGGGGGGTAAGTGAGTTTTTTTCGTTCATGGATGGTTTGTGTAAAAGGCTGGAACTGGAAGAGGCTTTCTGAAGTTTCCCCTTAATTTTATTAAGAGCATTTTTGTCATTTTGTGGGACATTGACAATTTTTGGTACTTTAAGAAGGATATTGTCGCAATTAAAAGTTTATAGGGAACATTATTAATTAGATAGTAATTTAAACGAGGTATTTAGACTTTTCTTGCATTTTATTTAGGGAATTGACCTAATTAAAATAAAATAAAATAAAATTTCTTGAGGACTATTGTCCCCAACCCAAGCTTATATACCTAATTTCATCACGCATTATTGTTCAAGGGATTTAAATGAAATGAAAAAGGAGCCGTTAGTGTTTTCAAGAGGGGCGAAATTGTCATTTTATTTTTTAGACAATTTTGCCCCTCTTGAAGACAATAATCGAAAATAAAATGGAGAGAATCATTCCCTAGCTATTACATTTTTAGACAATTTTGCCCCTCTTAAAAAACACCGGCCGAAAATGAAACGAAAAGGATCATTATTCTCCGAGATTAAATTAAGGGGGTAGGAATTGGGATCCCAAAGAAGAAATTCATGCACGCCTGGCTGACACTTTTGTTGGTTGGAGAAGGGCATGTTGATAACACAAGAGAGAAGGGTCAAAGTAGAGATGAGTCACAAAAAGCGAGAGGTTGGGGGATAAGAGTGATTTTTTACCAAAAGAGGGGCGCGTGAGCCTGCAAAAGCATCAAAAGAAAACGACCCCTTTTTGACCTCAACCTCTCACTGAGTCACCTCACAGTTTCCACTCTCTCTCACCATCAAACAACTAAGAAAAACAGTGCAAATCTCACACCAACTTTCAGTCAAACCGTCAAAATCAACCTGTAAAAAGACTAGAGTCTCACTGGCTCGCACTTGGGAGCAGAGCAGAGCATCTTATGATGTTCTCCCTCCTCCCTCCTGTATAGTCACTCCTATTCCTTTATGCTACAACACCACCAACACTGCTCATGTAATGTAACAAATTAATAAACCAAAACAAGGTGGAGGGAAAATAAAAGTAAAACTATATACATTACAAGCCCAAAGGGGCCAGAATTACAAAACCAAGTTTATGAAACAGTTGACCAAACCTATCTTTTCCAGAACAAAGATATTTCCACTTGTAAGAAACAAAGACAAAGAATTCTTTTCTTTTTTTTTTCCTTTTTTTTTTTTTTTTTCTTTTTAATATTTTCATTTTTCATTTTTCACTTTCTTTTCTATCTTGGACCAGAGAGTTCCATGGCATAGGAATCCAAAGAATGTTCATCATCATCTTCATCCATGCCCACGGCACTAGAACGATCCTGACCACTTTCATCATGTTTTGATGCTGCGGTAGGGCGGGATGTGCTTCTGTTACTGTTAGTTTGGAACTGGTTCATACTGGGATTGGTATTATTATGTGATGCTGCCCACTTCTCGGCTAAGCCATCGCCTTCAAGCATTCGCACCACTTCGGACATCTTGGGGCGGTGGGCTGGCAAGTATTGAGTGCATAGCAAAGCTACTTGCAGCATCTCCCCCACCTCAATCCGGTCGTAATGGCTTCCAAGCTCTCTGTCCACCAAAACTTCCACTTTCTTCTCCTGCTGAATTTTTTTCACCTGTCATCAACATTATTAACTTTAGCTTTATACATGAAAATGCTAGGGTTTTTGGTCAACTCTACATTGCCTTTCTTTTTTGTTTTTGAAAAATATCACCCAGCCTGTAACTCACAAACATATAAATTTATTACAACATAATAGAAAAATAATTACATATGAACCCTTTACCTGATTTAATTATGTGCTGCACAGACTAAAATGAAAACCCTATGCACTTCATAATTTCTTAAATAAAATTACCCTCTGCATGTACTATTCCACTTCTTTAAAAAAGAATTTAAAGTTTAATCTAAATAGCAATTCAAATTATCATGTGACATTTAATCTCTACCTAGAAATTAAAATTCAAATCAAAGTCAAAGAGCCTTGTGCATGCTAGAGCATTATATTCACTAAGATCGGAAATGAGTAACAATGAGCAATTGAATGTCTCAAAAATATGGATTACTAGAAGTTTTTTTGACAGATTTTAATAAATTGTTGAATTTCAATGCAACTATAAAAGCAAGCAAAATTGTGCAAGGATACAAGGACAGAAAATTACAGACCAATATAAGAAAGTAAATGGAATTAGAAGGTAACATCTAGTTAATACTCGTGTCACATGATGCCTTGGGGTGCATGAGACCACTTTAGTCCCTTTACAAGAATTTTCATGTTAATAAGCATTAGGTCAAACAAATCTAGACACATACATATACTCATTATGCATTTGTGGAAAAAAGAGTAGAAGGTGCAATTGGGTTTAAGCTTTTAACAACTAACCAAAAGAAACTTTCATTTGCTTGTTGAATTATAGACAACTTCAGCATGTAGTAGTTTCAGAGGAAACTTACCCACTCAAGCATGGCTCCTTTCTGATTAACCGTTTTTCCAAACTCGAGAGCTCTCATTCCAGTAATGAGCTCTAACAAGAGAATGCCAAATCCAAACACATCAGTCTTCTCAGATGACTGACCAGTAGAGAGGTACTCTGGTGCGATATGCCCAACAGTACCACGGACAGCAGTAGTAACATGGGAGTCTTCATGGTCAAGGAGCTTTGCAAGGCCAAAATCGCCAACGATTGCCTCACAGTACTCATCCAGGAGAACATTAGCAGCCTTTACGTCTCGGTGGATGATCTTTGGATCACATTGCTCATGTAGATAAAGAAGGCCCCTAGCAGCTCCGATTGCTATCCTCTTTCTTGTGTTCCAATCAAGTACTGGTTTTGCTGTCATAATTGAAACGGATACCAACAGTTTAACAAAATGCACAGTGGCTTTGGGGTTTAAGAACAGTTGTTAGCACTTAGCAGGAAAGGTTGAAATTGACTAAACGCTGAGGCCTAAAACATATTGTAAGGGGTGTAGCTCTAAAAATTACTCTCGGAAAGAAAATCAGTCGAAAACTTTCATTCATTTTGCCCTTTCTATTTAACTCACAAGATTTTACCAAAAGCAGAATACATCAGGATTAACTTGTCATTATGTTCATCAACTAAAACCGCTCATCAATATTATATTTTGTTCAACGTGGTTTATTAACTATTCAATACATTAAAAAGCATCTTAATTAACATTTACCTTCTGCCAAGCTAGCCTCTTGATTTTGATTGGGTAGTAATTTTTAGGCAGTCTAGCAAATCAAAAGAAGTCATAGCAGTTTTGAAGATCTATTAAAATATTATCAAATAAAAAGATCCAAAAACTCACTAGGGGAATAGTTTTGAGTAAAACAGCTCGTAAATGGGAAGAAAAGGCATCCATATAGTTGGCCAACTTAACTTCAACTTTGAGCTTAAATTTGGATGCAAACCTCTTTGTTCTTTGTATATCATGCCTTCCAATATATTATTTGTTTAAGAATCCAACATATCGGTTGAATAACATTCAAGAAATTCGGCAAATCATTTAGAATGCCTAACTAAAATTAAAAGTTTTGGAATTCTGTTTTTAACGTAAAATTAGCAGTTGGGAACAATTATTGACTAAAGCAAAAGAAAATGATATCCAGGAATTAAAAACTACAAAATATGGTCCCAACTCCTAAGTCCCAATCTACATTTGTTGGATGTTAGAACTGCAAAAAAATTGTGCACCCCCACATATTGAATGCAATATGAAATCTGGATAAATGCTATAATGTGGTAAATGGGTAGTGCAGTATTCTAACAAAAGCTCTATTGAAATTTAATCATGCACACTAAGAATTTTTAGCAACAGCAATTGCAGCAAAGTAAGAAAGGACCAACCTCTAAGCCTGGAGGCAACACTGCCATTAGCCATGTAAGGATACACCAGAAGCCTCTCATTAGGGGTCGCACAATATCCAGTTAGCCGGAGCAAATTCCGGTGAACTGCCAAGCTGATCATCTCCAATTCTGTTCGAAACTGCGATTCCCCAGTGGTTCCGGTCACATCCTTCAACCGCTTCACCGCTACCATGGTTCCATCTCCTAGCTTTCCCTTGTATACATTCCCAAAACCTCCAGCACCAAGGATGTTCTTAGAGCTAAAATTGTCGGTTGCTGATTGAAGCTCTTTGAAAGTGAACTTCCTTAGGTTGCCTAAGCTCATGAGTCCCTCTTCTTGGTTGTCTGCAACAAATATCAAACGCCAGCTTGAGGTTATGATCAGTTGTTGTTACTTAGAGAAGTTTCTTAAATCGAATTCTGAAGTCTCAAAAGTCGCTGACCATTAATGTGTAGGATGGTTTGACTTCTCTGTCTCTTTCTGCACCACATGGCAAGTGCAACGCATATGAGAAAGATAGAGCTGAAGGTGACTCCAAGTGCAATTGCTAGTTTCCTGGACTTTTGTTTTCCTATAAAGAAAATTAATTAATTTTATTTAAAAGGGAGGAAAAAGATATAGATGGTTTAAAACCAGAGGAGGGAGTTTAAGAACTTTACCAGGTGACGATTCTAGAGAAACGGAAGGAGGGACAAAAGTGACTGACCCAGAGCAACCTTTAGTGGAACTGCTCCCACAAATCAATGGGTTTCCCACAATACTAGATAAACACAATTAAGGAACAGAAAGCAAAATCAGGGAAAATATGGTATTTATAAATATATATATATATATAGAGAGAGAGAGAGAGAGTACTTGAAGGTCCTGGCTGGGAATTTAGGCACTGGTCCACTGAGATTGTTATAAGACAAGTCCCTGAATGAACATATTATCATCAACAGAACCCATGGATATAGATAAGATTTTGGAACAAAAAAACTTCTGCCAATCAGAAAGACAAACACATTGGACACTTTCTTCGATTTTTTCAAGACATACACTTATAACAAACAAACAAATTGAGGAAGAGAGAGAAGGAGAAACAGAGTAAAGAGAAAACCCATACTCACAAGAAAGCAAGCTGCGAGAGTTTGGCTAAAGAAACGGGAAAAGGCCCAGACAAGCTATTGTTGTTCAGCCTCCTAGATTCATTACATGACAAAAATACAGTGTTAAGATCATGTAGAGTCAAATAATATATATAATATTTAATACCTACTACTATCACTACATTTTTCACCTAAAAGTCTATTACAAAAGTATGCCTAAGTGGGTCTGAGTTTAAAAATTTGTTTTCAACAAGGGCAAAAGAAGACATTAGAATTAGATTGTGCTTTGTATTCTTTTCCAACAGTTTCTTGTCAACCAAACACGGGATAACAACAGACATTAAAATAGCATACTCACAGGTATTGTAGACTATTCAACTGGTCCAGAGACCCCGGAATGACACCGGATAGTCGGTTGTTTGAGAGATCCAACGTCTGAAGTCTTGGGAGCGTGCCGAGCTCCGGTGGGATTTTGCCAGAGATATTGTTGTTTTGCAGCAATCTTTTAAATTCACAAAGACATAACAAAATATAAAAACCAGTCTCCAAAATGGGCTTGTTAACATTCTTGTGGCAGAAATTAAAGGAAAAAGGCTCAATTTTTCTTACACTTGTCGAAGATTTGTGAGATTTCCAACGGCCCCAGATAAAGTGCCAGAAAGAGATTGGCTTGGAGCTCCCCTGCAGAACCCAGAAACGAAAATGGAGTTTATATATGCGTAATCAAATCCATTGAGTTAATAATAGAAACAAACCATTGAAGAATACGAACTCACAGGCCAATGACAAGGTTCTCGGGAGAACAAGTAATCATGGCCCAGCTACAAGGATCTACAGAGTCTTCATCCCAGTTGTTCAGCACTCCATGCGGATCATTCAGACTTGTTCTTATGGTTATCAAAGCTTCCACTACAACAAAGAAAACAAAACCCGGAGAAAGTTTTCACCTTTATATGTATAAGAAAAAATGAATATACCAAATTCAAGCAAAACCAAAAAAAAAGTTGTTCGTGGGGGTTGCTTTGCTTGCCCACCTTCATGGTTGCGAGGCTCATAGGACACACAAAGTGTGGCTGAATAGAGAAGAAGAAGAAGAAGATGCAGAAGGAGAACGAGATTGGGAGCCATGGTCATAGACTCACAGAATGATGATGATGAACATGTTCCACAAAGACCACGACAATGTTGAAAGCAAAATTTCACTCTCTGTATCGACTCTGGCTCTCCCTCTCTCTCTTTCTTTCTTTCTTTCTTGGGTCTTTACACAGTGTCTCTTTTTCAGTCACCAACCTTTGCTTTACAAAAGAAGAGAGGAAAAAGAAGCTACATATAGTATACAAAAAGTAACAAGAATATATAACAAGTGTGTGTATGTTTTTTTGTATGATTTTAGAGAGGGAGAGAGAGAAAGAGAGGTGAATCAGGTGGGTGATACGACTTGTCAGGTGAGGGGTGTGTGTGAGTGTGTGCGCGCGCGCGTAGAAATTGAGAGGGACATGAGTGGGTTCTGGCTACTGAGATTGTACTACTACTGAGCCTGCCTCTCTGGCTGGCTTCTCTCTATCTCTCTGGATTTTGTTTGTTCTAGAGCTTAAGCATGGAGTGGGTGAATCCCAATACAGAAGAGAATCAAGACCCATTAATGTAGAGGTTTATGCTTGATTTGATTTGAGAGGCTCAACTCTCTCTCATTTCTTTGGTGGCTGGCTTTATCTTCCTTTCTGATGTGCTATGCTAGTGGGGGTCTAAGAGGTGCCCCCTATTAGCATTCAATAATTATGGACCTTTTTCTTTTCTTTTTTTTCTCTTCTCTTCACTTCTTTTCTTTGCAAAATAAATGACCAAATTGCAAATTTGTAAATCCCTTCCTTTAAATATTAACAAAACTTTTATATTATATTAAAACATTTTTAATTTTTAATTTCTTTTTTAAAAAAAAAACAGTCTTCTAAAATTGATGCAGGAGACAAGAATAATTGGGTTTTTTTTTCTTCTTTCTTGTGTTTAAGAGTTATTTTATAATTTAATAATGGACTTGTCGACTCAAATTAGGGTTTAATTATTGAATTTATTTAAGCATGCTTTGACAACTATCCTTGTCTACATCAACATGTTAACAAACATATAGTCTCTACAGTAGAACCCTTGTCTTGTGGCAGGAACAAGTAAGGAATTATTTGGTTTTGGGTATACAACAAATGGTAGGATGGGCCTATATACATTTTTATTCAAACAAAAAATGATGGGAAATTGTCAGTTAACAAGATTTTTCGAATCACCCCAAAAAATAAAAGGACAAATTAGTACAAGGGGAGGTCAATTGTGAAATCAATTTAATGTTATGATGTGGACAGTTTAGTTCCTTGAGTGAGTATCAAGTAATAAAAAAACATACAACCTGATATTCATTTGAATGGTCATGGTTTTTTTATCCAAAACTAGGTCTATAAGATTGTAATTAGATGAAAAATTTAAGATTTTTTTTTCAAATTAATGAGATTAGAGCTATCATCCATTATTGCAATGGTAGGGGTAATGGTTACAATAAATTACAACCATGACAACAACTATAATGACATTAAAGAAGTGTTATTGTGGCGAGATGGGTGATAAAGGAACAAAGATTCTCTTTCTTTTCAAATGTAATAAAGAGAAATCATTTTATAAATAATATTTTATTTTATTTAACCGTGTGTATGATACCATGTTAATTAAAAAATTTAATTGACGTGACAATATATTTACTTTTCAATATTTTAATGTTTTATTTTATTTTTATCTTTTTTTGGCATGTCCACACAAGGATAAGGGGAGGGAGATTCAAACTTGTGATCTCCACTTCATAAGGCGTAATTTACAGCCGATTGAGCTACCTCTTAGTAACATGTTTTATTTTATTTCTTAGGCAATAATGGAAAGTCATTTCACCGTCAATATTTAATTTTGTTTCATCAATAGTGTATATGATATCATATCATTTAAAAATTTTAAATGATATGATAATATATTTACCAAGTGGCACCATGTATAACTTTATATAAAATAAAATAAAAATAAAGAATTGGCAAATGAAATAACTCTCCATTTCACTTAAAATTGAGAGGATATATCATGGTGATAAGGGAGTTGTTGGCAGCAATAATTGTAATAGCGCTGTGAAGGCAATATTACGATTCAATAGATAGTGAAATTATGACTTTTCATAAAGGAGACTAAAATATGAATGAGAGATAATGCTTAATTTTTAGACTCAAATATATATATATTATTTTAAAGCAACAATTTTGAAATAAAAGGGAGTGATAACTTTCCCCTCACTTCTTAATTATGTTTCTAGCAATAACAGCAAATATGATAGCAGCACGATGTTTGTTGCATTATGAAAATAATAATAAGATGGTTACAATGGTGAAGGTGATGACCATGAGCAATAATTATATTAAAGATAGAGAAATGATTATTTTACTTTCTATTAGTTCATTTTTTTTGTCAAACTCTTACAAATTTACCATTAAAAATTCATTGATAAATTTACAAGAATTGAACGGAAGAGTGAGAATCAATTAAAAAGTCCAATAGTGTCTCTAAAAGATAATAAATTGTGATATGGGGATGGTGATATTAATGGGAATTGTTAATTCACTTTCATAAGTGAGATTTGTAGGAATTAGGATGATAACTCCATGCCCCTCCAATGGAATTTGAATTTAGGGTTTTTTAAAAATTATTCAAAAAAAAAAAAAAAATTGAAAAGAAATATCAACTTTTTTCTGTCAATGGTCCAATGTTCAACTATGCTGATTAATAGATGAAACCATATCCAATTGTTATGATTATATGTGTACTCTTATCTGGACCCAAAAGGAAACATGTTCCCTTGTACCAAGTGTTAAACTACGTGCATTTTCAATATCAAAATTATAAGTGAGCAAAAGTAATAAAGCAATGATTAAAGAACCAAGAAACTGAAAAAAAATAAAAATAATAATAATAATAATTGCAGTAAAATATTGAAAGACTGACAGTTTCTCTAGTCCTCTTTCTTAAAACAGGGAAAAGGCTTTAGGGAATGCTACTTTTCCAAGAAAAATTCTATTCAGCATCTATGGCCAAATCTATCAACCAAATCTTCAAGTTGAAATACACAAATGAAAATACTCTTGGTGCATTTGGGATTGAGCTGGGGTGGATATAGTTTTTTTTTCTCTAAAATGGGTTCAAAGAGATTTTTTTAATTCAATATATTTTGTGATTTTGTTTAAAATCGCACTTTTGTTTATGAAATCGCAAATTTAAACGAACCCTAAATTAATATGTAATGTTAGAATTTTTTTTTTTTTTATCTTACAATTACTTTATAATGCTGACATAACAGTTTGAACTAATCTTTCGTATCAATTTTTGTTATTAAAAAAAAAAGGAGGGGGGGGTTAATTGGACTACCATATTAGCATTATGAGATAATTGCAGGATAAAAATATAATATATAGCATTCTTCTAAATTGACATATGTATTATAACATATGACTATCACTTGTATTTTAAGAATGTATATAGGAATCACGTACTCTAATGACAGATATCATATATTATGTTAATCTTATTAAAAATGCGTGTAAGAATTTCATGAAATACGTTAAATAGATTGGACGGAGAGAATTTCCTCAAACTGAGTTTTGAGAAAAAAAAAAAAAACTTTATCCCCGAAAGGAATTGGAAAAAGGAAAAAGATTTTAAAGCATCAAATACAGTTCTCTTGCCAGTAAAAGAAAGGAAAATTACCAAACAAGTTCATGCTCAATAATCAATTAATCATCATGAACCAGAAATTGGAGAATATTATCTTTAATTGTTCCCTGGTTTGTTTAAAGCAGTAACAGCATAATATAAAGCTTATTGTTGTAAATTCCTATCCTAGGTATCTATCTATCTATCTTATTACATACTTTGCACAAAACTAATTAATTAATTAAGAAACAGTAAGCAAAAGAAAAGACCAATAGCTTTAGGGTTCTTGAAAATGCATGGCATCTCTGATGGTTTTCCCACTTGAATCAATTCCAAGCTGTGTGGCATATTCTATGATCCAAATTCCTCAACTAGCCAATGGTCCTGCCTTTATTGCTTTGCTTGATGGGCTAGGCTACTAGTGCATCCCCCCTTCTAGGTTTTCTGATATATATATATATATATACACTCACACACAAATCTATGTTAATAAGACTTATTTAATTTGTCAAAGATTCAAGTTAAATCCATTGTCTGAAGAAGAAGGGTTCTCTTTCATCTTTTAAAAAAAATTAAAATGTCATCTTTACAAAGTTAAAAATAATACTATGAAGATAATAAAGATAAACTGATACGAGTTTATACAGATTAAGAGCTAATTTGGGCGTGCGTTTGAGGAGTCTAAAATTGCGTTTAACACTAAAAAAACCTGTTTGAAGAAAAAAGTATCCGTTTGGATATTAAAAAAAAAAAAAAAAAAGTAAAAGTGCTTTTAAATGTCCAAAAGACCAAAATGGTTACAACGCACTTTTGGCAAAAACTTAAAAAAGAAGCTTTTGTCAAAAAACGTTTTTTTTTAACTTAAAAACTTTATTTCTCAAATGAAATCCTAAGCATGCTCTAAGTTAAGCTTAATGAACTGAACTCAAGTTGAGCACAACTTTAGGTATGTGACAACATAATGTATTGCTTTGTTAACTCAATCATTCTATTTTTTTTTTAAAAAGAAAGTTGTAACTTTGTATTCATCAGTGAAAAAAGAGAGCATGAAGCCCCTCAAAATTACATTATCGATACAATTGAAAATTTCTCTCATCCATGTATAATCAGAAACATAATGCATTGCTGCCTTTGCTAAATTATGCACTACACCATTGGCCTCGCGTCTCTCGTGGCTACATTCCCATTCCTAATCTCTTGTCTATAGAATTTTTGTGTGTGTTTTCTTTTTTTTGTGGGCATGTTCATGATCTAAAATCAAGTCATCATTGCAGTCATGGTCATTGACACACTTTTTCTAGTAGAAGCTAGAAACAATGACACTTCATAAGAATCATAGCATCTTGATCTATTCAATTCAGGCAAGCAACTTGGAAAGACGAATATATCAAAAGAGGAAGTTTTGATTCCATATCCGCTAATGGCTATCACCACCATTGTTGACCAAGTTGATGCAAATTTCAAAACCCACCTTCAATTTTGTTTGAGATTAGCTCTTTGTGCAAGTGTGCAGAATTGGGATAGCCTCAAATTTTTTGTCCAAATTTTATAGGCCTCGGCTCGAGGTGTTTGGACCGCAATCAAGTTGTCTGATGCCCTCTTTCTCGTTCTCTACTCAAATTTCTTAAAATTTAGGCCCAAAAAAAAAAGGTGATAAGATCCCACAAGAACAACCCATCCCCCCATCCCAAAAAAGAACAATGGTGATAAAATAATAGAAAATAGAGAAGGTTTATAGAAACCCAAATAAAAATATAGTGGATATTTAAATGAAATAGTAAAGAAAAAAGGTAATGGTATTATAATAGGAATGGTCACATACCCAAATCTTCGTTGGAGTGCGTTTATTCTTCTTCCATGGCCATGGGGTTAGAATTGATTCTTCCACGTTGGCTTTTGTTGCTCTTTTGCCTCTTTTTCTCGGTACTTAATAAGGATATATATATAAAACAAAGGGTGGCAGAAGCCATAAAGCTCTTTTTGAATGGGAAAAAGCAAAAGGTGACGCACGCCGTGCCCGGTGCCCTACCCCTTCCTTCCTCAGCTTTTGGGGGCCACCTTTGTTATGGTGGTCCACTTCTCCTACTTTAGGGAAAGCATGATGGGGTATGGGCCTATTTTTCTTTCTTATAATACATTTTTAAACCCAAGTCCGGCCCTCCAACAAGTTTCATCTCTATCCTACTAAGGCCACAATTTCATAAAGTAAATATTAACGGTTAATTGGCAAGGTCACATCTATACGGTAAAATAGTGGTGAATAAAAGTGTAGTCTCTAACATATATCATATTTTTATCTTACAACTATCAAATGATATTGACATAGCAGTCCTAACTAATCATTGAATCAATCATTGTTAAACAAAAAATTCAACTCTTGTATTTTTCTTTTTTCTTTTTAAATAAATGTTTATTAGAAAGCTAATCGGCACTATCACATCAATCCAGTTATAAGTTTGTACAACAAATTGATCATTTTGTTGGGTACTAGTCAAGATTATACTGCAAAGGTTTTGTGAGTATAAATTGGTTATATGTTTAATCTTCTATAGTGAATTGCGTTCTTGGGTTTGTCTGCTTCTTAGTAGTTATACATTTGAAAAGTTATTCAAAGGGTTTTTAGTTCGCCACCTTTAATCTTTTTATTGCTTTGATTAATTCTGGTAATTGTTTTGTGGATGCTTAGATTTGTTAGAAAACACCTATTCACTCACCTCTAGGTATTGTTTGGGGTCGGGGTGAATTCCACATGGCATTTATAGCAATGGTGTGGTTCATACTGTAGCATGACACATACTTGCTTTCAAGTTTTAGTTTGAAGGAATTCATTGATATTTCTATTTTGAATTGTGTTTATCGTTTCTATCACATTTTCGTTTGGCTCAGCCATTTGTCAATGACTCCGTGCATCATAGAATGGTCACTTGAAGGCACAAAGGTCTTGGTTTGTACCAAGACCTTACAGAAGTTATTCTCATAATCTTATATTAATATTAGGAAAGACCATGTACGTTGAAGACATTAAGCTTGAGAAAGAGATTGATGAGCTTGTAAATATGGTGCCAAGGTTGTTGTTCTTACCGTTGGATAAGATGAAGAAAATGAGGGAGACGTAGATTGTATTTCTTGGAGACATCTAAGAAGTTTCATTGTAATTTTCGTCGCTTGAAATTTTCTGTTCGAATTTATTAGAATTCATTCAGAGATTGAGAGAGAAGGGTGTGGGGCTTGATATGTCTAGGCTCAGTCGGCTCAGGATATAAGGCTCGCTTGCTCTGAGCACTCGAGCTGAAGACCTCCTCTCTCATTACCTGCCTAAATTTCTTAAAATTCAAGCAAAAAATTTCATAAAATCCCGATCCGTCCCCTTGTGATTGAGTTGACAATATTGAGGTGGAGCTTTCTAGTAAAATTTCAAGCAATAAGTAGGAAATTTGTGATACTAAAGATGATTGCTATTGGTCCACTTGTGATGGATATTGATAAGAGAGATTCCAGTGGAAAAATATAGAAGAATGTCAAATTGGACCATTAGAAGCATAAAAATCAAATCTTAATCTTATTAATGATCTCATTGTGTAAATTCTAGCACCTTCAATTAACTAGTAAGAACTTCAACAATTTACACAACTACCCTTTTCCCCTCTCCCATGTACAAGTACAACAATGTTTATGGGGGCAGTCACTTCCCAAGAAAATATAGCAAAGCAAACAGATCTTGGGAGACATAAAATTGGGTCCCAGAAAACAATAAAGTTGCAATCAGGATCTTGAAAAATCGTTTCAAAATCATAACCTTAATCTTTACTCCAATTTCACTTCTGGATGAATTTGGGGGAAAAGCATAAAGTTGCAATCAAGATCCACTATCATATGCAAATCATTATGAAAAACATTTGTATTTTTTCAGATTCGACTACACCAATTGTGTCAAAATTAGATTCTAAATATGTGGTTTGATGGTATCTCTTCTCTAGCATGAATCCCACTACCTCTTCTTATTATTATTCAAATGATTGAGGCACATAATTTAGGAACATTAATTCTTCAACATCTATTTGAAGACCCATTTGTATGCACCCAATTGGCCAACTCAATGTGGGACTCCCTTTACTGATGATACATGAATCTGTCAATTTGATGGCTAAACTTTAGGCCAACACCAACACTTGTTCGTGCATTTCCAACTGTCCTCCATATGCTTTGACACTTTAAATATGTTGATTAGATGCTACTATTATAGCTTTTTACTACAGTTTCATATAATTTAAGTGGCAATTGAATCATTTCAACGACTGGCGTAACCTGTCATACAGTTTATAAATGAGATAAGTGTCGTGTGGGCTATTACGTAATAATCTACATTTATGTACTTGTAATAAAAGATATAGTATCATGTGGGCAACACTCATAAAGTTTTGCAAACAGAGTAATAATATTCTTCATACTTATTTATTACGCTCATTTTACACTTGCTAACATATCGGCCTTTTTTTTAAAAAAAAAAAAAAAAAACTTCATATCATTTTGTTCAAAATATCTAGAGCTTATAAAACTTTAAATAGAAAGAGCTATTTGCTCTAGGGTTAAAATATCATGAATGATCGGAGGAATCTCCTCTATCCAAATCCAATCGGTTATATTTTTAATTGCATTCTTAGCATGACCATGAGCAAGACTATTTGCATCTCTTTTAATGTGTTTTATGTGTCTTCTTAAGCCAATCACTTGGAAAAATAAAAGAAAAACCACGTAAAACACTTCATATTAACCAATATAAAATGAGTGTAAATAGTAGCATTACTCTCTCTCGATATATATATATATAATCTTACAATTTTGGCTTGTGGACATGGGTTGGGCCTCAACAATGCCACTCTGTCAGTATGAGTACCCTGCTCGCATTCTCAAGTAAATCACATGGGCCATGGGAGGCCTAGACTGTTGGCCCAATATGAAACAGATATGCATCCTGAATAGCTTTGTGATGTGATGAGGTTTCTGATCCATTGAACCCACTGGAAAGATCCATTCTCCTCGTTTCAAGACTTCAAAAGCCTTATGATTCATGTGTTTTTGACCTTTATCAAACCGCTACTTTAATCTAATCAAATGACAAAATTGGTGCTTATATTTTTCTTCTTCACCAATTTACTCCTTTCCACTATATTCCACTAAAAAATGAATGAATTTCTCAAATCACGCACTCTAAAAATAAATATCAACTTCATAGACTTGGTTGTAGGAATTTCCTTCAAGCCAATTTAAAATAATTTTTCCCACCCCAATTTAGAGAAAAGTTCATCGTACATCTAATTATAACTTATGTTCAATCTTGCATATCAAGATAACTAAATGCAACATCAAACTTATTCACCATGCTCAAAATGAATTGGGTTATCTTCAAATTTCATGCTTGAATTCTAAAAATTTTTAATAAAAAAAAAAAGAGAGAGAGAGAGAAGAGACCATCGCCAAACTGCTTGAACAGGTGAACCCTGCATCTCGAGAGTACAAGGTGCGTACATGGTCGGAGAGACCTAAAATTCCTCCCTCATTAACAATTGGGACAAAGAATTATATACTCCTAGTCCAATGAAAATGTATTGACAATTTGAACAATAATGGTGAAAACAATTATATATATATTTAAATAAATAGTTAAGACATAGACACGAATGGGATGGGAGTGTAGTGGATGTGGAGGGTGAGGGTCCCCTACCAATCAATACTTGTGCAAATGCAAACAAAGAAAAGGTAGATAAAGCCAAGATGTATATCACCCTACTTTTATGGTTTATATGGAAATACTTTCCAATTTCTGCAAAATGCTGAGAGCTTTGTGAATTCTTCGTGGGTTGCAGCTGTATGATAAAAGACACAAAGAGAAAAATGCTAGCTAGGTCCACACCTTCTGTTGCACCAACTTCAGCCTAAAAATGTCTGTTTCTTGTTTTCAAATCTCCACCCTACAAATGCATTTATTATGTTTTGGGGAGACCTAGGTGATCTAGTCCACATATTAATGATAATTTTGAAAATTGAAAAGATGAGAGAAAGACCAAGAGAGGAGATCGAAGACTTGTGTCTCATCCTTCCTAGCTGTCTTCTCTGGAGTGTTTGTGATTGCGATTTCGTAAGAATAATTAGCGCTTTTAAAATGTATCGCAAAACGTAAGGTATTTGGCATTGCAATTTAACAAACACATAATATTAAATAAGAAAAAAAATATGCGATTTCTATAAGCAAGTTAAAGGGTGTTTAGTTGAAAAAAGCGCAAATTTAAACCAAAATTTCGATTTCGCATAACAAATATTGATAGAAAATTACTTTTTAACATGTTTTGTCAAACGCCTTTGCGATTTTAAAATGTAGCAATTTCAAAAACACAATTTTTAAAATCACACTTATTGAAACCGCAATCCTAAACGGATATTTTGTATTGATTAAACTTCCAGCGAAATAAATTATATTCGTTTGTTAATCTTTTTTAGATAAGTAAATATAGTTTTAAGTATTTTTAAATGTCTAATATTTATAGGACAGATTGGTCTATATATGTAGAGAGAGAGAGAGAGAACAATGCAACAAAGCATGCATGACCCGGGAAAACAGAAAAAATAAAAATTGTCGTACTCCACGGTCCAGAACAGGAACAGGTTTTTGCGTGCGGAACTTCTGCGCATGCTTGATGTAAGACAACAATCGAAAGCCTTCATCAAAGTGTCTCCGGCCAAAACTCAAGCTTAGATCGTAATATACCATGCTTACGATTGACATCTACAACGACCCACTATAGTTTATATTAATACTATTTCGATTATAGCTATTTCTCTTTTAACAATTATATTTATTTATCAGTATTCAATGACTTAATAATACTAGGTTTATAAATAATACCAAGACATTTTAATTTAACATGTACGTCACACCCTCTAAGATTCAACCACAAAGTCTCAACTCATTCGATCGCATATTTGACGAACTGCGTCTGATCTCATACTTGATATGGTGGTGGTCCTAATATCAAATTATATAAATCTCAAGTACAACTTACCATTGAAAACCAATTTAATTTTAAGAGAAGAGTCCTCAAAAACTTATATATATAGAGAGAGAGTTAAAATTGCACCTAATTAACGATCGTAACATATTTGCATGATGAAAAAAGTGATGTATCATGCATGTTTATTAATACCCAACCCAATAGAAAGAGAAATTCATCTTTATTCTCTTACTAATCTAATGTCTCATTTCATGAGTTGGGGGACTTGGGTATTTAATGAGACCATAATGGCCAATTGGTATAACAAGAGAAAAATGATTCCTTCATAAAGTTAACAATTGGAGCAAGTGAACATTTTTTTTTATGACATTGCTTCTCCTTTTTGTACTAATCATCTAAAAAGTAAAAACAATTATACAATGTTTTTGTATGGCACATACTCTCTTTTTCGAGCTATAAGTGCACCTAACCCACCAATACCAACTATGATTGTTGCAATTGGCCCAAAAACATTAGTTAAATTAGCCCAAAATGTTAAAATATTAGTTAAATAATAAATTTAGCTTTTACTAATAGTTTAAATGTTTTGGATAATTGTTGATTTAATATGTCCCAAGAAAGATGTTTTGACTTCTTTTTTTTTTTTCCTCAGCAAGAAAGATGTTCCGAGTCTTCTGACTTTGAATTTTAATTCTACATTTTATTTTAATTTCAATTAAATCTTCCCCACACTTGCATCTATTATCAATTTAATCATATGCAATAAGTGGTGATTTAATACCAAACAAATTAATTTTATTTATAATCCAACAAAAAAAAAAAAAATCCACTCTAACACATGTAGTCTTATCCATTAATCCCCAAATTATGTTCCTTTCACATTGTATAGTGGGTGCTGAGTCTATGCCCAAGAGAATGGCACGATGAATAAACTAAAGTATAGCTAAAGAAGAATATATAGCTTACAAAGCTGGCAATCTTAACTTATTGATGAATTTTATTTTATATATATATATGGTCTAGGTTTCGGATTTTCTCTAGTCCTCACTAGCCATTTGAATCGACAGGGTTAGACAATAATTAAATATATTCATACAAACACACGTCACGGTAGCATATTTTTATTCACATAAATCCAAATTTCTATTATATATTGGAAAAAAAATGACTTGTTTTTGCATATATGATAGACTAATGTTTCTTATGGTTTCTTTTTGATCCCTGTCACGGCATGAGGAGATTTCAGTCATGTCTATCAATCAAGGATTTGGACAAGGTGATATCATTTGTCTGTGTTGCATGCAATACGAATAATTCAAAAATAATATTATGAGATAGAGATCTATTTGTAAAGGTAGGTATGGGTCATGTTGGAACAGGTGGATTTTATCGGGCTCTTTCTTATAGGTCAATCATACACGTAATACAGACAATTCATTATACTCGATCTCAATCCATAAATTAAGAACTTCCTTTCGCAAAAAGTTTTGGGTATTGGAAAAAGTAGAAAACAAGATTAAGGGTCTATTTGGTTTAGCGAATGCGTTTTGAAATAAGTTAAGATTGTGTTGCATGCAATACGAATAATTCAGAAATAATATTATGAGATGAGAGATCTATCTGTAGAGGTAGGTATGGGTCATGTTGGAACTGGTGGATTTTATCGGGCTCTTTCTTATAGGTCAATCATACATGTAATATAGACAATTCATTATACTCAATCTCAATCCATAAATTAAGGCTTACCCTTCGCAAAAAGCTTTGGGTATTGGGATAAGTAGAAAACAAGATTAAGGGTCTATTTGGTTTAGCGAATGCATTTTGAAATAAGTTAAGATTGTGTTGCATGCAATACAAATAATTCAGAAATAATATTATGAGATGAGAGATCTATCTGTAGAGGTAGGTATGGGTCGTGTTGGAGTAGGTGGATTTTATCGGGCTCTTTCTCATAGGTCAATCATTCATGTAATACAAACAATTCATTATACTCAATCTCAATACATAAATTAAAGCCTTCGCTTCACAAAAAAGTTTTGAGTATTAAGAAAAGTAGAAAACAAGATAGAGGGTCTGTTTGGTTTAGTGAATGCGTTTTGAAATAAGTTAAGATTTCAAAACGCGGCTATTAAAAATGCAGTTAACATGATTGAGAATAATTATTTTATGGTTTAGACTAAATTTTACGGTATGTAACAGTGTAATATGAACTATGGATCTATATATAACGTGATTCAATGGGTCTGAAAACTTTTGGGCAACCCAAATCCAACATCAATTTAATTAATTACTCATTTGTATATCATTGCCATTACCCTTTGAGAGAAGAGTGAGGTATCTAAGCTTCAAAGTTTGGTGCGGCCATGCACAAACTTTATTGATGATTCCCCTTTGTTTGGTCGTATAATGCATGCCTAGATTCTCTACCCATCTTTTTGGATGCCTAGAGATCTCACTACAAAAAACAATTATGTTATAGCCATTTTTTTTTTCTTTCTAATTTATATGTTATAGCCTAATCGATGAAGCATATGGCATCACTAACTGATTATGAGAGCAATTTGGCCCTAATGATTCTAGAGGGGTCGTGTGTATATATATTTATGGGTTGAGGCTCAATATTATATCATGCTTGTCAAGCATCAAGATGATTGAAGAATAAAAACCATTAGATCTAAAATAGTTGAAAGTCATGAATCTTTTATATTTAAAAACAATTACAGAGATGGGTTTTAGCTTAAATAATAAATAAGATTAGATTAGTAATAATATATAAATATTGCTATTTTAGCGCCACCCCCCACCACTTTTTGCAGGATACCAAAACCAATTTAGCCCTTTCTTTTGTTTATTTAGCAGCCGCCCTCAGGGGGGTGGATGTTGGCATGAAATTCAGCCGATATTTTGACGCTTTTTGTAGATTTTAGATTAATAAATATGAATGAAAAATAGTACGACAAAAAGGTTAAGAGACTAATCTTTTAAACTACAGAAATGATACACACATTTATATTTTTACTCACACACTTATTGACATAATTTTTAAAATTATTATTAAATTTGTAATAGATTAGTATTATTGAATTTTAATTCATTAGCGATAAAATATATAGCATTTTTCTTTAAAACATGGGTGTTATGATAAATCCTTCAAGTTTGATTTGTTTATACTATAATTTGGCAAATTTGCATTTTCTAAGTCGCTTGAGAAGCTTAAGCAAAACAAAACGTAAGAAAGTGAAAGAAATAGAGTCCGTGTAGGTGTTAGAATTGAAATAACCTATTTGTAACCAAGAGAGATAACTAGCAAGAACCTATATTGGGAATTGGAATGACTACGAAAGATTAAAATGAGTGGTGTGAGAAATTTGCTATGAAAATTTGTAAGGGTGTAAACTCAGCTAATTATAACTGGCCACCAACTAGTTACCGGCTACTAATTGGTAATTGGTAGTTGACTAACCGGCTACCAACCGATAACTGATTAACCGGCTAACTACTTTTAAAAACGGTTAGAAATAGCCAGTAACTGGCCCTGCTGGTCTGGTTACTAGTTTTTGCATTTATATACACCTTGTTACCAGGTGTATATATATAATGTTTTTATTTTATATATATTAATATATGACACTAAAATATTTAATTAGAATGGGAAGTGAATCATGGAGACCAAATTTGAACTCAACATCTCTAACTCTAATACCATATTAAACTGCTCCTCACTATTTCAATTAATTGAAGAATGTAGTATGTGATCCATTTCGATGATATGGTATATGCATTTTACTTTTTGTATGTTTAGTAGTGACTTATTAGTTCGTAAGGGGGTAGTTCAATCAGCTAATGATCATTCCTCATGAAACGGATATCACTATTTCGAATCCTTTTTTTCCTTGTGCAGACAGGTAAAAAAAATAAAGGTGACTTATTATCTATCATAGGTAACTTGGTTTGTGGAATATAATGTTACAATATTAAAAGTTGAGGGTAAGTTAGTGTAACCATGAAAAGAGAAATGACTATCATGGAGTCAGCGAATATAAGAGTAACAAGTTTAAGGTTTAAAAAATTCAAAAAAAAAAGTAACAATAGGGAGAAAATAAGAATTTACGGAAATTCAAGTTTTAAGAAAATGAAATAAAATATATGTCACCTGAAACGATAGGTTAAGTACGATAAGAGTCGTAAGCACCAGGACCAAACACATAGTCAGCTCTACCCTTAGGTGACTTAGGCGGCCGCCTAAGCCATTAATGGCAAGGGTACAATTAAGGCCCACTATATTAAAAAAAAAAAAAAAAAAGTTTAAGGTCTCAATTATGGTTAAATAAGACTTTTTCCAATTGAAAGATGAAATAATTCAATGCTTTTAGAGGAAACAATGAACAAAGATGAAAAGTTACAGAGAAAGAAATGTCCAAATTAAGGTAATAAAAAAAAGATTAATTAATACTCTCCAATTAAGCAAAGAATTCAATACACAAGATATTGAGACTTTAAAAGAAGAGAAAAATGAAAAATTTAAGAGATAAGAATAAGGCTTTAATTATTGTAAAAGAGTAAATGTCTCTAGAAAATAAGAAAATCCTGCAAATATGATGTGACAAAGTCTAGTAACCATTAATTATTGTTTTAACAAAGACTAATCTAAAACCTATTAGACCTATGTTCAACCCTAAAATAACCTTTAATTTCTATAAAGATATAATTAACTAGAAGTTTAAATCCAAACACCTATCTAAACTGTCGTTTTATGAGGTGATTTTTAGATGATTGTCACTTATCAATCCCAGTCAGAAAATTGCAGAAATTTGGGCCGGGAAATTAGTGTCCAACCCAAGTAAATTATCAGCATATTAATATAAGTATAAATATATTGCTTTCGGTGGCTAATTAATTACTACTCAAACATGCCTTTCTTGCCCATATAGTGATAATACACGTGGATAATGCATGAACCTAAATGAAAAGTAGGAGGGAATTATTGTTGTTAATTTGAAAGCTAATTAATCAAACATATTTGACTCGGATTGTTAATGTTATTTTTGAGTGTGTTTTTTATTTTTTATTTGAAAAATATGACATAAACTTGAAAGTAGTTTTGAGCATATGGTTATTTATTAATGTTTTTAGTTTTTATTTTAAAAATAAATAAATAATAAGAAGAAAAAATATTATCAAACAAAGTTGCTTCTCTCCCTTTTCTTAAACAAAAACATAAAAATATTAAGAAGTAATCCAAAACACAAAACAATTGCAAAATTATTTTTACCTTCACCTTATATCAAAACTAATTTTAAATAATAATAAAAAAAATTACTTAACAAATAAAGCTAAATCTCGTGATTCTATTCCAATTAAGGAGTGAAGGATGGTAAAATCCGAAATAAGAGGGTAACAGACAGAGTAATTAAAAGTGAAGGGTAAGAACGGAAGAATATGCTTCCTAGTTTTTTTTTTTTGTTTTTTGTCCTTGGAGCCGAAGCCGCCTGGAAGATGCTTCCCTTACAACAGAAGGAACCAATTTCTGTGTTGTCTGCGACCAAATAAGAACACGTGGAAGAGCCTCATTTAAACATGGCAAACAAAAGCATCTCTGCATGCAGAGCTGGCCACAGATGACCCTAGATCAGTGTACACCCATGAAACCCCATGCCACTTTAAAAAAAGTTCTTTTTTTTTTTTTTTTCTTTTTTTTATTATTAAAAAAGTATTTTGATGTGATTAAAAAACAAAAATAATTTGTAGTGTTTTACGTTGTTTATTAATGTTTGTTTTGGAGATAAAAAATAAAACTGAGAAGAAAATTTGTTTAATAAAGAAAGCCACTTCCTTGCATTTTTTTCATAATTTTTATAAATTTTAAATTAAAATATTTTATGTTTTTTTAAGATATCTTTAAAACGTCAACCATGTATTTAAATTAAGTGTATGAAATTAGCAAATTAATATTTATTTTAAACTAAAATTTATTTTGGGTAAGTCCACTTAATCTCCACAAACTACTACTTCAATGACAATCAATGCCTTAAACTATCAATTGCGACAATTTACTCACAAATTATCAAAACAATGATAATCCAAATTTTAACAAAATGATGAAGTTATCCTTATTAAAATAAAAAACACTAAAATTTAATTTTTTTTTCCTTCAAATTTTTAAGAGTATTTTTGTCTTATTAAAAATTTTATGGGGGTAATTTTTTCATTTTGCTAGAATTGTTTAAGGAATAAATTATCGCAATTAATAGTTTGATGGGTAGATTGTCATTAAGGTGATAGTTTGAAGAGGTTAAGTGGACTTTACCTATTTATTTATTTATTGTACTTACAAATTTTGATTTTTTTTTTTAAAAAAAAATAATTCCTAACATATTTTAGTATGTACAACTCTTCAAAACTAATTATTATTTCAACTAAATATTACGTTTTTTGTCATAATGGGTTAAAAGACTAACAATTTGGAGGAGTTGATGGGTCAAATCGCTTCCTTGAGGTAAATGCATCGAATTGTAGTTCTATTTGTTAAATTTTTTGTTTTCTCATAATAAAACAAAAATAATTTTTGCATTTATGTTATATGAAAACGATTTTTTAAAACAAAAAAACTCTCAAAATACATTATTTTCTGGTAGATTGAATCAACATTTCATTATTTTTGTATTTTTTAAAACATCATAAAATGTAATATTAATGTGAAAAAATTAATATTTTGTTTCAAAATAATAATATAATCAACTGTAAAAAATTTTAATGCCAAAATTTTCACTGATTACCGCGGTAAATATGGGCCTCCAGAATTGCCCTGCCCCCTGACCTTTCTATTTCTCCTCTATAAATACTCTCTTTCCTCTACCTTCTTATTCACACAAAGCCTTCCGTCTCTCTGTATCTTCTTTGCTCTCTAATCAATCCCAGCCTCCCTCTCTGCGCTTTTCCTCTTTGCATCCCTCTTTCTCATTGCGGTTTTCTCCTAATCCTTTTCCTGAGATTGTTTGGGTTTTCCCATCAACAACAAGAAGGAAAACTGTAAGTCTTTTAAATCTAGGGTTTTGCATGCATCTCATTCTTTGTTCATCTTTTCTACTCTACATGTACGGTATTGATTTAATCTGGGTATTAACGAATCTATCTTGTATGTTGGAAAGGTTATAATCTAGATTCGTTTATTTTTTGTGAAAGAAATTTGATGGGGTTGTGAGATTTGCTTATATATGCTCATGTGTTTGATTCTTTATTGTTTTTCTAAAGCAATATGATTGAAATCGTAATGGGTGTTGTGGGTTTCAGAAGCGTGGATGTTTTAATGGAGACCAAGGGTGGGAAAAAGAAGTCCAGCAGTAGTAGTGGCTCCAAGCAGTACGAAGTTCCCCTCGGCTACATCATTGAAGACGTTCGCCCAAACGGTGGCATCGAGAAGTTCCGATCTGCTGCTTACTCCAACGTAAGTCCTTTCTTTCTTGATCGTTCAGAAAGAAAACAAGAAAAAAGATTAATTGTTTAATTTGTTCTTCATTCGTTTCTCTAATTGCTTTTTTGGATTGTTTTTCTTTGCAGTGCGTGAGGAAGCCATCCTGATATATCCCAGGAATGCCTCCTTCAGTAGACTAGGATTTCATTTACTCAATAATCTTTCTCTTCTTCCTTCTTTGTTTGCTTGATTCGAATACCAAAGTTTTCTCTGTTGCTGTAAACGAAACCCAGAAAAGAAAAAAAAACACACACACACCCCCTCTGTTTCTCTGTCTTTTTCCATTGCTTTTAAAAAATCCCTGAACAATGACCATTCTCAGCCACGACCCTCCAACCCCTTCACCAATAGGGTTCGAAGGCTTCGAAAAGCGTCTCGAGATCACATTCTCGGAGCCATCCTTTTTCTCGGATCCCCAGGGGCTCGGCCTCCGGGCCCTGACCCGGCCCGAGATCGACTCCATCCTTGATGCGGCTCGCTGCACCATCGTCTCACACCTTTCCAACGACGAGCTCGACTCGTACGTTCTTTCTGAGTCGAGCCTCTTCGTCTACCCTTCCAAACTCGTCATCAAAACCTGTGGTACCACCAAGCTCCTCTTATCTATCCCACCGATTCTCCGACTCGCCGAGTCGCGCTCACTCGCTGTCGTCTCGGTCAAGTACTCCCGCGGAAGCTTCATTTTCCCGGGTGCCCAACCTGCCCCTCACCGCAGCTTCAATGAGGAAGTCTCCGCTCTGAATGAGTTCTTTGGGCACATGAACCCCAATGCCTTTGTGATCGGCGATCGGACGGTCCCCAATCGTAACTGGCACGTTTACTCCGCCACGACGGAGGGTAATCGGGCGGACCCGATAGCTCTCGAGATGTGCATGACTGGGTTGGACCGCGACAAGGCTTCCGTGTTTTTCAAGAACTCGGAGGGATACGCGGCTGGCGAAATGACCAAACTGTCCGGAATATCCGAGATTATTCCCTCTCACGTGATTTGCGACTTTGAGTTTGACCCGTGTGGGTACTCCATGAATGGGATCGACGGCTCTTCTTATTCAACCGTGCACGTGACTCCAGAAGATGGGTTCAGTTACGCCAGCTACGAGGCCCTGGGGTTCGACCCTGAGGCAACTGGGTTCGAGCCGCTGGTGCAGAGGGTGCTCAAGTGCTTCGGTCCGGCCGAGTTTTCTGTGGCAATCACTTGCTTTGGTGGCGTCAACTGGGCCACGGAATGTGCTGACGTGGATGGGTACTCGTGTGAGAGCATGGTGAAGCAGGAGCTGCCAGGTGGCGGGTGCGTGGTTTACCTGGCTTATTCGGCGAAGGCTAAGGCGGGTGGCTGCGCGGTGCCCAAGCCAACCAAAGCTGCCATGCGGTGCTGGAATGACGTTTCGCTGGAGGAAGAGGAGGTCAAGGCGTGTCCATGTGTGTGGTCAGCTTAGGGCGGGCCAATCAGAGTGTCAGTTGTCAGGCCTGTTCTGTCACTGCCAGTGAGATAGTTGAGTGGCGCTTTGGTAATTTAGGTAGGGTTTGCCTACGGTGTTGATTGGCAGTCCATTATTATGTGGTGGTGGTTTCTTTTGAAGTGTCTTTTCTTGTTTACTGGTCTTTAGTCTTCCCTACGTACTGGGTCTTCGGTCTAAGATTTGGAATAATTGAGGTTTGGCCATTGTCACTGTTGAATGGAATCTTTGTTTGTTCTTCTTCTATTTCTGAGAAATAATCGATAGCGTTGTCTCGATGGCTCTGAGCATTTTGAATGTGATGGATCTTTCAGCCTACCAAACTGTTCTTAAAACTTTTAACTTGTGATTCTTAGACAATATTGCTAAGATCAAATGTTTGTCACTGGTCGTTTTCCCCATTAAATTACTCACAGAGTTTCAATATTTGTGCAATTCATGTGTGAGAGCTTATATAAAATTCACTTGCTCGAAGTTTCTTGCCAGTTTGAGCAACAAATCAGCAAGTTGTTTGGGATCTCAATCCTACTTCTCTGAATGCAAAATCCAAGTCTCGGCGGATACCCATTATTAATTAATATAAAGTGAAGTAAAAAATTACTTTATTATCTCACAATTAATAGAGTAAATCTGGTCCTCATCTTTAATATGTGGACGGCAGACTTTTGGAAAACAGGTTGTCTTTTGTAGTTCGGTCAATCGAAGTGTTGATGGGGTTGATGGAGTTGGGAGGTAAAAAAATGAGTGTGTTTGTATAAAAGACAAAGAAAAATGAGCTGCACAACACAACACAAAGCATAAGACCTATTTATGGGTGGGTTTGTTGGTCAGCTTTCAAAGATTCCTGCCCTCGTGCTTACTCTTTGAAAATGCCTTCGTTTCCTTCCATGTGATCGATGAAGCTGCTGCGTAGTTGCTTTCTCGTGACTCTCTCTCTTTTTCTTGCCATGCTTTGAATAAAGTAAAAATGGGTTTGGTACATTGGAGGAGCTGCTGATGGAAATTATAATAATATATAATACACCGTTTTATGAAGCTTCCAAGAAATTGGCAACAACTTAATTAATAATAAGAAATATGCAATGCTATTTCAACTTCTAGTAGTTGGTCAACGGAGCCAAATCCAAACTAATACTAGGGTTTGCTGCCGTCTTAACATTTCAACTTTCATTGAAATTGAATTAAAAACAAAGTCTTTTATGAAGCTTCCAAGAAATTGGCAGCAACTTAATAAGAAATATGCAATGTTTTTCCAACTTATAGCCGTTGGTCAACGGAACCAAATCCAAACTAATACTAGGGTTTGTTGCCGTCTTAAGACTCTTAACATTACAACTTTCATTGAAATTTAATTAAAAACAAAGTCTTTCTCACGAAGAAAAACAGATCAGAATGCATGCTATGATGGTACTTATCATATTATTTATCGATCTAATTTCATGGCCAGTAATCTAACTATCTATTAGGGAATATTTTAAGTGATTAACATAAAAAGTCACTTGTAATACATTATGTCACCAAGTGTAAATGGGAGTGTGACAAATATGTATAATAATTACTCGTTTATTTTTTTTACACCTAAGTAAATAATCAAGAATCTACTCAATTAAAAGAGCCTTAAAAATTTTGAGATTCATGCCTATTAGATGGCTACTCTACAACTACGCGCCTGTCAACTAGCTTTCTCGTAGATGCGTGCCTATGTGACAAATGTACATATTTCCATTACAAGGCAAAAGTTGAGATGCCCCTAAAAAAGCATTGGGCTTTAGAAGGTTTGACATAAACGACCCTAAAACTTAGTATTGAAATTAATTCAAAAAAAGACTTAATTATTAAATGTTCCTTATCTACCCCGCATCCGTACCACTTAAGTAAGTTGCATTATTGTTATTATTTTGAAAGAAACTTTGATTAGTGATTAGTGAAGTTTGTATTTATAAATGTAATAGTAATTAAAGATGAACGATATAAACTCAACTATTTGGTCCAACAAGTAGCCTTAATAGAGCTTAGAGCTAGTGAGATGGCAACATGCACATACCCTCTTATTCCTAGGCCCCCAATAATTTGAAGAGATTGCATGCATGGCGTAGGATGATGGCACTATGATTGCGACAAACCACGATGACAAAATCAAGAGGGTGCGTAAATCTCTTGGATAAATGATTGATTGATTGATGGGAAGGTAATATGATATGAGAGGGAGGGGGCCAGGGGCTTTTCTTTACGTAGAGACAAGAGGTTCTCTTTGATAGAGGAATAGAGGAGGGGAAAAAAGAAAGAGAAAGCGAAGTGAAAAGAAAAAGGAAAAAGAAAAAAGAAAAAGGTTCTTTCCGCTTAATTTGCCATAGAATTTGCTTTCATCTCCAGCCATGCATTTTACCTCTATCTTCAGCCTCACATTTCAAATCTCTTTGCTTAAAGCTGATATTGACGTTCTTTTTTGCTTTTTGCATACTTATTTAAGCGGCTAGCTAGGGACCAGGGCTTTTCCTTTTCATCTCTTGTTGTATTTGAGACAGTTTTTTTCAAACCGGATCGATTTTTTTTTTTTTTTTAACATAGTTTATAAAAAGTGATATAAATGATTTGAATATGTGAGATGCATATATTTTTTAATAGTATAGACAAAATTATAATAAATTTTATTAAAATTCATGTGTATTTCACATTTTATTAAAAAAAATAACACATGTCACTTTTATAGACTAGGTTAAAAGATATTCATTCAATCCAATTTGAAGGAAAACTTTGTCCTTGTATTTATGGTTTGGCACTGTTGAGTATATATGTATGAGTCTAAAAGAAAATAGTTTTACATTGAAAATATGTATAAAAGTGTAGTATTTTAATATACTATGTTATAGGCTCACTAAAAAAAAAATCTCAAAGCATCAATTCTCCCTAACACAAAAAAAGCATTGAGACTTTTGGTACTCTTTCTAGCTTCGGCTGGACCCTATGGCCTGGCTGCATCAGGTTTAAGTTTGCTTGTATACACAATCGAAGAATCAACATTTTAGGTTTGGAGAGGATAAAACTAAAACTAAAACTAAAACTTAAAAAAAAAAGAAAGAAAGAAAGTTAAAGAAGAAAAAGAAAAGAGTAATGTTAACTACACTTTTAAGGACATAATTTTTTTTCAAACCAGTATGAAAAAAATATCCTCTAACCCATTTAAAATAGTGTCATTTATCTATTAACATTTAATAGACACATTAAATTTTTAATGTCATCAATAACAGTTCACTAATGTAGACTAATTTAATGTGTCTTTTAAATATTTATAGACACATGACATTATTTTAAATGGATTGGAGGATATTTCTTCTAGACTGGTTTGACGGATATTTATGTCCCACTTTTAATTTCTCACACTAATTTTTTTACATCATATGTGACTTTCAAAACCATTATTTACTCAAAAAAAAAAAAAAAAAAAGGGCTTGGGCCTAGAACCAAAAGGAATGACAAATGGGCAATCATGTGGGCCTCATTGTTCCTATGACAGGCAAGTAAATCAGACGGACAATGAAGAACAGCTGTATGGGCCTCATGTGCTTTTGGTCCACGTTCTTGAAGTTAGGGCTGGCCACTCTGTCCAGCTCAGCCCTACTTATTATTGGTGTGAGTTGGGTTGAAGTAAAGGGGTGTCATGCATTTTTATGTATGTATGTTAGAATTGACAGACGAAGTTTCTTTACATTTGAAATCTCACATTCTTGACAAGTAGTCCAAATATGAGGAAAGTCCCATTTCGTTTGTCCTCTTGGGAACCATACCACAACGAACATCCTTAGATATTCCTACTCTTCCTAGGTTCAAATTTGGTCTATCGTCGATATTATTTGGTATTAAAGTTAGACAATATGTTATCAAGTTTGAATCACATGAATAACCTATAAGATAGAGTGGACCGTCGTGAATGATGAAGTCAAAAGTGTAATGATATATTACAATCTTAATGTCAATGTGTCATACATAGCTAAGACTTACCAAAAGTGGGCTACCACTTAGGATAGCAACACATTCGCTAGGCAATCATGCCCTAAATTTGCATCGTCTTGAGAATATACGTTACTAAATTTACATTTCTTAATATTTTCGACTCATGAGAAGCTGAAAATGTTAATAGAAATGTAAACTTCTGTGTTTATTATGTGGCAAATTGAGTTTTAACCAAATCTTTTTCTGGTTGCATTCTATGTTTCCCTCCTTGATTCCCATTTCAGCGGAAGGAGACCATGCTAGGTTATATTTTTTAGGGAAAGTAAAACATAAACTGGTAAAAGAGTTATTAGCAAAGCCAAGTCGGTCGTTATTGGTTAAATACACAATTGATTGAGGAAAATAATATAAGTCACAGTGGTGCAATAGAGAGGCAGAAGAACAATAAAATTTTTCTCTAAATTGGGTTGAACGAATTTTTTTTCAATTCAATTTATAAATCTGAGATTCACACTTGCATTTTTAATAGAATTTTAGATGCATTTTTTTAAATGTATGAATTGTAAACACATGTCCATTTATTAAATTAAATTAAAATATTTGGACCCAGATTAGAAACCAGACAAGAGGAAACTCTGTCGGTGGGAGTCGATTGGAAGATAGGTTAGAAGCCCAAACTTGCTGAACCCAACCCAATACATTGTCTCAACCGGATCGTTGGCGGGTGAAGTCGAAGGAATTCAGTGGTCTCACGTCTCAGCACAAGCTCCATCCCCCAGCATGGGAGACTCCTCCAACGGTACTCTCTCTCTCTTTTCTATTTGTATTTCGCAACTGAGACAATGTAAATCAATTTCCTTTACGAAAGATGTCAAATTCTTCATTTTGTTTTCCCGCATTTTCTCACCCTCCAAACAATGCCTATCTTCCCGGATCTCCAAAACCCTAAACCTGTTTTTGTTCTCTCTCTCTCACAACAGGATCGTCCTTCTCCTGCGACAAGTCGGCGAAGATCTTCGTCGCCGGCCACCGGGGCCTGGTCGGCTCGGCCATCGTGCGCAAGCTCCGCCACCTGGGCTTCACCAACCTCGTCCTGCGCACCCACGCCGAGCTCGACCTGACCCGCCAGAGCGACGTGGACGCCTTCTTCGCCGCTGAGAAGCCCCGGTTCGTGATCCTTGCCGCGGCCAAGGTCGGCGGCATCCACGCCAACAGCACCTACCCGGCAGACTTCATCGCCGTCAACCTCCAGATCCAGACCAACGTCATCGACTCCTCTCACCGCCACGGCGTCCAGAAGCTCCTCTTCCTCGGCTCCTCCTGCATCTACCCCAAATTCGCCCCCCAACCCATCCCGGAAGACGCTCTCCTCACCGGTCCCTTAGAGCCCACCAACGAATGGTACGCCGTGGCCAAGATCGCCGGGATCAAGATGTGCGAAGCCTATAGAATCCAATTCGGTTTCGACGCGATATCGGGTATGCCCACGAACTTATACGGCCCGAATGACAATTTCCACCCTGAGAACTCGCACGTGCTGCCGGCGCTGATGCGGAGGTTCCACGAGGCGAAGGTGAAGAATGCGAAGGAGGTGGTGGTGTGGGGGACTGGGAGTCCGCTCAGGGAGTTCTTACATGTCGACGATTTGGCCGATGCGGTGGCGTTTTTGATGGAGGGATACAGTGGGTTGGGGCATGTGAATGTGGGGAGTGGGAAGGAGGTGACCATTAGGGAATTGGCTGAGATGGTGAAGGAGGTGGTGGGGTTTCAGGGAGAGCTTGTCTGGGACTCTTCCAAGCCCGATGGGACTCCTCGGAAGCTCATGGATAGCTCGAAGCTTGCTGGGTTGGGTTGGACCCCCAAGATTCCGCTCAGGGATGGGCTCGTTGATACCTACAAGTGGTACTTGGAGAATGTCAAGCAATGAGTTCAGGTGATTGACTACCCGAACATTGTTTTTTGTATCAATTATGTTTGCTGAGTATTTGTGATGCTTTATTTATATAGAATGATTCGTCTCTAGAGGATTACTGTTTATGTGAGGATTGGGTGCGCTGCTGAGCTATTGTTAAGTACTTCGCAAGTCCATAATTGAGTTAATGATCTATAATCGTGGTTGATTACTGTTCAGTTGTTATCCATTGTAATTGTACGAGTATTTTCAATAATGTTTTCCATTTTCTCCGCCAATAAACTGTGAGTGGAGGCTGAAGCCTTGTGAACAATTCTGGATAGGTGCAGGAGTTGTATTCATATGTAGTATGGTAATACCATTCGTAATGTCTGTCAATTGTCCAATATTGGGTGCAGATGTTCTTGTTCTAAAAGTTTTTGATCTAGCAGAACATGGCAGAGGTGTTGGCCGTAGTTGTGGCTGGCATGGAAGAAATCTGGGTTCTTTTCTAAATCTTGTGGTAAATCAATGATACGTTCAAAAAATGTTGTGTTATGTATGACTCAGTTATGATTGAGGAGTATCATTATCTTTGTTTTACATGAGTTTCAGTCTTCTCTCTATCTGCCACTTTTGCCATGTTTTACTTTAGTCAACCAGCTCACGAGCCCTAGAACAAATTGCCAATTGCTCTTCTTCTTTTGTACCTTAAATTGTTCTATTTGCCACCTCTGTTATATTCTCTTATGGCTACTCTTCTGCCACTTTGTGATGCACTACGAGAAATTGAAGTGATAACTTTCTTTTATACTTCGCTTTTCATGCACTACATTGTTCTACTGATTTCGTTGTTTTGGTTACCTAGTGATGCAGTGTCTTGTGAGCTGATTGACTCAAATTTTTTTTTTTTAAGATTCTCAGATAGTTTCCACTCAATAGTGGCATAATCATATGAGCCAATAGCCCTCTGTAGTTTTTCCTGAGACTTGTTATTCTACAAATGTGGGTATCATAATATTTATTTTCCTCCTTGTTATTGTGCTGTGTTGCTGGTGCTTATGATTCTTGAGCATTTCCCTAGTCAGTGTCTATCTCTTTATCTTGCTAGTGTATTTTTCTTCTTGTTCTTTCAATAGCCATCAAGTAACTGAAGATGGTCACTATTGCTTCCACTGACTGTCCACCCTCTTCTCTAGCGGTAGTCTTTGTTTTGAATCAAAGTTGAAACTTCCCATATCAACTTTTTATTAAACTCCATTTATGCAGCCGGCATTTGTTGTAAGATTGTTCATAGTTTTGCTTTGCTCCACCATTTTTTTGCTTTATTTTTCGCTGAGGTTTGTAGACATGCTTGATTAAAGCAGTACTTGGAAGTTAGTTTTTTGCTTCTTTTTCTGTTCATTTTTATATAGTGATTTCAAAACGCAATTAAATGTTTAGTAAAATTGTGATTCGATATTTAAAAGCACATTTGGCTTTTAAAATCATGCATTTTTTAAAATCCCCATCCTTGTAGTTTAAAAATGTGCATTTCTTTTTGTGTTTTTAAACGCCATTTGTTTCAAACATATTTTCAAACAGAACACTTTTCGCAATTTTATTTTAAAATGCATGTTTATTGTGTAAAATAACGTTATCAAACGCAGTACAGCCAAGCTGTGACTCTTGTTTTGGTGTCACTAATTCTTAGAGCAAACGGTTCTGAACAGTGATTAGCAGATTGATAGCTCAATTGCAAAATTCATTTTCACAATTCAAACTTCTAAGGTTCAAATGGATTTAAGCATAAAATTTGCAAGCTATGTGGCAGATGAAATTCTTACTCCCGCAAGAAGGAAAAAAATAAATTGTAGTCTTTTTTTTTTTTCCTCAATTGTAATCCATTTCATATAAAGTGAATGTTTCTTTCTATATGTGGCCAATAACTATCTCAGTTTGTAAGAAATTTATAGTAAAAACTGTATTATTCTTAGCAACTCTTAAATTCGAAACCCTTAAGACATTTAAATCATCGGTTTTGGAAGTTTTGCACCAAATCTAAATCTACATCTTTAACTTTCTAATGAAGATAAATATCCAAACAACGTGGGATCTGTTAAAGATATAATCATGTTTGGGCTAGTGAGGGCTTCTCCTTTGCTGAGACTTGCTTCCATAGCTGCAATCAGGGCTTGGTTCGAACCGATTATGTTGTGGTCCATTACGCACACCAAGATAGATGTGTTGAGCTCTAGGTGTGTAAGTGGTACAACAGTCGCATCTAGTCCGCCAATATAGCTGAAGCGAAAGTGCTTTCTCAGGTACTGACGAAGCTGCTTTCGCGGGTTTATATATATATTTTCTATGATTAGGGTCCATGGCTCGAACTTCTCAAAAATATGTGAGATGCATAAATTTTATTTTTGTTTTGTTTTTGTGTTTGATCTTCTAGTTTGAAGATGCGGCAATTTGAATTACATTTATTGAATATTATGTCTGTTTTCTCTCCTGAAATTACATATATTCTTGGAACTCTATACTGTTCAATCTAACAACACGTAAAAATCATAATAATCACAATGAAGAAATGGAGAAAATGATTTTATATATATATATATATATATATAAAAGAGATAATAGGTTACTCTAATTTTAAAGACTAAAACGTATTAAGATCCTCTACATGTCTTAAGGAATCTAAGGCTATATCTGAAAAATTAACAAATGAGATGTTGCCAACTATGTCGTTTTGAGGTGCTACAACTTTTATTATAATTTCTTTTACAAAGTCACGTGGCAGTTTACGTTTCATAAAAATAAACGTCATGTGGATTGCCAATGACAATTCTTTAGTGGTTAACACAATAAACATCACGTGAACTAACATATCAATCACAAAGGTTATATAGAAAAGAAACGCTTCTTGCCACTATATTCACTGTTGATGGTTTTCCACAACTTTCATTAGCTATCACCGCCCATCAATTTTTTAGAGGGAATTACATTCCATATGCAACTACATATTGTAGCTCTAGCATCTATAAGGGCACTAAGATTATATGGCTTATATCCTAGGAAGTTTGTACACGAAAATATTGTGAAAATTCCATTTTATATTCTTGGTTAAGTTTTACTAGTCGTGGGTTCTTGTAACAAGTTGGTTCTGTTTAAAATATATATATATTTATCCTCTTTCATAGTAGTTAGCAACTCATTCGTTTGTTAATGCTTTTTAGAAGATGTTTTATATTTAAAAAAAGTGTTTTAATGTGATATAAAGATGAAAGTAGTTTTGAATATTTTATATTTTAAGTCGTTAATTAATTTTTTTGTTTTGAAAAGAAAAAAAACAAAAGGATAAGAAAAGAGTATTATGGAACAATTGAACTATTTTTCCATGGACAGATTAGATTCCCAATTGGGCATGCTTTCAGTTATGAAATCCAAAAGGAAAACAGAAACAAGCTAGAAAAGTCATTGTCACAAAGTCCTGGCCATCATTTGAGGGTGTAGGGGCAACTGGCAAAAAGTTGCAAGAGGAAGCCTCATTGGCAACCAACAAGGAGTCAAATTTCAGGTGATGATTCTTAACCAAACAGAAAATATTGTTGGCTGGTTCTTAAGTTTAACATATATACTATCATAATAAAATGTCTTAAATTCGAACATTGTCCGAATATCAATCAAAAGCACTTGCGAAAGAGGAGAAAAATAAGCAAAGGAGCTTCCCGGTGTGAGGCGGCAAAGATGACTTTTTGATGCCTAAGTTTGTAAAGTGTTCAAAGAAGAGCTTACAATAAAATCAGGACAAAGTTTTGAGAAGAGCCCAAAAGTCATTTTTATGTGACTGTGGGTTGCCTTTTATAATAATCTGGTCTCAACAGCACCCTATAAGTTCTTGTTCGGCCATCATTTCTAGGGTAGTTTATCCGACGTTTATTTACATTATAGCACGCATTAGACTTGAAGTTCATGGCACGTGGATTGGAAAAAAAGACACGGCCCAGGTGGCACGAAAATAGTCAAGTGGTGTGGTGTGGTGTGAGAGAGAATCATTTGTTCTAACTATTGGGTCAACTCGGGTTAGTGGATCGACATTTGGACTATGTGGGCTTGCTAGCCCATAGGCCCAACAGTGATGATTTAACATTTTTGACCACACAATCAACACTTGCTGCAACATCAATGATGTTGAAGCACTCTAATCCTGCTGGAGTTTAGCTTCTACTCTCCTTTTTCAGAGAGAGAGAGAGAGAGATGCATGCAATTCTGCAGAACCAAAAAGAAAACTAAAAGGTTCAATGCATCTAAATCTCCATGGGACCCTAAAGACTTGTTCTTTTCTGATGCAGAAGACTATCAGCTTAAGATTTCATTTCACTCATCAGTGATGGCAAGTGTGGGAGTGGATGTAATTTTCGTTTTTCCATTATTGGCCTCTCTGCAGCAGACACTGGTACATGCTACGTGTAGAAGCCTACACTACTATGGAAACATGGCTTGTATGCAATGTTTGGCTTTCCAACAAGCTAAAAGACACTTTTTCTTTGTATCAGACGTTCTTTTCCTTTCATTATTTTATTTTCCCTTGTTTGGCCTGGTTTTTCTTCCCCTTTTCATGTTTTTGGTAACCCTAGCTACTTTGTATATCAGTAGCTACAGATGTGCAATTTTTGAGAATTACGATTGAGCAAGACAGGCTACATTGGTTTACCTTAAATGGCAAATGTTTCTAGCTTGTGCAGGAACATGCAAGTATCACCGGTTAGGGTTTTACTTCACTAGGGAGATGGTTCATTTCTTTTCATGAAAATGAAACATTGCTTTTGTTACATAAAAGATATGTGCTCCAAATTTGCTGAACAGAAGGGAAAACCAGAAGAAAAATAGAAAAGATTTGGAAAATTTTGCAAATCTTTTTCTTCTCAAATAAAAAAAAAAAACATTACTAAACAACCTAAACACAACACTTTCAAAACATGAAGATAATTTTCACCTTAATGTCACATCAAAACACTTTCTCAAACACAAAACAAAAAATACCCTCTAAAAACCATTAGCGATTATCACTTTCAATGAGGTCATTTCCTTTGTTTTGAAAGTTAGATTATTCACCCCACACATTCGTTGTCACATCTATACATTACTTTCAAAATTCTTCATAAAATCTCCGTAATTATAATATGGGTTAAATATCATTTTAATACTTGTAATTTGTAGCTTGACAAAATTTTGCTTTAACTACAATCGTTTATGTTTTGCCACTTGTACATGTAACCACATCATTGGCTAACCATGGATCCATGCGAACCCTGGGCGGATCCTTTTCCTCTTTTAAGAAACTCCTCTCTTCTTCCACTTCGCCCTGAAGAGTGACTGGGACCAATTCAGTCGTGTTTTCATTCATTTGAAATCTGGGCTCTCCTCTATTAGAGGTAGAGATTGCGAAGGCGAAGGGTGGGTCGTAGGGCCTCCACGACCTACTCGGTAAGCTTGCCTCTACAACCTTCGGTGGAGGCCAAAATGTGAACCACAACACACTCAATTGAGTCTATGAGGGATTGCAAAGGCATGACCTTCATCCCTCGTGGAGGAGTGGATCTACATGACGGCCATACGTCCTCATGGGAGTGGATTGAAATCTATAGCAATTTGAAAAGTAATTGCAAGAAAATCCATATGAGACCCATTTTTGCCGGGAAAAGTAGTTGGGCAGCCCAAGAACTTATTTTGACCCATAAGTCCCATATATTTAATTAGGAATATAATTATAATTTAATATATTTAACTAATATGTTAAATACTAAATTTTGGCAAAGTAATTCTAACGTGTCAAGTAAAAGATATAAACAGGAGAATTGGAAGAAATTTACACATGGAAGTAGCGAATCCAAGGAGAAAAAGGTGGGAAATGAAATCTTATGGATTAAAATTCCTAGCTATCACAAATGCCAACACTGATGATCCAATATCCATCATCCTTGTTTTCTCCCAATCCACCACCACTTTCCTCGAAATCGCAATTATTTGAAGGTCCCACAAAAGATATAAGATAACCTAAATAAAGCTAATAAACAAAGCCAATGCTTTCACATGCACACAAAAACCAAAAGCAGCAGGAAAGAGCCCCCCATTGCAGTGCACAAAATTGATAGGACACTTCCATGGACTATGAGGCCCTTCCTTCCGTCACTCATGCCTCTACTTTCTTTGTCTTTCCTTCTGTTTTCTTACTCACTGCTATCCACAATGTTCTCTCTATATTTGCGCGAAAAAAAAAAAAAAAAAAATTAAAAATAATATCTAAGGGCCCCTAGAGTTTGTGTTAACACTGCTCCCACTGGACCCTATGTTTCCTGCAATGTCACCTCAACACCCAGAAACCCAAAAACATGTAGATCTAAACGAAGATGACAAAGCAGCAAAACAAAGAAAAAAAATTGACAGCAAAATTTAAATGAACGAAAAGGAAATCCCAAGGATATAAGATAAACACTTGTATAATATTTTTCTTCAAATGGGTATACATAAACGAAATGAGATTTCCTAGTGGATTACTGGATTTGAAATGGGCTATCTATCAAACCCCACATCTCCCAAGAGAAAACAAAACTATATTATAAAAGAGACAGAAGAAGCAAAGCTGACAGAATCTGGAAATATTGATGATAAAACAGTGTTTGAGAACTCCCAAGGCTTTGCAGATTTACTCACCTACTCCTATTTACTGCTTCATTTCTTTCTTTGCTTCCTCAAGGAATAATCTAGTCTTCTTCTTCTTCAAGAAGGAGTAAGGGCACAAATGCAAAACCAAAGGAGCAAGTTAGTGTCGTTAGAATTAACTTCTTCTTCTTTTTTTTGCATAATCTTTCATTGTGAACAAGATCATCATCATGAAATAGAGTAAGTGAAGGAAAAAAAAAAAAACTGTATCATAAAATTAAGCGATTGAGCCGTCCCGCCAATATCACCACCACCACCACCACCGCCACCACCATCAAAAGGGAAAAAAGCAGAAGAGGAGGAGGAAGAGCAGAAGAGTAAGTCCTATTTGCTTCACAAACATTCTCATGAAAAAGATAAACAATGATTCATTCTTCCTTGAAGTGACAGCCACGGCCCTCCCCATTCTTCACCTCTCCTGCTGCTGCTGCTGCTACTCCCCCACCAGAAGCCTAGCATCACAAGTGCAGAGAGTCGGACAATGAGATTAAAAAAAAAAGGTGGGGTTTTTCTTAAACAAAACACAAAACACAAAACACAAAAAACAACAATGTGGGTGGGTGCATATTGGTCAAAATAAACATGAATTAAATTCAGAAGAAAAAAAAACAGTGAAACAGGGGGATTGCTGTTGTACATTTCTTCTCTCCTTTCAGAAGCATCCCCTTTGATGGGTTTCTCGGTACTTTCATAGAACAACAATCAAAAAAAAAAAAAACAGAGTTTTTGTGTAAATGTTTAGATAGAGTGTGTTGTAAGAAGGTGAGGACATGAGGGCTTGCCTTGATTGAGTGCGTGTCGTCTGCCCCCACGCTGTGACTGACTGTCTAAACATAATGAGGCCAAGCCCAAGTAAATGTGGCAAGAAATGAAGGAATGGGTGTACGGTTTGAAGATGTCATTGCTTTGCTTTTGCCCTCTAAACCTTTCACCTTTCTTCCCTCAGAAGAAGCCCAGATTAGCTAGATTTGCGCAAGCAATCCCTGTCCCACTACTTTCCTTCCCTACCCTCCATCAACCTAAATAATACCCTCCTTATTATATTGCAGAACATTTTTGTTTATATATATATATATACACTCATCTCCACCATTTTCCCACCTTTTGTAATGAATTTTTACAAAGATTACTCTTAGACAAATCAGCTACTGCTATGATTACTGTGACACCTTTTCTTTGTGTTCAAAATTCAATATGTTTTCATACCCAATACCATAAAAAAAAAAAAAAAAAAAAAAAGCATTATTTTAATGGAAGTTTAAATTCTGAGGCCTGACTCCACCTGACCAAACAGGGCACAAGGGCCGAGGTTAAACTCATCGAGACCGCCACCAACCACCAACACAACAATGCGTCTTGGCCTAACATTCGTTTGTGGATTCTAGGGGGGGTGAGGACCAAGCAACTCCTACCTAGCTAATCCACATAGGACAAAGGACACATATCCTCGTCTATTTGTTGATTGAATCGTTAATAAATTCGATAATAAATATTAAAGAATTTTTATAGAGTAATTCTAAATATTTCCTTTCTAATAAAGACGGATCGAGTTGACTAATTACAACTAGGTTGAGAATAGAAAAAGAGTAGAGTCCCTAGCATTACTCCGTTTTTATAGGATTCACCCATAAAATAGATCATGGGTAGGGGTAGAAGACTAGAAGTTAGATAATTCGGTTACAAAAATGGAGATTTCGCATTTCGCACCTCCATTGTCAATAAAGTCCAAATTTTTACCGACTTATCTCGATGACTTTTTGTTCCGTTACCGAATGGTGGTTACTAATGTCGGTTCGGTTAGAAGATGTTATTTCGCCTACCGAACTGAGTTTGTTGAAAGTAAGAAGAAAAGAAAAAAAAAAAAACTACACCCCCTATTGGCCACTGGTTAAGCGGTGTCAATCGATACGGTTAATTTGCCCACCTCTAATCACGAGTAACCCCCTTGTTTGAGGGACGTTTTCTTAAAAACTCTCTCACATTTGTTGCACGATATGCGGAATTGGGATCCTACAAGACAGACCCTCTTGTATATGTTTAAGAAAAAAAACTTAAAGAGTCAAATATTTCCACCCTAAAATGGGGGATATTATTGACATTTGGTCAAGGATGGGTAAAAGTACCCCGGATTTCACGTATCCATATTAAGAGGAAATGGAAATGTCTTGGTCTAACCTACAACATGTGATGTGAATTTCCCTTTATGGGTCTCTGCAGGTTGCTTGCTTGGTTGGACAACACACAACTACACACAAAAGCATGCAAAGGGAGGAGAAAGAGCTACCAACAAAAAAAAAAGTGACGCCCGCAAAGAAAAAGCCTGAGTTGACAACAATGCCTATCAAAAACATTATGCTAAATTGCTAATTGAAGGGAGGAGAAGGGCATTGTGGTCAATCTGAGAATTGAAATGCAAAAAACTGTACTATTAATAATGAATCTATGACATTGCACATGATTCTCATACTTGGATTCCAGTACAACATGGGAACTTGGGTTTTTTGAATGAAGAAATATCATTTCCACGTGTACGGCAGAGAGAGGGTGAGTTGCAGAATTGGCAATGCACCTCAGTGGTAGGTGATTGTTTTTAAAAGCTCAAATCAAAATCCAGGTTCGGGACTATCATAACAGAGAACAGCAAGAGACAGAATGTCTCAGGAAAAAGTCAGACAGCAGAGAAAGAGCAATTAATTTTTCCAAGAAACAGAGAGAGAGAGAGAGAGAGATTTACCTGAAGAGAAAGTTGGGCAGCTCTTAATCCAAGAGGAAGATGAATCAGGAATCTCTTATCAGACGGTTCTGATTAAAGCTCAATAGTCTGCAAAAAAATAAAACACAGAGAAGAAAAAATAAATTACAAACTAAAAAAGAAAAAAGAAAAAAGAAAAAGAAGAAAACGATAAAGAATGAAAAAGGGTTGAAAGCTGGAGATACTTGAGAGATCTCTCACGCAGGAATGACGAAGTGGGTGTCTCCAGGCTCCAGCAAAGGAGCTTTTGAAAGCTTTTTATTTATTTATTTTTCCCAAGAAGAAGCAGAGGCTGAGAAAATAAAACTAAATTAGAAATGTCTAGCTCAGTTCTTCTGATGAAATCGAACAAAGATATCAAATCGTTTTCGACCCAGATCTTTGTTTTTTTTTTTTACAACATTCATGTAAAACATATATATATAAAAGACAAACTTGTTTTCTTTAGAGAAACAGAGTGCTGCTTCTGCTTCTGCTTCTGCTTCTTATGGGATGGGAGAGAATAAACAGCTAAAGCAACTTACCCTGCAAACCAGTACCTTACTGTGTCTACCAGATGAAAAGGAAGAAGCTTTGTGTATTTGAACAAACCAAATATTTGGAATTTTAGAAGTTTCACTAATGAAAAATGAAGTACAAGAGAGAGAGAGAGAGAGAAAGAGAGAAAGAATCATCAATAAGCATGATTATCCATGCCTTAGATTGTTAAAGAAAGGAGGAAAGGACAGTCAAAGGGCTTTTGATAAGGAAATGAAGTTATATATATATATATTCAACCCCAAAAACTCATCATATTTTAATAATAGATATATGAGAAAAGCAAAAGGTTTTTTTTTTTTTTTCTTCCTGAAAACCAGACCAAAAAGGCTATAAATATGAGGGGAAGGGGAAATGATAAAGAAGGTAAGAGGGTTTTAATGAGATAGACACTTTATCTACCCACATTTATGTATTCCACAGGTACATTTCAGAGGCCTTGATTGAATAAATACTAATGGGCCTCTTCATCTTCTAAAACTACAGCCACTGCCACCATCCAGCCCTGCATCTGAGACACTTCACCAAAATGTCAACACTCACCTCATTTTAATAATTAAATAAATTCATTTAATATTAAATTCATATAAATTTAATTTAATTTAATTTTTTTTATTAATGATCCAAAAAGAAAAGACGAAATGTCTACATTAGTAACCAAAAAGAAAAAAGGAAAAGATACTGTAGCTTTACAACTAATGTGCCAAAAGGTGGGCGCACTTGGTGCTAAAATAGCTCATTTTTTGTCTTTTATTTTCTTTTTTTTAAAATTAAAAATAATTTATTCAAACCTAAAATATTTTTCAAAATTAATTTTATGTTACTGGATATTAGTTTTTAAATTAAAAAGAAAACTCATCAAACACTTTAACAAATATACCCTCAAAGACACCATAATTGTACTATTTTGCTCTTTATGTCCGACTCTTTTAAGAGTATTCACATCCGATTCGATAAATTTTAACTAAAAAATTACATTTTTATAATTTACCTACAAACTTTCTCAAAGCACCCACATTTTACTTTCTATTTTATTTATTCTCTTTTACTATTCAATTTAAAATATGATTTCTTTATACACTTTCACAATTGTCAAAGAGCAGAGCGAATCATATTGATTCTTTTTTATTAATTTATTTATGCATTATTGACCTAAAATGCTCGGCAAATTTGCTAAGCACTAACAAAAATGTCCATATATTATAAGACAGATCTAAAATGGTTTTTGGATAAACATGTTACTTTTGTTGTGGTTAAACTGTCCGACAAAATGGTCTTGCAGAAAAGCCCAATTACATGGGCTCAGTCACTCATTTGGGCCTAGTTAATGGATCAGCACACAGAAGTTACTAGCTCTCTGGCCTTGGCCCGCTCACAATATATTACTAATTACGAAAATATTTACCTTACTACAATTTTTATTAAAACTTTCTTATAAACTTATATAATACTAGTACACATAAGTGCCACGTGACACAATATAAGTGAAAAAAATTGGGGAAACTTCATGAAACTCAAACTCTTCATGAATTTTTACGCATTTTGAAAATTAATTTCTTATAGTTCAAAAACTCTCAATTTAGGATATCAAACTTTAAATTGCAAAGATTAGGGCATTGGTTAGAATTCAACAGAATTAGAAAAAAATACCTCCTCCTAAATCTTTGTAATTTTATTTTATTTTATTTGTTTATAAAAAAAATTAATATTTTGGGAATTTTGAACAATATTTAACGGAAAATCCTAACAAATAGTGGACATTGTAAAAATTAGAAGTTTGATACCTTAAATTGAGAGTTTTTGAATATCAGAGTGATAATTTGAAAATGTGTGAGAATTCGAAAAGGTTTTGTGAAATTTTTTTAAACTTCAATAAAAACAAAAAAAAATTGACAAACAAATTTAATGATTGAATGAGTGGAGTGATAAATACGTGATATAACAATTGATACCAAATTTATAATAAAAACTATAATAACTCGTCCGTCACTCACTCGTATAGTATCATCATCCACCACTTTAAGGTTATAAAACTCATAAAAAGAAAAGAAAAAAATAATAAAAAAAAAAAAAGAAAAGACAAGAGAGGGGGAATGTGCAAAGGGACCAAGGAAAAAGGCATTAGCAATACCGAGTAGGCCTACTTTTTTTTGGGCCACCAACCCGCATTGTAAAAATAAAAAGGCCGCTGTATTTTTCTGACTGACAAAAAAAATAAAAGATGATTTTGTTATGATGAGACCACGTTCACGTTGTATGGGAAAATCTCTTTTTTTTTTTTTTCACTTTAACTTTTTTAATACTACTACTAATAATAATAATAACAATTTAGGGTGGTTTTCGTAAGATGGCCAAATCAAACCAATTTTAAAGAGGTCATAGCGTTGGAAAAATATTTTACCTCTTGAAGTTTTGAGGTGTTTTACTGTTTTTTAATTTAAACATTAATATTTAAAAATTTTGCAATGAATTTCCTAGTATTTCAAAATTGCAGTTAATACTCCATGTTACTAATTACTGTCTAAATAGACAAAAATGACTTTATGTGAAAATTTTATGCTGTGTCTTCTAATTTTGTATATAACCTAACTAATGAAATGACGTAATTGCTTATCATTAAAATCTCACGCCTGTTTTTATTTATTTTTTAGTCAACCAATTTTGGGTGTCATGTGGGTGTTGGAGTGAAATAGAAAATTAGCAAATGCCTCTCACATGCTCCTATGTCGACAATTTTAGTGTATTTAGACACTAATTAATAACAGTGGGTGTTAATTACAAATTTTTGAAACATTATGAGATACATTGCAAATTTTTAAACATTAAGTTTTAAATTGAAAAAATCTCAAATTTAAAGAAGGTAAAGTGAATTTTCCCAAAAAAAAAAAAAAAAATCATTAGTCTAATTTTTCATTAGTCTCTAAAAATGAGAATCTTTTAGTTGTCAATTAATATATCAATGTCAGACACTCATACCAATTAAAATGTGACGCGTGGATAAAAATATGTCACTTGTCCCACTTAAGCGAAATGTCCCGATCATTGCTACACCTAAGCAACTTACGTCATGTCTTCACCACTTGTATTAAGAAAAGTGAAAAGAAGAAAGAAAAGAGAAAGAGGGGTGAAAATTCATTCAACGGCATCCTAGACGAGTCGACCCCTATAGAGAGAGGTGAAGGGTGACTCCACCAACATATATATATATAGTCCTGAGGGAGGAGGAGGGTTGCTACATCACCAACGACGACGGGCCTAACACTAGCCCCACACTAGCCTTGGGAGAGTGAAGCCGATAGCGCAAGATCAAGAATTAAGGACCGGTCTCTTTTTACTTTCACCGAAAAATTAATAGAGTCGGTCATAATCATAATTGGTCATCTACTTGAATAGTTTAAGAATTCAATTTGAATTAGTAATTCTCTTCGTAACCAATCAATATTGTTATTCTATTTAAAGAGAAAGCTTGAATAAAAAAAATTTGCATGATGATTATTGCATGTTTGATAATTAATTAATACAATTTATTATGTTTATGGAGATCACGACCCTCTCAGAGTAGGCATTAGAGATCACTGCTTCTTCCTATTCTCTTCCTGTGTCAATTTTCTAGACTTGACGTCTCCTAAAATCAATTTAGAATCTTCCGAAATAACTAGAAATTAGTTAAGAACATTGTATTGCTAGTTACTAATAATAGTGGAAAATAAACAAAACAAGTTTATAATGTATGACAAGTTGGTGAATGGATGGATAAACAAAATTTTATTCTATAAGTCGATTCAAAAGTCACAATCCTTGAGAGATACTTTGAAAGAACGGTAAATCTCTAAAAGATACTTTTCCATCAGCTTTTTGTTTTTTTGCAAATCCTCTACAACTCCAGCTCCTCATCATTGTCTAATTAATGGATGGATGCTCCTAAATAATTTCGGAATACGATCTTCTCAATTTCAAATGAAATGAATAATATCCATTTAGTATAAAATGATGGATCATATTGTAAATTTAGTTATTCAACTTTAATGTTAAGACAATACTACCCATCATTTTACATTAAATGGATATTTTCCATTTAAGTTGAAATGGAGGGGATCCTGTTCCTAATAATTTCTGCATTCTCATTAAAATATTTCTCTAAATCTTTCATTAATGCCGATGCTATGTACTGATCTTCAATCTTGACTGTCTTTAAACAATGTTGCCAACACGAAACTGGAAGGAATTTGCAACAACTGGGATTCTCCCCTTTACGGACATGGTTTTCATAGGAGAACTGAAACTCAAGCATGAATTTAGTAACATATGAGCACGTGATACCAAAAAAAAAGAGTAAAAAGTTGTGAAACATAACTAAAAAATATGAGCACGTGATACCAATAACAAGCATATTAAAGAAACAAAATATATTGCAATACCTTGAAAGATATATTGCTAAATATGTATTCATATTCATCATCATCCGATTCCTCCGGATCCATCCATTCTATAAAGAGAGTCTCTAAAAGAGGGAAAATCCACAATAAGGCATCCATAAATTCGTTGATTTCATATATTTCACATCGATGATGACGTATTTGTAGCTTCAATTGCTTGACATTATATAAAGGGGATCGTAGTGTTTCTCTCGATTCTTTTGGAGCAATCACATCCTTCACAAAGTAAACAAATTAAAACACGTGTTAGATCGATTTTTATAACATATGATAATAATTAATGTATACAGTAACAAAGACTACAATAAATAAATAATTTAAGAGAATCAAATAAAAGAAACTAGAATACCTCGGCAGATTTAGTAATCCAAGTCAATAATTTCGGGTGATTTAACTTTGCGAGGAATTCAATTGTTTCAGCATCCAAAGGAGGATCATTATTAAAGAAGATACTAACTTCCGATAGTGTCAAAGTCTTGGAAGAAATTGATATGACATCACCATAATAATCGAGTTTATGTAAGTTAGGAGCAACAATGTCAACTTCAACCAGCCTATTGCATTGAAAGATTGTCAAATGTTTCATGTGATCACTTGAAATCTTAATCCTTTTTAACATCTCGCAATAGCGTAGGACCAAGCTCTCAATGAGTGGATATTTAGAAAGAATACCGTGCAACCATTCGTCTGTCAAATCGGATAAATGCATTAATTCTAGCTTCTTTAGATTTGGTGCTTCCATCTCAAAGCTCTCAAATGTAGTGTTATAGCAGTGCAGACCAACGGCAATGAGTTTAGGGAAACCTGACATATGTATACGTCTCAATCCATAACAATCAAATGATATCTCTTTTACAACAGGAGAACTAGCAATTAGGGTTTGGAGAATTTGCTCATCCACATGAACTTGCAAGTAAGAGTCACACACATGCAAGCTCAACTCAGTTATTGATTTTGCTGCTACAAAACACTTAGGCACCTGGTAATAATAGTAATTGAGCTGAAAATCAAGATCCAACTCTTTTACATTGCTTTCAATTACATACCCAGTCAAACGGTTCATAAGAGCATAGTTTGACGATCCATATATTTGGAGCTTCAACTTGTTTATACTTACTCTTTGCTTATTGCGACTTACTAAAGTTCTCTCCAAAAAATAATTGAACTCCTCTTTACCCACCCTGATTTTCTGCCTTTTCTTGTTGCTTGAATTTTCATACAAAATTGACATTCTCAGGGTTGAAACAAATTCTGGAATGGGGAATAAAGTCCAAATCACGTTTTGCCATCTCTTCGATAATATACTAAGTTGAAGTATTTGTTTCAGCGGGATGAATGATAAAATATGCTCCACAATAGCTTCCGGCAATCCGGGTATCCGGTCATCTTTGTGCTTCATTATATATAATATATGCTCAAAGCTTTCTCCAAATTAACCTATATGGATATCAATTTAACAGATATAACAATAATAATAATACCAATTGATTATAATTGTAAAGAAAAACTCACAAGCTTGTAAATAAGAAGGCAGTTTTTGTCTCAACGTATTCTAGAAAAATAAATAAAAATTTGCTATTTTGTTTGTATTTCAGTTGTTTGTTAAATTTTTTATTTTTTTAAAAAAGAAAAATAGCAGAAACATGAGGCATAGCTGCATATTAATATAGGAAGACTAACCTTTTACGCTGGGCGTTCGAAGGTTGTCGAAGAAAAAGAAAGAGAAATCTTTGCAGGGGTCGGCGAACACGACGGCGATTAACACAAGTGATGAGAATTTTGTGAGAAGTAAAACTCTATATGTATATATATATAGGGCGCGCGGTGAAATAGGAGTCCTATCTTTTCTAGGAAACCCATTTAATTAAATAATTAATATATATATTCCGTCACCGCCTAGTAAATATTCTATACTTCCTTGGAAATAGCTTTAATAATTAAAGTCATTTATTTATTTTAAGCCAATATTCTAACTTCTTAGTAAATTGCCAATTAGGTTCATTTGAATTGGAGAATGTTTTATTGTAAGGGGTATTTTTGTTCTCTCAAAAAGTGAAAAGCCAAAATTACTCTTCTATTATAACTAACTGAATTTTCTCCAATTCATTTAAACAGGAGACGGGAGAAGATCCATACTTTCTATCTTCATATATATGCCCTAATCAGATGAAAAATAGATTGAGAACATCAATTAATTCAAATCAACTAGACACCATCGATAGCTATATATTCATCCCTTAAAATTAATTTTAAATCTTCCAAATACTATAAATTAAGAAGAGTATTGCTTCTTTTTCATTTTTAAGTGAAGAACATAGTATTGCTAGTTATGAGGGGTTATATATAACCAAAATTTTTGATAATGGGACAAAACTATAAAAAAAAAAAAAAAAAAAAAAGTTCTTTTCCGTGGGGAACAATTAATCTTTAAGGGTCCACCTTATAAAAATATATATAAAGTTTTAAGGAAATTTTAAAAAATAAAATAAAATGGTCCACCCTTGCTATGCGTTTGGATCATCTCTGGTCCAAATGGACTGAGGGGAGCCGCTTCTCTTTAGCATAGGGGCAGAATTTTCTTTAGCATAGGAGATGATATCAATCCCCTTGTTAGTAAAATAAAATGGTCCACCCTTGCTAGGTGTTTGGATCATCTCCGGTCCAAATAGACCGAGGAGAGCCGCTTCTTTTTAGCATAGGGGCAAGATTCTCTTTAGCATAGGAGAGGATATCAGCCCCCTTGTTAGTCACTAACACTAGAAATCAACATTGACAAATTTATTATGTATGACAAGTTGGTACGTGAATGCTTGGATAAATCTTACTAGACATTATGTCTTCTACAATATTTATTAAAATTTAAAATAAAAATATGCACAGCTGAGTCAAAATATCTTACAAGACATTTAAAAGTCAAATTTGTTAGAAAATTTCAAAGAATTATGAATTCTCTAAAAGATACATACACTTGTTTTAGTATCTTTCTATACGCATGTTCTCTTTAGTTCTTGATCTTAGCACTCTTTATTCAATTGAGATGTTCTTTTAACTATTGGAAGCTCTCTCGAAAAAAATACTCTTTTAGATAATCTTCGTCATTTATAATTTTTGAAGAATTTTCAATCTTGATAATCTTTAGGAAATGCCGTCAATAGAGAATCGAAAGAACTGGAATTTTTCAGTTTGTGAACATGATTTTCGTATGAGAACTGAAATTACCAACGAATACAAAGAATAATTAAATATATAAGAGCTGATATTAAATAATTGTCACTAAAGTAGTAGGATTTTTCACAACAGCAAAATGTTACAAATTAAAATAAAACTTTCAATAAAGTAAAGAAAATAATACAGGTTTTACGAAATATTATTGCTTCTTAAATATAATACCAACTTTTTATTATTATATTTTTGAACAATTTTTTATTCTATTTCACCTAAACCATTTAATTCTTAGTAAAAAAAAAAGACGTCGTTTTGCAAGGGTATATATTCATCTATTTTGAGTCCACTTTCAGCCGTCTAGACTCTAACCCTATCTCTCTCTCTCTCTCTCTCTCTCTCATTCTCATGTTTTCACGCACCGCTTCCAATCTTCTCTGCAAGTCCTCTTTCTCTCTTTCCCTCTCAAACTCTCAATTCTTCTCTATTCTCAGCCTCCTTCGCTGACCTTACCACTCACTCTCTAGCCGCCGCCTCCTATCACAATATCTCACTGTCTCGGCTCCCATCTCCCTCTGCTCTCGGCGGCTCGGCCTTCTCCGTTGTTCTCTTTACATCGGTGACAATTTCAGGTATTTTTTCATGAATCTCTGCAAAAAATTTCTATCCAAATTAAGAATCAGGTTTCTTAGAAATTCATCTACTTTGGGTTTTGGTGGTTTGCTCTGTTTGTTCTGTAATCTTTGTTTTTGGAGGTTCGATTTTACATGCCATGAAAATTAGTCGAGCTCGAGCTCGAACAGGGTTCCAACCTTATTAACATATATATACATATTGTACGGAAAAAGAAGTATGAGTGAAAATGTAGTTTTAGATGAGAAACTTCCAAAAGCTGTAAGACTAACCAAATGAGAAAGTTGGGCGTTGTTTGACTGCTAGAATTGGTATTTGTTATCATCCATCAAATAATGCATGCGCTCACGAGTAGCCCATGAAATTTCCCAATCAGGCCATCCATCTGCTTGTCACTTCTGTATTCTGTATTACCATAGTAGTGTAAAATTGACATTTAATTTTGCTCCTTAAACTTCCTTTGTACATTGGCTGACGCGGCCGACCTCGCGGCATTTGCATTGAATTCAGGCATCGAAGTTGCTGTGAGTGAACAAAAAGGAAAAGGAGAAGATGGAGATAAACTTGGGAGGAATTGCTTTCGACATTGATTTCCATCCTTCGAAAGAACTCGTAACCACTGGGCTCATAAACGGGGACCTTCACCTCTACAGTTACGCCGCTAATGCCTTACCGCAGAGGCTGTTGAAAGCTCGCGCACACACCGGGTCTTGCAGAGCTGTTAGATTCATTGAAGGCGGAAGTGGTAATATAGCATATGCCCTTTTTCTCTTATATGTATCTGTTTCTATGTATGGCCTAATGGAGTGAGTAATGAGAGACGTGCCATGTGTATTAGCAATTGCAACTTGTTCTACGGACTGCTCAATTCTGACCACAGATGTGGAGACTAGATCACCCAAACATCGTCTTGAAGATGCCCACTGGTGGGTGCTCTATATATGCTGTATTATGTTATGTGCTACTTCTCTGGTCTTGCTAAGATGTATGTGTGCACTGTTATATATTATGTGGCAGTGATCCAATTAGTAAATTGATAAACTTGGACGAGACAACCATAGCCACGGGTGACGATGAAGGGTGTATCAAGGTTTGGGATACCAGGCAGCGTTCTTGCTGCAATTCTTTTGGTGCTCATCGTGATTACATTTCTGATATCACTTCTTATTCTGATGGATCCAAAGTCAAACTCTTGGCAACTAGGTACTTGTCTCACTCAATCGCTCTCTCTTTTACCATCTTCTTATTTCAATGCCACTAGTATGTAAAACTCTAAACTATCATTTTCTCTTTTCAAGTGGAGATGGGACTCTTTCTGTTTGCGATCTTCGAAAAAATAAAGTAAGCTCCTTTACAATTACGCTCTTGCTCAATCTATTTGCAAATTGTTGAATTTGCACTGCTTAAATTACTTTGGATTAAACTTGTTCTTTGTTGATTTTACAGGTCCAAGCTCAGTCCGAGTTCTCTGAAGTTGAGTTACTCTCTATTGTTATCATGAAGGTAGCTTTTCTTGTCTTTGAAGGACTGCATTCTACTCAATTCTTATCTTGTTGGACGATGGGTATTGGGATCCAGTGCTGCGTGGTATGCACAAATTTAGTGTTAAATGTTGAAAAAATGGGTTAATTTACTCATCTTTGTCTTGCATTTCTACCGGACGTGTTTCTCGTGCTCTATATATGTCTTCCACAAAAGTCATGGGGAACATGAATTGTCTTGATTATGGACGCAGTTAATTAGTAATTGTAAATAGCTCAAGGGGAATGAGGATCATTGGAATATAGACTCGACATATGGCATTTAAAGATATTAATTGCATACTCCTTGTGATGTTTCACTTGCAGTGTCCACAAGTCTTTCTTTTGGGCGGGGGGAAGAAAAGAAAGAAATGTTTCTTTACGAACTGGATGACTTAGAAAGGAAAATCATATGATGGTTCAGATATTTTAGTAGATGATTCAAAAGAAAGAGATTGTTGAGATGTTTAATATTTACTTTATCTTTTCTATGATGGTCAGAAAAATGGTCGGCAAGATGATTGGAAAGTTGTTTGTGGATCACAAACTGGAACTCTATTACTGTATTCATGGGGATGCTTCAAGGATTGCAGGTATATTATATTGAATATCTCCGACAGATGGATAAGTACCTCAATCTGTTAAGAGATGAGAAAACTTTCTCTCTCTTTCTCCCTCCCAACTGTTCACTTATCCAAAAAAAAAAAACTATTCACTTTTTGGCTGGGTGACTCTGATTTTCAGTGATCGCTTTATTGGTCTCTCTCCGAATTCTATTGATGCGTTGTTAAAGGTGAGTAGGTGTCACAACTATTTTAGCATCAATTCTTTTAAATTTATCGAGGATATTGCTTTATTAAAATGTTTTAAATTCACTGTGTTAGCTTGACGAAGATACAATCATCACTGGATCCGAGAATGGACTAATCAGGTGAGAAGTTGTGCAATATATGTTAAATTATCTTGTTCCACCTGTTTATAATTATTAATGTGATAGTTCAACTGTTTCATGCCTTCCCTAAACTTTCATGTATTTTTCATTTAGCCTGGTAGGCATATTACCCAACAGAATCATTCAACCGATTGCGGAGCACTCAGAGTATCCCGTGGAGCGCCTTGGTAATATATGCTTCTTTCTCTTGTGAGATAAGATACTAACCTTGGTGATATATGCTTCTTTTTCCTATGAAATAGTAAATAGAATTTGTGATTTGTATTTTCTTTTACTAAATAGTTATGGCAGTGGATCCATCAATGGTAGGATACTAGGATGTATGCTGCACTCACAATTTTGTTGCACTGTATCTGCCACCTATAAAATTGTAAAGTTTTGTTGATTATTTGTGGCAAACTGGTGAATAGTTTTTCCGATTATATTTCAGATTCTTTTGTGTAATTTGTAAATTATATCATTGGAATCCTCTCCTTAACCTTAGATATTCGTATGCGGAGCTAATGAGCTTTGATCACCATTGAAAGTTATTTAACCTGTGATTTTGCTTGGTATTGTAGCTTTTTCATACGATAGAAAGTTCCTTGGCAGTATAGCACATGATCAGATGTTGAAGGTGTGGATCTCTCTCTCTCTCTCCCTCTCTCTCTCTCTCTATATATATATGTGTGTGTGTGTGTGTGGGTGTGGTGTAAGACCTGCAGAGAATTTGGTAAACATAATGATCAGTGGACTCTTCATATGGTTGTGTGCATTACGTGTGAAGATGACAAGAGAAGGGATTAAGTTCATTGGATATTGCATAATTGGAAATTCATATAGGGCAGCAGTTCCTTGAAGTATTTCAGTAAAAAAGAAGGGCTGTTCATTGAGATCATATGAGGGCCCTGGTCAAATGGGTTCTCATCTGACCTAATGGTTCAGTGGGTTATGTTACATTGTAGTTGTTGTTGTACTATCTTAAGCGACAAAAAGTTTGTCAAAGTAATGTTAATTTTATTACAAACTAGTTGCTTTAACATGCTTGAATACATATTTGAAAGATGATGCTGCACGTTATTATAAGCTTCATATCAACTCTACATTTTTGTTTCATGCAGCTATGGGATTTGCATGATATATTGCAAGGTTCTGGAAAAACTGTACCAAGTCAGCCTGCCAACGCAGACAGTGATAGTGATGAGATTAAAACGGAAACTAGTCTTCCAGAGAATAATAAAGGTATTCCTGGTTTCTTGCAGAATTTCATGTGATCAAATATATCTGACTTCTTTCACCTGTTGAACGATAGTGTGATGAGCAATATTGCTGGATGAGTGGCCTTACATATATTGCTTCAATGATTCGTTACATACTTCTTTAAAAATTACTTTAATCAGATTTATTTTCAACCGATTCATTTAAATATTATTCAAAAACATTTCTCCTCAAGGATTTGATAAAATAAGATTTTCATGAATAATCATGTTCTAATCACTATTTAGGGGTGCAGTGGGGCTGCAGCCTAAAGCTTTGTACACTAGTATCCATAGTTGTATATAAAGCTCAATGAATCCCCAGACAATGTGTTGGTTTTTCTGGCCACTGGTTAAATCAGTCAAGCTGGCTCAGATGTTCTTACATTTAGATATGGTTGCTTGGGTTACCGAGTGCATATGCATTTGTGACTGATTTCGAAGATAACAATAAGTATGGTCATTCACTAGGAGTTAGGATTTGATTGTGCGATAGAAATTGTAAGCCACGCATGCTTTATAATTTGAAATTCAGGTTGCTGTATTTTTCATGCGCCTGAGCAGCTTAACTTTTTCTTGGTGCGTGTTTGGATGATGGACATAGTTGAACCTGATAAATGACCATTTTGGGTTGTCTTTCAAATGCTATATAAATACTATGGGCCACTTTTATCTCTTTTTGATCCTTTTTTGCGTTGACAATGTGAATGATGTATATTTGATTTATTGTTTCAATCTTTCAGGTACCAAGAGAAAAAGTGGAAATGGTTTGAGCAGTTCAAGCAGTTTTTATGAGGATTTGTAGGTGGATGGTGCCACAAACCTTTCTTATTCATTTCAAGTTCAATAAATAAGAATTTTTACGGAAGATTTCTTTCAGAATTCCATTGCGGCCTTCAGTTTGTATCCTGATGGCTGAGCAATGTTTACCAAGACACTCTAGTTGATCTAATTTATGAGAGGATTATGAAGTATTTAATTTCGGTGTATCCTTTTCTTTTTAAGTTTTTATGTGGGAGGATCTCTGAGTATTATCTTGTGTTTTATTATTATTATTATTTCAAGTTTTTTTTGCTTTTTCCTTCCCACATAATCCTCTGAGATAATAAACTGGCAGAAATTGTTCTTAGATAATACCATATTATGTAATATTCTCATTTTTGATACTTAATATTTTGACACTGGCTCAAGATCATCCTCTCCCCCGTCTCCCTAGCCATCAACCAAGAAGACAACCATACCTTCCAGCTTTTGCAGTCACTACCATGGATCTTATTTGGCTTTCCTGTAACAAAGCTATTAGTGTAGTCTGTCCCCCTTGATTAAATTCCTAATTCTATACTTGTAACAGGAAATTAGATTTGGGGAAGGAAAGGGAAGGGAGAGGTAAGGGTGTCGACATAAGAGGGTGAAGGGAGAAGGTAGCAAAGAGGGGAAGAGGGTGGTGGGATGGAAAGGAAAAGGAGGCTAGATTTATGGAAATGGAGGTTAAATATGAGGGACTAAAAAGTCTCAAAAAAATTGAGGGACAAAAGTGGAGAAGGGTGGCAGAGGGGAGAGAGGGTAGCCGAGCAAGGAGAAGGGGGAAGAGTAACTTTGCCGGCTTTCCGGAGTTGCACTCCTGATTCACAAGTCTGCAAATATATATATATACACAAAAATATTATATATGAATCAAACATATATAATTGACATGCTTATTATTCTTAATTAATTAATAGGCTTCCACGCTCCAGCCCATCAATTAGAATATAAACTATCCTAGATTTCATATAGGTCTTAGCCCAATTAGCGACGTTTTTTTTTTTTTTTTTTTTTTTTTTTTTTTAAATATATATATTTTAAATTTTATTTTTTATCTCAATAATATTGAATATTTAGTTATTTGTTAATATTTTTATTTTGAAAAAAAAAAAAAACAATAAAAAGACGAAGCTCCTATTCATTATTGACCTTGGGCCCAACTGAAAGGCTGCCTTTTTTTTTACAGTTGTTTGTATTTTAAGTGGTTGGTTAATATATTTATTTTGAGGGGAAAAAAATCAAAAATTAGAATCTTCCAAAATAACTAGAAATTAAGAACATTGTATTACTAGTTACTAATAATAGTGGAAAATAAATTTCGAATGTATGACAAGTTGGTAAATGGATGGATAAATCTTACAAAACATTATGTCTTCTACAAGATTTATTTTTTTTAAAAAAATAAACATCAACAAAATTGAGTCAAAAGTCACAATCTTCGAGAGATACTTTGAAAGAATGGTAAATCTCTAAAAAATACTTTTTCATAATCTTTTCATTTGCAAATCCTCTACAATTCCAGCTCCTGATCTTTGTCTTGTTTAAGCAATACAAGTCCTTCAGAATATTGGATGCTCCTTAATATTTCTGCATTCTTGATAAAATATGTCTTTAAAGGTTTCACATATACCGATGCTCCGGACTCTTCAATCTTGATACTCTTTAAACAATGTCGCCAACACGGAACTGGAAGGAGTTTGCAACAATTGGAATTCTCCCCTTTATGAACATGGTTTTCATAAGAGAACTGAAACTCAAGCATGAATTTAGTAACATTATTATAAACGTTCAAACATCATCCTAAATCCTAATTTATGTTTCTTTTACTTCCAACAAAAAAAAAAACCAAAAAAAAAAAAAAGTTCTCAAGAGTTAAAAGGTCTTTAATAATGGTGTCGAATTAATCTGCTTTAGGCAAAAAGTAAAAAGTTGTTGAAACATAATCAAAAAATATGAGCACGTGATAGCAATAGCTAGCATATTAAAGAAATAATATATATATATATATGCAATACCTGGAAAGATATTTGGTGAAATGGGTTATAATATTCACCATCCTGCTTCATTAGTATAAAGAGAGTCTCTAGAAGAGGGAAAATCCACAATAAGGAATCCACAAGTTCGGTGATATCATATATTTCACATAGATGTCTAATCGCTAGCTTCAATTGCTTGACATTATATGAAGGGGATGGTAGTGTTTCTCTCAATTCTTTTGGAGCAATCACATTCTTCAAAAAGTAAACAAAAACACAAAAACACATGTTAGATTTTTATAATATATGATAATAATTAATGTACAAAGTAACAAAGACTACAAAAAATAAATAAATAAAGAGAATCAAATAAAAGAAACTAGAATAACTTGACATATTCAATCGTCCAAGCCAATAATTTTGGGTGATTTAAGTTTGCGAGAAATTCAATCTTTTCAGCATCCAAAGGAGCATGTGCATGATTATCACGCTTAAAGATGAGACTAATTTCTAATAGCGTCAAAGTCTTGGGAGAAAGGGATATAACATCACCATATGTATAAGAGAGTTTATGTAAGTTAGCTAGGAACAACAATGTCAACTTCAACTAGCCTCTTGCAATGATAAATCGTCAAACTTTTCATGTGATCACTTGAAATCTTAATCCTTTTTAACATATTGCAAGTATCTAGGTCCAAGCTCTCAATGAGTGGACATTTAGAAAGGATACCGTGCAACCATTTGTATGTCAATTTGGGTAATCGTAATATTAGCTTCTTTAGATTTGGTGCTTCCATCTCAAAGCTCTCTAGTGCAGGTTTATAAATCAGATCAAAGGCAATGAGTTTAGGGAGACCTGACATATGTATACTTGTCAATCCATAACAATCATTTGTTATCTCTTCTACAACAGGACAACTAGCAATTAGGGTTTGGAGAATTTGCTCATCCACATGAACTTGCAAGTAAGACTCACGCTTACGCAACGTCAACTCAGTTATTGATTTTGCTTTTGCTGCTACAAAACTCTTAGGCACCTGGTAATAGTAATTGAGCCGTAGAATAAGATCCAACTCTTTTACATTGCTTTCAATTACATACCCAATCAAACGGTTCATAAGAGCATTGTCCGACGATCCACATATTTGGTGGAGCTTCAACCTGTTTATACTTGCTCTTTGCTTATTGCGACTTGCTAAAGTTCTCTCCAGAAAATAATTGAACTCCTCTTTATCAACCCTGATTTTCTGCCTTTTCTCATTGCTTGAATTCTCATACAAAATTGACGTTTTCAAGGTTGCTGAAACAATTTCCGGAATGGGGAATAAAGTCCAAATCACGTTTTGCCATCTCTTGGATAATATACTAAGTTGAAGTATTTGTTTCAACGGGACGAGAATATGCTCCACAATAGCTTCTGGCAATCCGGATATCAGGTCAGCTTTGTGCTTCATAATAATATATGTTGAAAGCTTTCTCCAAACCTATATGGATTTCAATAATAATAATAATAATTGTAAAGAAAAACTCACAAGCTTGTAAATAAGAAAGCAGTTTTTGTCTCAACGTATTCTAGAAAAATAAAAAGAAAAAATAAATAAAAATTTACTAATTTTGTTTGTATTTAAGTTGTTTGTTAAATTTTTTATTAAAAAAAAAAGAAAAAAAGAAGAGAAATAGCAGAAACATGGAGCATAGCTGCATATTAATTAATATTGGAAGACTAACCTTTTACGCTGGGCGTTCGAAGGTTGTCGAAGAAAAGAGAGAAATATTTGCAGTTGCAGGGGCGGGCGAACACGACGGCAATTAACACAAGTGATGAGAATTTTGTGAGAAGTAAAACTCTCTCTCTCTCTCTATATATATATAGGGCGCGCGGTGAAATAGGAGTCCTATCTTTTGTAGGAAACCCATTTAATTAAATAATTAATATATATATATTCCGTCACCGCCTTTCGCAACAAATTCTCCTGCTGAAGGCTCGAATCTGCGAAAGGAAATCATCTTCCCCAGATAGGGCAGCGACAATTCCTTTAATGGCCAATCAGTCCTCGTCCTACCCAATCCTCTGCGCTTCCTTCAATCAGGACGCCAGGTACACCAGAACCCGGAATAATAATTAAAACTTTTAAATCTGTTGTTCTATTTCTCGTTCGCAATTCCATAATTTCCCTTTCAATTCGGGAAATTTCTGAACTCTGGGATTTGTTTTCGCGGAAAATCGTTTTCTCGGGAAGTGAAAATCAAATTCTGAGGAAACAACAAACGGAGATTTCCGATGTGTGAAAGAATGATAACTTGAATTTATTTTCTCCCAATTTGCAGTTACTTTGTGATTGGCACAAGTGAAGGGTTCAAAGTCTTCGATTCGAATACTGGGAGGCTCTGTTACGAGCGAGGTGAGTTTTGTGAGCAAAACTGTTAAATTTCAGTACTTCTACTCTGCATTTTGTTTTTTTTGCTACATAAGTTAACTGTTATTTTATGTTTGGTTGCTTAGAAAGCATAGGTAAAAAAGAAAAGAAAATACTCATGGTTCAATCAACCATCAGCAACCAATTTTATGTTTGGTTGCGTAGAGACATGGTCAATATTTTACAGATGATTTATATACTATTTTCACATGGTCAATATTTTTCAACTAGTAATCTATTGTTGGCTTTCTTTTATAGAGCACTTTTTCAGCAAGAACTGAGCTTTACTGTGATGGCCTCACTTGAATTTGTTTTTTTTTTTTTTAGTGAAGCTTAATTGAAATCCTAGATTAAGTTCATGACAAATAAGTTTTTTTTTTTTTTTTTGCTAGCTATTGGAGCCTTCATTATTGTTGAAATGTTGTTTAGCTCCAGTCTTCTTGCCATTGTTGGAGCTGGGGAACAGGTAATTGGGCCATCTTACTCACAGAGGGTGTTACGATATCCATTATCTTACTTGCTCATTACTAACTTTTGTTGTTTCTGACTGCAACAGCCATCTTTATCCCCCCGCCGTCTCTGTTTGTTCAATACAAAGACTGGGGCTGCTCTCCGAGAACTAAATTTTTTAACTTCAATACTCGCTGTTCGCATGAATAGGGAAAGGTAAAAGATCTTACATAGAAAGTGAATTTGTGCTAGAGATTCTTGTTTTGATTTTCTGCTGCTGGATCCATGGCAATAATTATTTTGATAATGGGGGGGGGGGGGGGGGGGGGGGNGTTTTAGGCTAATACATTGGAAAATGCTAGGGGTTCTCCCCATAGTGTTTTCCTGAGTTCTCTTAGACTTACATAAAACATGATTTAAGAAAAAATAAAATTGTAGTGGCCTCCACCACCGGTTTTTTTAGGCATTAGCACCAAATTTGAGGCATTAGCACTAAATTTAGGATGATCAAATCCATTTTGGGTGATACCATCCCTAAAGGGTTAACCTTCCACCCTTAGGTCTTAGTTTTGAATCAAAAAACAAGTTTTAAAGCATTAGAACCTAAATATTAACTCATACAAATTAATTTGTTGGCAAAAAAATGGTACTACAATTTTATTTTTTCTTAAATCATGTTTTACGTAAGTCTGGGAGAACCCAAGAAAACACTATGGGGAGAACTCCTAGCAAACCCCTAATATATTTGATAGTATCCTATATAATGAAGGGTTATTGTAATGGCAACATTGTTCATGGCTGTCCGAAAATTAATATGAATGAGGATATGTGCGCGGAATGGATCTTCTCCTTATGTGGGCAGCAATAATGTTGAGCTAAGATATTTGAAATGCCTAATAACACTTGGGGATCTTAGGTACTTGTTGACATGTCTAACATCTGTTTAGACTCACATGCCTTGTTGACATGTCTTCACTACATGATTGTACAAATGGGGCTCTTCATTTGGGGAGTATAATTCCATATAGGTAGTTTCCTTGTCAGTTTGCTCTTATGGCCCTTGTACATGCATCAAAACATAAGTAAAGAGGTATGTTTAACATAGTAGATTAACAAACACATCTATATTGCCTAACTTTGCAATTCGTAGAATATGGAATTTAGGGGGGGGGGGGGGGGGGGNGGGCACTAGAAACTTATGTGTTAGAATATTAATAATATGATTAAATTTTCCATTTTTTATCAGCTTAATTTTTTGGAACAATCAATGATTTAACATAGTAATAGAGCAAAAGCCTCGAGTTTGAATCTTGGCTTTATAGTTCATCCCCAATTTCAATTAAATATTTCACTTGTACCTCATTTGTTGAGGAGGATTTTGAGCTCACACTTGACAGAGGTGTTTAAAATATTAGTTAAATGATTGAATTCACCATTTTCTATAAGCTTCAGCTTTTAAGACTACTAGTGATTCAATACTATGTAGAAGAGGAACTTGGATATTTTGCCTAAATTAGAGGTGAGTTGGACTTGGTTGGGAATTTTTTTATTAAAAGAGTTGTTAGAATAAGAAAATTAATGCACCATTTCATATCAATTTAAGCTTTGAGTAATGCTACACACACTCCCACTCCCATACTCCCTGACATGGTTTTTAAAATTATCATTAGATTAAAATCAAATAGTGGTCCATCTTAAATCCAATTGTGATTTTAAAAGCCACGTCAGTGAGTGTGAGTGTGGGAGTGGGAGTGTGTAGAATTACTCTTAAACTTTTAGGCAAGTATCAAGTAGGTGGCATTAGATTTGAACCATATTTCCACTCTATACCTTCCATTTATAGTTAAGAATTTCATGTGTTGACTCTACTTGTTAAGGGGGAATTCTTTTTCCATGCTTGAAAGGAGTATTAGAATGAATGATAGAATTCAATATCTTCTATAAACACAAACTTTTGGAAGAAGTCGTAATTTATCAAGATTTTTTTCATAAACTATTTGGATATATGCATTCTGTATTTTCATTTGGACATCGAAAATGAGTACCAGTAAGAATATTATATGGGGGGTTTACTGTTGATAATGTAGCTCTCTTCAATCTTTTGTACTTCAGGCTCTCTGTACTTTTTACTTGATGCTTAAACTCGCATATCTTTTGCTAATATTTTTTCGTTTTTGTAATTCAATTAGGCCTGATAGGTGTATAGGTATCAAACATTTTCATACCTGTGATCTGTTTATGTTGTGTAACATTATTGTATTAGAAGTCAAGATTTATTATGTTCTTGAGAGTTGGGATTCATTATATTCTTGATCTTGTCCATTAAACATTTTTTAATTGGTATAAATCTAGCTTTTCCATAAGACATGACTATTCTTTCATGAAGAGGACTCTGATTTTTTTTTGTTTGTCAGTAATTTTATTGATATGCTATCTTGGTAAATGCAGGCTCGTTGTCGTTTTGCAAGATAAAACATATGTGTATGACTTAAATTCTGTTAAAATATTGGATACTATTCATACGGTGCCAAATCTAAAAGGTGAGGTTGAAAAATGTTTCTTTTGCTCCTGTAGTGGCATTCATAATTTGTTCAATGTGGATAATTTTTCATATAGTTCTGGCTGCTGCTTATCTTTCTCATTCCCTAGTTTTGTATTTTTTTCCCCCTTTGTTGCTGTTATTGATTCCTTCCGTTTTTAATTTCCATTGTTGTTCCTCCTATGGACTTCTTGAGTACTTGGGCAATAATACCTCTTTGGCCTTTTCTTTGTTAACTAGATAAAAATTCTTTATTTTATGAAGTTCTTTACTTATTAGACAGAAACAACGGTTGACACTTTTATTCCTACATGATTGATACCAAAATAGTTTCCAAATTGAGACAGCACTTTAGAAGTCAACCTGGAAAGACATCTAGGTAATAAACTTGGATTGTTCAGCCGCTCGCATGAATCTGATGATACATAATATGGCTTACCTTTATTTTGCTAACTCTGCAGCTAATTATGCAACTAACTACTTCTTTTCTGAATATAATTGAAATAATGAAGTTCAAGAGTATCAGTAACACATTATGTGAATAACATCCAACCTAATTGACTTTTTATAGCATACAAGTGTCATGGTTTGATGGGTACCAAAATCATTACAGAACATGTACCATATTCTTTTAGGATGTCTAATCACACTAGTGCGTGAACTGCTTTGGTATGATATTTATTAGTGAATAAAATTGGAGCAACTCAACAGCATTCAACATTTAAGACTCCTTTTTATCTTAATTGCTCTAACGCAATGAAAAGTAGGAACAGAAGGTTATGATAAGCAAATGGAGCAAAGGCATATAATTCAAGGATATGATTTTTACATGATATTATTGTCTGAGATAGTAAAATTTCTAAAGGGATTTCATAACTTTGATTTATGTATGATAGTTCTTTATATTTTATATAGAGAATTTTGTCTGTCATATCTTTCACATGCTTCCATTGATTCATCCTGTGATGTGTATTTGGATGTGTATGAATATTGTATTGTTTTTTTTTTTTTTTTGGATTGAGTATTGTAGTCTGGTGGGAATCATCAAATATTGCTATTTCATGGCAATCCAATAGTTACATTGAAATAGAATCTGTAAAGCTTTATCCTTCAAACAAAAAATTTGACTTTTGCAGAACTGACGTCATATTAAAGACTCATTTTTAAAAGCTGTTTTTTCCTTATTTCCCAGGGCTTTGTGGATTCTCGCCCAGTTTGGATGGTTGCTTCTTGGCTCTTCCTGCGAGCACCACCAAAGGATTGGTGTTGTTGTACAATGTCATGGAGTGCCTTTCACATTGTGAGGTTACAGAATTAATATTTCTTCTTTACATATATGAAATTTGATGATTAAACATCAGGAATCCTCCTCAGTTTATTTCTGTCACGATTAAATTTTTTTTTTCTTGGAATGATTAAATGTTGTTTCGGTTATTATTTTTATTGTCCCCTCTTATGATCACATGATGATAGGAAGCTTTTTCAAAGTGAAGCAGAGAGCACTTATACTTTGTAGCCTAAGTGGATAAGATAACAAAAACCTAGATGATCTACTTTTTAGCTATTGACAATATCGCCACTTAATGATCTCTGCCTTTGAATCTGTGCTTGTGCTTTTGTTTGGCCAGCATAACCCAGAAATCTATTGCATAGGAAAAGGCAAACCAAAATATATGGGGATTTTCAAGTTTTAGATAGTTCATTAAGTCACATGAACCATTTTTTAAATAAGTAATTGGCCCCAAGGGAAGGGGGAAGGGAAAATCAGTCACATGAATCATAAGCCCTAGACACGCTACATTTTATTTTTGATAAGCCTTGAGGAGTTTTTAGGACCAGTTGGCTACCTGAGCAAACTGCCTTGAGGTATGAGTTGAGATGAGCCTCAAGAAGAACCGCTGGTTATACTTGCAGATAATGCTTCAAACTGATTCATGCTTTTATAGGTGAAGGAGCAGATTTGTTTTTGAATTTTGTGCCCTTATTTCACTTGTTATTAGATATTGAACAAAAAATATTCTCTTGTTCATTTCATTCATGTTCTCATTCAAATTGAATTACAGATAGATGCCCATCGTGGACCTCTGGCTGCAATTTCCCTTTCTTCCAACGGGATGTACATAGCAACTGCTTCTGAACAAGGAACCATAATCAGAGTCTATTTGGTTTCAGATGCGACTAAGGTGGGAATAGTGCACCATCCATTCATAGGGCTTAGTATATGGAGTATCTATACTTATCAAAATTTATATATATATGGAGTATCTATGTACTTGATTATATGCTTAAAGCGGGCTGTCAAATACAACTGTCATTACAGATTGAGATGGGGACCAAAGAAAAACAGGGGGCTTCCTATCTATTGAGGCCCTCATTTTAGAATTGATAAGAAATTAACCATTGAAATTCCTTTTCAAGTGTCTTAAATGTTCTTCAGGACAGTTTCTTTAATCTACAGTGATTTTCTAGGTTAAAATAATTGTCTTTCTTTATGTGCTCTGAAATCAAAATTTTCAATCAGATAATGGGGCTGAGAAATGAATCCATAAAATGGTGGGACCCAATCTTTTCGTAGCATGATGCAGTGTCCTACTGTTATTTATGATGCATAATCAATTATGGCTTAGATTTCCTCTTATCCCAACTCAAAATAAACTAGATTTCTAGAAGCAGTACAGCGCTATCTCTGGTTGTAATATCTTACACTGGAACTTGAATCTGACTTGTCTTTTTTTGGCAGTCATATAGTTTTCGAAGGGGGACATATCCGTCAACTATATTCTCCTTGTCATTTGGGCCATCTGTACAACTTCCAGATATTCTTTTGGCTACAAGTTCTTCAGGTTCTCTTCATGTTTTCTGTCTGGGATTTGCTATAAATCAAAGGTGAGAAGTGAGAGCTGTACCTTAGTGTTGTCCTCCTTTTATTTCTACCATAAGCAATGGGGATATGCACATGGCCAAATAATATAGGACATGACTTGTTATATTTTGTTGTGTTTTACGACGTTTCAATAGATGCAGGATGTTTTTAGTTAACCACTTGGTTTCAAAAGTTTTGTGGACCTTATATGGTTTCCGTATTAGGCCTAGACAGCATTATTTTCTGTCAATCCTTTTAGTCACAGTTGTTATTTATAAAGGATTTGCAAAAAATATCTAATCTTTTTTCTCAATACTTTTACTCTTGGCAGAAGCCGGAAATCAAGTAGCATTCTTGGATCAATAATACCTGACTCTGTCACTGATGCACTGGATCCAGCTCACCATCATGTGCTTCATAGTGCTGTTACAGCAGGAGTTAAAAGGTGAAGCTGTGTATAAATGATATAATGTATCCTTTTTAATGGACTATATGGCTGATCTGGAAAGATTATAGTACTATAAATGTGGCATACTGTATGGCTCTGTGGTTGTGACCTACATTGTGACTTCTGATTGGCTGAGATTGAAGAAAATCTGTTGATTATCTATTTCCACGTACCTTTCGTTCTCTTCAGATAAACCTAAAATAACTCCAAGAAAAGAAACGGATCAATAGGCCTGTGGACTGCCTGATTTGCATCTTACATTGCAGCATCTGCTTGGCTGAGATTGAAGAAAATCTGTTGTTTTTCAAGTTCCTCCTTCCCTTCATTCTCTTCGGATAAAATTACTCCAAGAAAGAATGAATGGAAAAGAAACTGATCAATAGGGCTGTGGACTGCCTGATTTGTGTCTTGCTCATCATTCTATATTTATAAGAAATAAAGGTCTTTATTTTAGTTTATTTGGTTTATGTTGGTTAATGTTATATTTCTTTAATGTTTAAAAGTTGAACAAGAATTTGGAGAACAAACAAAAATTGTGAGGGGTAATATGGAAATTTTCAATGCTGAATATAATAAAACAAAAGGTACATGTACATAGAGCCTACAGAGCAATGCTATATATGATGGCTACAATATTTCAATTAGGTTTCCAGCTAAAAAAAAGATATGACAGTCCATTACTTATACTAGTAGATGGTGTAGAATATAGAAATTTATCAAAATGTCATTTTTGACATAGAAATGCATTGTTGCTATTATTCTCTCTCTATTTTCTATTTTCTTTTTCTTTTTAAATATTCTTTTAGGTCAGTTATTTATGCAATCAGTTCTGGTACAGCCATGCAGTGATTCGCAAAGTTGACAAGCTTGCCGATGCATCCACATCTGGAGCTGTATATTGCAAGTGAGTTTTCTGACATTGTGCCAATCTTTTAAAATTGCCTCTTTGGCAGGTTTTTCCGTTTCTCTTCCCCAGCACTTCCCCAGTGCTTCACTGTTGGGTTTGAGCTTGTCTACTTAGATTAGTACCTATGTTGATAAATCTCTTAACAAGTATCACAAAAGGAATATGAAATTCATCTTCTGCAAAACCTCAACAAATTCAGAGACGTTAGTACTGATCTTACTGGGTCTGCAGCACTCTACTCTGCATGTTAGTGAATATGAAGTTTCGTTGAATCTTTCACACTGATTGCCCTATCAAAAGGTGCATACCCTCTAGCTCAAGAAGCGCCCTGCATGGTTGTTTCCCTTGCTATTGCTCAAACCCCACCTCAAGCTGATGTTAGTGGTACCAAAGCGTCATTTATGAAATGTTTCATGTGTCCCTCGGTGCCTTAAGTTATTACAGTCACTTGATGCTTCTGGTTATTTCCTAGATCAATACACATCATGTTGTAGATTGATCATATTATTACCAAGTTGATATTGGATTTTGTTTCAATGTCAATAATAGAAGCTACCAGCAGCTATGCTGGGAATATGTCAATGTTGATGAAGTTGCGTTGTAATTTTAATAAGGGGAAATTACACTTTACCCCCCTGAACTATCCACCGATTTGCACTTTTGCCTCTAAAGTTTCAAATGTGACACTTTACCCCCCAAAACTTTCAAATTGTGGCAATTCGACCACTTTGACCTTTTTTTTTCCCAAAATGCCCCCATCACATTTTTTATTTATTTATTTATTTTTGGTTTTTTGTTTTTTTTGGATTTTTTTAAATAAAATAAAATGTGATAGGGGCATTTTGGGAAAGAAAAGATCAAAGTGGTCGAATTGCCACAATTTGAAAGTTTGGGGGGATAAAGTGTCACATTTGAAACTTTGGAAGCAAAAGTGCAAATCGGTGGATAGTTCAGGGAGGTAAAGTGTAATTTCCCCTTTTAATAATCATTCATAGATCATCATTCTAAAATTGAAGGAAGTCTTGCTTGCAATTGGTCATACAAGTGCATTAGCATCTATATTGACGAGGGAAAATATTATCAATGTTGATCTTGAAAAAGCAGATGTTGGGCCTTTTCTTTTTGGTAGAAAATGATGTAGCAGTTCTTTAAGAAGCCTGGCAGTGAATTAGTTTTTAAAACCCTGGCCGCACTTGAGGCTTTTCATTTATGAAAGATTGATATCAGCCTAGCAGTGAATTGATTTTTAAAACCCTAGATATATTGCTTAATGCTTATAATCTGCTGAATATATTGTAGGAATCACCCTATTGTTTTGTGTTCTTTTGGTTTGAATTTTCCCAGGGCTACCATATCCATAATAAACTACAATGGGCACTTCCAGGAGTACAGCTTCAGTCTCAACCATCAAAATGAGCCTTCTTGGACTTTGGACCATGAACTCAATCTTTTAACTGTGGTCTCAGATGACACCTTCAACTCATGATCAAATGTTGCATGTCATCCATCTTTCAAGCTTGGTAAAGTGCACTTTTTATATTAATACATGCTATTCTCCCCAATGGAGAATGACTTTTTCAGCTTGCAGGATCTCTGTGTGTTTATATTGTTGCTTACATAACAAAACCAAACAATTTAACTGAAGCAGGAGAGTTGTTGATGAAATTGTTTTGCAGTCCTAGGGTTTAACCTTGGTGGAAGATGAAGATAATTGATTATCTAATACATGTGATATTCAGCTCTTAGGTTAGTATGAAGGTCTGGTTGGCTTCGAAATGTGTACAAAGCAATGAATTTAAAGAGCATCCATGTAAATATTACTTATGGCAATCATTCTATATTATTTTTATATATCCTTCACTATTTTTTACTTCTTCTTCTTTGGCTTTTGCGAAATTGAAGTGTTATATTAATTTTTAGCTACATTGTTAATGATTCTCTTTAGATTTAAAGGGATGGAAATTTCAGAATTAACTTCTTGTGTTTTCGTGCGATTTCAATTTTCTTCCCGGGTTTAGTTTCACTTTTTTAAATTCACTCCTTCCATAAAGAATTGATTACATGAAATTAACCTTTTAATGTCACGTAAGCACTAAGCAGTATGAATGTCACATGTTAAAAGATCGATTTATTATTATTATATTTAAAGAAAAAAATTTAAGAAGATACAAGGTTTTTTTTTTCTTTCTTTTTTAAAGCAAAAAAGTCATCTTTTAAAAAATTTGAATGGACCCATTTTGTTTTGAATATCTTTTTATGTATTAAAAGTATTTTTAAACTCTTTAATGTAATTTCAAATAAACTCTAAACAGGAGGATTATTGGCCCCTTTTTTTAATTTTTTCTTTGAATTAAATAAAAATTTATTTTTAACATGCAGCACATATAAACAATTTTCGATGGAATGGATGAATTGAAACACACTAAAAACTATAAAGAGTTTAAAAGCTTATTTTTAGAAACTCAGTAATTTAAAATTACATGAAAACTCAAGAAGTTCGACGGAAATTTTTATATCATAATTTTATCCAACATTTATCTAACAATACTGGCGTGACACTTTGAACGAATCATTGGATTAATCCTTAATAAATAAATAAAATAAGAAGATATAATGGTTGATTGGAAATCCCATGTCAACATTATTAAATACAATTATACTATCTAACATTTCTAATTACCATCACATTGTAAATTGGCAGTAGTGCTGATGCCCTGAAAATTCTAAAGTACGAACAAGCAAGACTGACGCAAAATTGAGACGAAAGGAGTTAGTGATTTTCTATCTCTTTGACTGATAAACATCAGTTTTTAGCATTGTAAGGCTTATTAGTGGAGTTTCCATCCACTTCGTTGATTTTTTTATTTCTTTTATTATTATTATTATTTTATTTTTTAATATCCAGAACAGTTTATTTTAAGAATCCACGTGATTGAGAAAGCTGCAAATTTTTGGAGAAAACGGAAAAAGTAAACGCGGGAGGTCAATACTCCGCATGAGGGGATGTACGCATCAATTTTCGTCTATTACTAATTCAACAACAGAATTCATTAAAATAGAAAGCCCAAAACAAACAGTTCTTATGGTAATAACAGTTTCAAACGTGATAAATACACAAGGCTACGATACAATCATTTTCTCCACCTTCTTTCAACTTTTCAACATTTCTCTTGTACTGATCTTATAGCTGTTTTCTTGTTCAATATATATTTTTTTTAATTTTTAATTTTTAATTTTTTTTAAATTTTGGGGATCAATCCGCAGTCATCGGTTGGGCCATACAACACCTGAAACGGGCTTTACGGACAGTTGTCATGATCTCAGTCTCTGCATTCTCAAGCATTTTGACAACTTCGGCGAAGGGCGGCCTAACATCAGGGTTGGCATCCCAGCATCTGGTCATGATTTCAGAGAGAATTGGTAAGCAATCATGGGGGATGGTCGGCCGGACGCCTTTGTTGACGACCGCAAATGCTGCCTGCACTGCTGTCATGTTTTGAAATGGAAGATTTCCAGTAATGAGTTCCCAGAGAACTATCCCAAAGCTATAGACATCTACTTTCTGTGTGTAAGGCCTATGCTGGATCATCTCCCTGAAGAACCAGAGAAGAAAGGCAAGTAGACAACATTGTAAATTTGAATTTTAAGAAATAGGCATAACAAATAATAGATCACCATAACTAATTTATTTCAAGAACCAATAAATTCCAAACCATCCTTAATGGATGGCAAAACAAGATTATGACTAGAAAACAAGATATTCACAAGATCTTGATGGCTAAATTATTAGACTAACACCCAAATCACGTCTTAATCCCAACTATAAGGGATTGGCTCCATGTCTCTTTTTACCACCCATGTTACTTCTAATTGTCCCTCCAAACTAGAATCAATCGCCTTTTTCTCAACAATACATTCAATGACCTTCACTTGACACACCATAATTACGAGATCATTGCAGTTAGCACAATATGCTGATATGAATAAGAAAGCTGTTCATATTAAACAATAGATAAATCTAATTGAGCAATTCCATTAGTTACATGTTTCAGTCAACTAGTATGCAAAGATCAAGATAAATCCAAAACATGTTAATTACTCGATAATTCTATGGGGGGAAATAAAAGCCTTTTGATGAGATCAACAAAACAGTCATTGTCAACTTATGTAATTAACTAATATAAACTTCTACCCAATAAAATAAAAATTGACCACATAATCTTTTTTTTTGATAAGTAAATAAGACCAAGCCCGTTCCCAATATATATATTGTTTCTGTTAATGTCATGAAAGTGAAATGTTCCACTCTTTTTTCTCATTTTTGCATTATAATACCTCTAAATTGATCACTATTGGGATCCTTTTTTCTTTTTTTCTTTTTTATGTCGGGAAACCTCTCCAAGGCAAGGCCCTTCGGTCCCTCCCCTTCAAAGTAAACCCCGGTCTCGTGCACCGTACCCTCGAAAGTTTTCCTACATGAAACTTGTTAAATCGCTGGCTTTTCACCAAAGGGTGTGGCCCCAAGAAATTGTTTGCACCAATGAAGTGTTGAACCTTGGACCTTGAAGGGAGCAAACCTTAAGACCAAGGCTCCCACCACTTGGGCCAACCCCTTGGGGTTAAAACTCTACCGCACAGACCCCACAAAAAGTTTGGATTCAATATACGAAATTCTAAAAAAAAGTAAAATTAAAGTTACTGAGCATAAATGTCGGCCACCACCCTCCAAATTGTTGCCCTAATGTGCATAAAACATTACATGTGTACCTTACGTCATGGCCTATATATTGAAGGACAATATAGTTGCCATAGTGTTTCATACATAAACAAATGTCCACGGATATAACATCATTTATTAAGATTTCAGTATGATATTGGTTAAACTAATCAATACCCACCACCATCCTTTGCATGCCTGTTGTCCTTGCCACCACCAGCAGTTGATTGCTGCCTTCACCAAACCATTAGACTTAGTTTCACTTCAATGCTGATCGTGTGTAATCTACCCATCTGCTACTTTAAGATAATAAATAGCAAAGGGTGTACTACATACTGCAATATTCCCATTGGAACTTAAAATTTTATTTCTTTTATAATTTATACTTGCACACAGTGGATCTTGAACCCAAGACCTTGCTCTTCACCCCCCTTCTTACAGGAGGAGGATATGCCATTCAAGCTAGAGGTTAATGACTCCATTGTGAATTAACTCCAAATTACAATAGCCCTTTCAATATGTTAAAAAGAAAAACAAAAATTCATCAGCAAACTTTGCCAGGATGTCCAATTGCCCATTAATGTACTGAGCTTATTGTCGGCACCTTGCCATAGCCAAAATTCTCATCTCTTTTCTCACTGAGTGACCTACAAATCTCCTGATTTTGTTCTATTCAGAACAATTGATTGGATCTAAAGCCTTATCTTTCAAAGTGCAAACAAGGCGAGGAGAAAGGAAGGGGGTCTTTTGAGGTAGACAATCAGATTATACTTTACACTTGAACTTCTACGGCCATTTTTTGATATCTATTAACCCAAGTAATGCTAAATGTCACCCCATGTCTCTGTTGCGTTCCACCAAAACCGAAGTGGCTTTTAAAACACCCTTAGATCAAAATCCAATAGTGATTTATCGCAAATCCACTGGCAATTTTAAAAGTCAAGTCAATTTTGGGGGGACGCAAGGGACATGGGTCTTACACTTAGCATTACTCCTATTAACCCACATTTGCAGCCAAACCTGTTACAAATTCCACATACAAACTCTCACAGACTTCAACCTTCTACTAAAAAGTTAAAAATTAGCCCTAAGTTGGCCAACTATCCTAACAAAACAAATAACAGAAGCTCATTCACATTTTCCAACCTACAACTAATGCAGCAACAGCTGTCCTGGATCAGTAATTAAAGCCACCAAGGAGTGAGAGCCTTGTGCTGAACTCTATCTAATGGGTGAAAACTGACAGAGATGGTTTAGTACTGCAAATAAGTTCCACCATAAACGCATAAATGGGTAATAATTTATAAAGGATTTCCATTTGTTAAATAACAACCACCAACAAAGCCCAAAATTGCTAGTGATGTATTCACATACGGAGCATGGAAAGGTGTCTATATAACCCAGAGCTATAACCTAACGTATAGTATTGAAACCGAGAAGTAAAATAGATTTTAGTCCTTACATCAGTAAATTAAGAACTTTCAGGAACCTAAATTGTAGCGTATCTAAAACATAGTGATCAATATATAATACTGCAAATGGACATAGAACTTAAAAGGAAATATGATATTTAAAATTCTTAAATCCAGTTATACATGTTCTTTGATGGCAAAAAGAAAATGAAACCTAGGTTAATAAGATGTAATTCTACAACTATTTATCAGCAATGCCAGCAAAAAGTAGAAGGGGCTATTTGAAATTCCGAAACAATGTTATGTAATAGATGCCACTCATTACTATTTCGATTTAAAAAGTTTTTTTTTTTTTTTTTTTTTGACAAGTCAAAAGAGAAATTAAAAAGTTGATGCGATTTTAAGTGCCTGAACACCTAAAGAGCATCCCATGTAATGATATAAACACTACAAATAAAGAAGTAAGCAATAGCAAAATTGCCAAAGTTAGGATAGAAACACCAACCAGAACACTTAGGATCTTCAAATGAGATTTCTAGAAATACCAGGAAAGAGAGAGAGAGAGAGAGAGAGTATAAAAGTTTTGACAGCTAAGGGGCCAGAAAGTCTTACGGAGCCATCCAGCGGTATGTCCCCGTCTCTGGTGTCATTCCTTCAGTCTGCACCTCAATGCGGGCAACTCCAAAATCTGCAATCTTGATGGACTTGTCTGCATTAATCAAAAGATTGTCAGATTTCAAATCCCTGTGAATCAACCCAGGACCATGCACATATGCCATCCCCCTTGCAACATCCAATGCCTGTTTGACTGCCAGTTTCAATGGAACAGCCCGATTCTGTCGCTTCATCAAAAACTGCCGAACAGAACCCCCCTTTGCATACTCTGTTACAATGCACCAAACCATTGGTTTTCTACAGGCACCAATAAACCGAACTATGTTGGGATGCTTCAATGTAGCCAGCATCTTTACTTCCTGCTGAAATTGTTGCTCCATCAATTGTGCCTTTTCTGGATCATTTTCTGGCCTCTCCAAGATCTTTATAGCAACATCCTCACCATTATAAGTACCTCTGTAGAGTTTCCCAAAAGCCCCTTGAGCAAAAGCAGCCCCCATATTAAGTTTCCTTAAATCAATTGTCCACTCATCATAATTCTCAAGCCCCAAAGTGGGGAAATTGCTATCCATTAACGCTTGGGCCAGTGCATCATCACTCAGAGCATGTGTAACTCTTCCTCGACGATTAACACTCAGTGCAACAGAATGGTTGTCAGTAGCACGCCGCCGCAACCCTTGGTGATTCAAAATGCGAGTATGGGAGTCATTTGAACCAACACTGCTGTTATCTATAGACATTGCCACAGAGCCTCCACCATTGCTTGTTTGCAGGCTTCCAAAACTATCAATGGACATGTTGGAATTCTCGCCAAGCTTATGGTAAAATACTTGTGACAAATCATCATAGTTGTTGCCATGGCTGTTCAGGTCTATTACTCCAGTGAATTTTGGACCACCTTCCAACATTTTACCGCCCAGGTAGCAAAACCTTTAAGCCTATTATTTCTTCAACATTAGAAATCCCGAACTGAAAACCCCGTCAGCAAAACCCTAAAACCACAATCATTCCACAGGATTTCAGCACTGAGTCTTGATTGTAATAAACAACAATCTTATACTTGCAAATAACTTATTCTCTAAGGGTTCTCTAAATTATTACTTTCTGAGGAGAATTCAAATTTCGAAAAACAGATAACACACTGCTGGAACAGAATAAACAAAGGAAAAAGGAAATGCGAGTTTGAATTAAGCACCTCCATCCAACAGTCCATTATTTGATAAACAAAACAAAATGAAGCGTAAGATGCAAACTTCCATATTTGCTCTCCTGCCCTTGGTTCTTTCAGCAGCCAACAGGAGCTTAAGTATCTTGAACACTTAATTCAATTATTTCTCATCCACAGCCTCTTTCAAATAATATTCTGAACCCTTCCATTTCATGCCTTATTTCTAAACCCAGCAAAAGGAACACCTTTTAAATATCATCATATTACCCGTGATGTTCATAGCTATATATGGCTAGTAAATAAACAAATAGAAAATAGCAAATAAATAAAAAACGGATAGTTCTTTAAAAACCTTCAAAAAAATTAAAACAAAACCAAACAGAAAAATTAGCTCAAAAAGACAATCTCATACTAAACAGTCAGATTTTTGCTACATGTAGAACCCAAAAGAATTTTCCCCCCAAATTCTCACAAACCAAAATGAAAACGAAACTAATCATACAAAAAGACAATCGCATAATAAACGGTCAGATTTTTGCTACATGTTGAGCCCAAAAGAGTTTTCCCTCTAAATTCTCATAAACCAAAATGAAACCGAAACTAATCATACAAAATAAATAAACCCTAAAGAGCTGAGACACCCGAAAGCCCCAAAACGGAGTCGAATTCTCACCAAACCCAAACAAAATCACACACGCTGATATGAACCGCTTTCAATATCAAGATTTCACGTCATAAAAGCTTCAATTTTCACATATTACAACGAATCGTAAACAGGTCCAAAACCATAAATGTAAGAATTTTCGCCAAGCAAAGCACTGGAGAAACGGCATAGAACAAAAATTGAGAAAATCAACAAAACAAGAAGTCCATAAAACACAAAAACAAACTCTAAAATCTAAAAAATTTCTTCTTTTTCTTTCTACTATATCATTAAGAGCCTCAATCGACGAATACTCGCGAAACGTACCTCGATCAAGATGGAGTGACCGCACGACTGCGATTCCGATCGAATCGGAAAGCGAAAACCCAAGATGGACGGTCAAGATTGCGCCTGAGCCCTCTCTCTTTCTCTCTCTCTCTCTTGCTCGCTCTATGCGTGGGTGTGCAAAATGTAGAAGACGAAGACCGAGACGACCAACAGAACGAAAGAAAATGGGGGGTTTTATCGGTTAATTAATTACTATTTGTTTAGCTTTTGCTATTTCCACACACTTCTACTTCTACTTCTACTTCTACTGCCGTCTCTTTTATTCTTTTTATTTTACTGCTCTAACTCTTTTACTGTGCTTTGTTTGTCTTACGTCGCACGCCTTGTGTGGAAACCCATGGCTGTTCTTACAGACCGACCAGTTATTAACAGCCACGTGTGTGTTCATGTACTCATCCCGTCCTCTACTTCCTCTTATCGTTTTAACTTCGATCGGAAATCAACTTTTCTTTTCTTTTTTTATTTATTCTCAACATCTTGTTCAAATAGATTTGAGTGTTTTTTAGGTTTTTTTTTATAGTTATTCTTATAAATTGGGTCAGTAGTTTACATGATAATTATCATATTTATCACTAAATAATTCAATTTGACTAAGAGTTATATCGCAGTGTGATGTCGTTATTACATAGTTTTCAAATTCACATATCACTTTGTGACTTGAGCCGTTAAATAATTACAGAAAAAGTCTAAATTGTAGACTTGGCTATGACCAAGCTAATGTGGCATGACAGATTGACCCAACCACATTACCTTGGTCGTAGTTGGACAGGTCTTACAATTAAAAAAAAATGTTAAAGTCACAACTTAAATTCAACTTTTTTCTTAAGTACTAGCTTTAAAAAAATTATTTTTTAAAATAAATAAATAATTAGTAAACTACATTGACTATTCATGTCGTATTAAAATAAAATAAAATGTACGGTTCTTCAAATATTCAAAAAATAATAATAATAATTTTAGTCTCTAGAATCAAATTCAAACCGATAAACACATTTCTTGATTCTTAGGTGCAGCTTCAATAAACAAATTAAGAAACATTGATGCCTACTTAGAGGGAAACGACCCTCCAAATACAACAAGCTGTAAATTTGGAAAAACATTCAATGATATTTCTTTATTCCTCTCATGTTAGCTCGATAACATTTTGTTAAAAACTCTTTTAGCACTTTATAAACGAGACAAAATAAGTTATAAAGTTATCATTATTGAGATCGAATTTTGAAGGTTAATTTTTCATAATTTTGTCTTTGTACTATAATTTTCCAACATTGACCACTTGACAATTTGACCCTCTATGGCCCTATGTAAATGAAAAAGAATAGTTTACATACAAGATATATAAACAATGAAAAATTACACTTTACCCCCAAAGTTTCATTTGATTTTTAATGTTTAAAAATGTATAATGTACCTTAACAAAGTATCAAAAATTTACAATGTGACCATCCGTTAATAAATTCCGTTTTCTTTTACAGAAATGATAGAAAAATATTAATTTGCAATAGTATTATGATTATTGCAACTGTGGACACATGATTGAGAGTCCAATTTGGCTTCAAGCCAGTCAAAACAACTCAAGTATATTTTAATTAATTTGTTAATTTGCAGGATTAGTGCGTGGGTTTGTACTTTGTCTAACTTATATATATATATATATAGTGCAAATGATTCAATAGGACTGTGTCGGTGCAAAAGCGTCTTCCTTCATAAATGATTCGATATGCAACAAATGACGAGGAGTAGCAATTCTCACAATAGAACGTTGGAGAGCTCAACCAGCTGAACTTTTGTCCATTAATAATTTAGTGGCGAGGACGGTAAATATCTATCATGGTTATTTTATTTTTTAGTTATTAGTAAATATAAATAGCTAGAAATTAATTGTCTAACATTATTTATTTATTTTTATGTTTTTAGAAAAATGGCACAATGATAATCTATCATGGGAAGAACAATTTTTTGTTCAAGACCATGGATGTGCTCCATGGATAAGGCTGGTATTTGCACATTTCTAAACATGAGAGGAGATGCTTTGAGAGAAGAGTATATCAAATGAAATTTCTTTCTACTTTTTTGCTTTTCTTGTAAAGAACTATGAAATTTGTTAGCCCCATATATACATAAAAAAAAATTAAAAATGACTATGCCTCGCTTGCATTATATTTATATATAAAATATGGAAACATATTTTGCAAAAAATGTCTACCAATATTCAATTTTTCTATACTAGATTTCATCACCAATGAGATCTGAGGAAGAGCATCACATCACATCAATTTAAAGTTGTTAGTCTTTAGGTACTCGAAAAAGAGACTTCTAATTCATCCTATTCAATGGACTTTTGACCATGCCTTACTAATAGCAGCATGCCAGCAACTTATGTGCTTAGTATTACATGTGGAATGGAGGAGACTCTATTCCAATTGAGGGTAAATGCTGTTTATTTTCTCTATAGGATTATGATTATTATTAGGGTTAACTACTTTATTAGTACCTCGATTTACATATTTTTATTTTTTCTTCCTATGTTTTCAAAACAGCAAAATGTGATACTTGACCTATGAAAAAATACAAAATCGGTACCTTGTTAGATTTTGCCAGTCTAAATTAACAAAATTCCACGTCATCGCACTTCTCACTCCCAAAATATGCCACGTGTCTTAAGAATTAAAATTAAATAATAAAAATAAAATAAAAGGTGCTGTTGCGGAAGAAGGTGCAGTGACCTGCGGGGCAGTGCCTGAAACCGATGGAACAGTAATGTTATTGAGCGATCGCCGCAGGCGGAGTTAGAGTTGGATCGTTGAGCCAGAGCGATGATGGGTCGTTCTCGCCCTGATCGGTGATATCCCATGACCCACCCATTTCCAGGCTATCGAAATTGAAGAGAACCCTGACCTTCTACATCATATCCGAGCTCTGGAAATTGGTATTTTGATTACGGGTTTGATTAGCCTTGTACAAGTACAACACAAGGCTACGGACAAAGTTCACTTCTTCCTCATTGCAATGGCAGTCTTGTTTCTCTGGGGGAAACTCTTGAACATTATTAGGAAGACATATTCGATCTCCTACATCAATCGAGTCCTTCGCCACCACCTTTTAATAGCAATGCCATATATATATCAGAAACACAAAATCTCCTACATGGCAACTTAAACCATTTGATCAAAATTCGCCCTAAAAAAAGGTTTCAATTTTTTCTTCAAACAAATTTATTGAGTGTTAAATACATTTTTAGGCAAAAAGATTTATTAAATAACATTTATCTTATTCAATGGACTATGTGATTGCTAATTAAAAAAAAAAAAAAATTATAAACTATATTTTTATTCTGTCATATTCCGCACTACTAAGTGGATTTCTAATATAATTTTTTAATAAATTTATAGATTTGGAGTTTAGTAAAAAAAAAAAAAAAAAAAAAACAGAGCAAACTTTTTTTCTTCCTCAATGGATACATGATCTTATAAACAAAGTAATTAAAAAATGTCGTTAACAGCAAATGGTTGTTCCTTTCCTGTCAGCTTGACTGTTGAACCATAGATATACAGTAGACTCAGTTCTCTCGTTCTCCAATCACAAGCTCTTACAGAGAGAACTACTATGGCGGTGATTAATGCTTCCCTTCTTAGATCCCTATTCTCATTTCGCATTTCTTTATTTTTCTTTAATTAATTAATTTTCAAACGCACATTTGATTTTGATTTGTGTGTGTGTCGCAGGACTCGTCGGGGACGACGCTGATGGATCTTATAACGGCGGACCCGGCTCCGGCTCCGGCTCCGGCTCCGGCTTCGTCCGGAATTCCGGCGGCTGCGTCGATGTCTCCTTCGTCGGCGGCTCAGCCTACGGCGCTGGGGAAGCCGGCTGGGGAGAAGAGGTCCAAGAGGACCTCCCTTATGCAGATCCACAGCGACACCGTTTCTGCAGCCAAGGCCGCTCTGAATCCCGTCCGCGCCAACATCATCCCCCAGAAGCAGAAGAAGAAGGTCGGTTTGGTAGCTGAGAAAGTGTGGGAAAGTCGCAATGTGTTTTTAGTCTCTTTTTGATCGCTGAGAAAATGATGCAAAAGATTAAGATAATTGAGATGACGGATTCGATATTTATTTGTAAATTAACGGTTTGGTTATTTTGAATTGGTGCTTAATGCAATTTGCTTCGTCTTTACAGCCCGTTTCGTATTCGCAACTGGCGAGGAGCATTCACGAACTGGCTGCAACGTCTGATCAAGTAGGATCGCCCTCTTTCTAATAATTCTCCTAAGCTGTTCTTTGTTTTGATTGGAAATTCCCTAATTTTTTGCTGTTCTCTTTCTTTACTGTGAAAAAATTTTGTATAGAAAAGCTCTCAGAAGCAGTTGGTGCATCATGTGTTTCCCAAACTTGCTGTGTACAATTCCGTTGATCCTTCGTTGGCACCATCTCTTCTCATGGTATGAGTCTTCTTCTCGTTTTTTCTCCTCATTTTAGATGTCATTTCTTGTTTCTATCTGTTGTAATTACTTCTTCAAGCGTATCTTTTTTTTTTTTTTTTTTTGGGTAATCTTTGTAGTGAAACATAGGTCAATAGAAGTTTCTTTGATTGCCTATTCTGTCTGCTGTCGCGTGATACAGCCATGTTGAAAAGCATATGGATATGGTGTACTATGAACTACTGTTCTGTGTTTTGGTAGGTTTGAACTTTCTGGGTATTAGATTGTCGAGGAATTTGGCTATCTTTTGGTGCAGTGCTGGGATCTTTATACGGCATTTATAGAATGAAGTTTAGTAATACCTTAATTTTGACATTACATGATCTTTATTAGAACATTTGGTTTGCTGGTTGTTTTAGTGTGATAGCTCTGGGTGCTAGTGACTAAATGGGAATGAGATGAAACTTAGGAAGAAAAAATGGGCCTGAGATGAAGTCATCCTCTTTTATTCTATTGAAACCTATACGAAGTCACTTGGGTCATCAACTTCAGTAGGTTCCAAATTATTGACTTTTAATGTTGAAGCTAACCTCAGATGCGTTCTGTGTCTTAGTTTGAGATTATTTAGGAGTGAGAAGTTCGTGTTAAATCTTATTACTGCATGTTGAGGAGGTTGTGTTTCTGTTGAAAGCTTTTAGTGAGTTAGCATGCCTCCTAAGGTGAGTTTCTTTGTTCTAGATAGCTTCTTTGAATATGTTCCTTGTGGTGGAGGCTGTTATGAGGAGGAAACATATTTTGGTTGATTGGTTTTGTGTTTTTTCAAGTGAAATTGGGACATGGTTGATCATTGTTTGCTGCTCTACTTCATTGCTAGGAACTTGTTCCCTTGACTGCACTAGGTATTGGATCTCCTATGTTATGCCCAGAATGGTGGTTGAGCTGTTGGCCAGCTGGGAAGAAAAGGTTTAAAGGGCATACGAGATTTTTTTTTGGTTAGATAGCTTTCCTATTGTGCTTAATTTGGTGCATTTAGTGCTTCTGGTGTGCTGGCTGAAGCATCCAGCATATCTGCCTCTCTCTCTCTCTCTATTGATTGTTATGGATTTTAAGAGCTGGTAGTGCTTATCTTTTTCTATTGTTGTCACCTTTTTTTTATTCTTTTGCGGGATGACAGCCCGGGGGAAGGGGGGTACGGGGTTCTCCTGTATTTCCTGTGTGCATGAGTAGCGACCCTTAGTGCGTATTCAGAATTTGAAGAGAGAATTAAAATTTCTAGGAGCAGCAAACAAAATATGAAAGAAGGGTTCACGGTTAACAAGGATGAGGAATATCAGTTCTGCCTGTCATCATTGCCCTTATTTATGGATAGCACATAGGAAATCGCTGGTGTCACTTGATTTGGGAAGTGGAAAAATTTTGTATGATGCCGTGCCGAATGTATAATTTCTTATTGAGTTTACACTACTAGCAGCTTTAACATCTGGCAGTCATGTCTTTACCTTTTCATGGAATGGAGCAAGCCTAGATGATATATGTATTCTCTCTCTTTTTTCTGGCAGCTCAATCAGCAGTGTGAAGATAGGAGTGTTCTACGGTATGTGTATTATTACTTGGCCAGAATTTTATCAGATACTGGAGCACAAGGTTTAAGCACAGGTGGTGGGATTCCTACACCAAATTGGGATGCTCTAGCTGACATTGATGCTGTTGGAGGTGTAACTAGAGCTGATGTTGTACCCCGAATAGTAGAACAGCTTACAGCAGAGGCCTCAAATGCTGATGTTGAATGTAAAGTGGTTTCTTACTTTTAACCTTTCTTATTTTCAGCTTCTGGTTTCTCTGATTTTTTTTTTTTTTTGGATAAGTAATGATTTATAAAGAAAAAGCGCAGAGGGGCGCAACCCTAGTACACAGGACGTATACAAGAGAACGCCTAAAGGGGGCTAGAGAAGAGAGAAATAAAGTCAGAAAAAGTAATCACAATAGGATCTAGCCAAGCGGCCGTCCAAGTGAAAAGAGTACTAAAAAAGAAATGTAAAAGATCTTCCAGGCTTCTTTCGGAATCCTCGAAAAATCTCTCATTCCTCTCGGACCAAATGCACCACATGATACAAAGAGGGACCATTTTCCAAGCCACAGCGCTACGAGGACGACCCCCCGACCACCAACAATGCAAAAGGTCCACAACCCCCCGAGGCATCACCCAAGCCAGCCCAAAGCGACTAAAGAACGCACTCCATAAAAATTGGGCACTCTCACAATGAAGAAGCAAATGGTCAACAGATTCCTCCTCCTTTTTGCACATACCACATCTATTGACCAAAACCAGATTTTTCTTTCTCAAATTGTCCAAAGTAAGAATTTTGCCAAGAGCTGCCGACCAAACAAAAAATGCCACCCTCGGAGGGGCTTTAGTACGCCAAATACTCTTCCACGGGAAGTGAACATTGGCAGACGAAGTGAGAATAGTATAGAAGGATCTCACCTCAAACTTCCCCCTCCTATTTGGAATCCACCAGATTTTGTCAGCCCCTCCTCCCAAATTATAAGAATACAAGAGGCTATAAAGAGAAGCCAACTCATCCACCTCCCAATCATTCAAGGATCTCAAGAAACTGATATTCCATTGACGAGAACCGCTCACCAACTCAAGATTATCCGCAATGGAAGCCTCCTTGTTGCTGGCCAACCCATACAACCCTGGAAACAACTCCAAGAGAGACACGTTACCACACCAAACCTCTCCCCAAAAGCTGATTCTGGAACCATCACCCGGAATGAGTCTAATATGGCTGGAAAAGTGATTCCAATCCTTACTTATGAACTTCCACAACCCCCTACCATGAGATCCCGCTCCTATATTGGAACGCCACCCCCCTCTCTCCGTGCCATACTTAGCCACTACCACTTTTCTCCAAGCAGCTCCAGGTTCCGTAGCAAATCTCCACAACCACTTACCAAGTAAAGCACGATTGAAGCTTCTCAAGCTACGAATGCCTAGGCCCCCTTCACGAACTGGAGAGCAGACCTTCCGCCAATTCACAAGGTGGAATTTAAATTCCTCACCCATTCCTCCCCATAAAAAGCCACTTTGTATCGACTCAATGTGTTTTGCAACCGCAATAGGGATGGGCAGCAAAGACAATAAATAAATAGGGAGGTTAGATAAAGTGCTTTTTATAAAGGTACGACCTCTTCCAGCTGGCTAACGATCTCATAGTCTTCTCCACTACTCCATTCCAACACGCCTTATCCTTAAAACGAGCCCCCAAAGGCATGCCCAAATAAGTAATAGGCAAGGAACCGACCTCGCAACCCAAAATCTCCGCCAATGCACCCATATCTCTCACCTCACCAACCGGAACAGGAACCGACTTGGCCAAATTGACCTTAAGACCAGAAACCAATTCAAAGCAGATAAGCAAGTCTCTAATGGTTTGCACCTGCACTTGAGAAGCCTCACTAAAAATTAAAGTGTCATCTGCGAACAAGAGATGAGATATGTGGGCCTGCTCACTTCCCCTGTTGCCCACCACAAATCCCGAGAAGAGGCCATGATCAACCGAAGCCTTAACCATCCTGCTAAAGGCTTCCATCACAATCACAAAGAGAAAAGGGGAGATAGGATCACCTTGCCTCACCCCTATCGAGCTGTTGAAGAACCCAGCCGGCGACCCATTAATCAAGACTGAAAAAGAGGCTGTAGATAAACAAAAAGCAATCCAAGAACACCATTTCTGCCCAAAACCGCATCTCCTGAGCATATAAAGCAAGAAATCCCAGCTTACATGATCATATGCCTTTTCCATGTCTAATTTGCAAAGCAGCCCCGGTTCTCCCGCCTTAAGACGGGAGTCCAAGCTCTCACTGGCAATAAGAACTGAATCCAGAATTTGTCTACCCCTGACAAAAGCGTTTTGAGGAGAGGAGATGATTGTGCTCATTACCAACCTCAACCTATTTGCCAAGACCTTAGAGATGATCTTATAGACCCCATTTACAAGGCTAATGGGGCGAAAATCCTTAAGATCCGCTGCCCCGGGAACCTTAGGAATGAGCGAAATAAAGGTGGAATTCAAACTCTTCTCGAACTTGCTGTGGGCATGGAAGTCAGAAAAAACAGCCATAATATCATTTTTCAGCACCTCCCAGCAAGCTTGAAAAAACGCCATAGAGAACCCATCCGGGCCAGGAGCTTTGTTCCCATCCATGCCAAAAATCACTTCTTTTACCTCCTTTTCCAGAAAAGGGGCTTCAAGGGAGGCTGCCTCCTCCTCGGAGAGAGACTCGAAGTCCAAATCATCCAACTTGGGTCTCCACGACATGCTTTCAGCAAACATAGTCTCAAAGTAATGGGCTGCATACCCTCTAATAAGCTCCTGATTGGACTCCGACACTCCGTTTATGTGGAGAGAATCAATGGTGTTGAATCTCTTATTAGAGTTAGCCATCAAGTGGAAGAATTTTGTACACTTATCCCCCTCCTTAAGCCACTTAATTCTGGATTTTTGCTTCCAACATATTTCCTCTTGTAAGAGGGCTCTCTCAAGGTCCCTACAAAGAAGCCTTTTCCTCTCTCTTTCTACCTCACTTAGACCCTCCCCTTCAGCAGTAGCTTCAAGAGCCTTCAACTCATCCACCCTCTCCTTAACAAGAGCGCCAACATTGCCAAAAACCGTTTTATTCCAATTGATGATATCCCCCTTAAGAGCCCTTAGTTTTTTGGCCAAAATGAAGCTAGGATTGCCTTGAAAATTGTATGAAGCCCACCAGCCTCTAACCTTGTCCACAAACCCCTCCTCTTTCAACCACATGTTTTCAAATTTGAACGATTTCCTACCCCCTTTTTTTCCAGCAGCTAGCACTATGGGAAAGTGGTCCGAGCAAAGGCAAAGGAGTCTTTTTTGGAGAACTTCGGGAAATCTCGCTTCCCAACCCGGAGAAATCAAGAACCGATCAATTCTAGACCAAGACCGGGTATTAGACCAAGTACACAAACCCCCGGTTAGAGGAAGATCCATGAGGCCTCTCTCGAAAATAAAGTCCGAGAACTCCTTCATCGCAGCATTGATGCGCCTCCCTCCGGATCTCTCACTAGGGAATCTAGTGACATTGAAGTCCCCTCCTATGCACCAAGGTAACTCCCACCAGCTCATCAAACCCGCCAGCTCATCCCATAAACAACGTCTATCCACATCCCCATTGGGGCCATACACTCCTGCAAAAGCCCACTCAAAACCATCTACAACATTCTTGAAAGAGCAAGCCGCCACGCAATCCCCCAATTCCATGTCTATTTTATTGACCACTCTCGTATCCCACATCACCAAAATACCCCCAGCAGCCCCACACGCTGCCACATAACACCAATCGACATAGCGGCATCCCCACAAACTAGAAACATCCCTTCTAGTGATACAATCCAGTTTAGTTTCTTGTAAACAAACTATGTCCACCCTCCATTGTCGTAACAAGTTTCTTACCGTCAACCTCTTATCCGGGCAATTGAGCCCTCTTACATTCCAAGAAAGAATGTTGCAATTCATAATGCAAGACGGTTCCCCCTGCCTTTACCTCGGCTGCGTGTCACACTTCCACCTCCACCCTCGTAATTCACCATAGAGATGAGATTAACAAGTTCTCTTAAGCCTTTTCTGCCCCCCTGGCCTCCCCCCACCGTTTTCTTAAGCCTTCTCTGATTATTTCATCTAGCTCTTATGATTGTTTATCCAATTGTTTGAGTACTAGATACCTGCATAGAATTGATTAGAGAAAAATTACCACATACTCTCTTTGTTTTGAGGGACACTCCATGGACAAATTAATTTATTGTAATCTTTTTGTCTGTGCTTAGTTAGCTATCTCTCTTTATTAGCTGCAAAATAATATAATGGAGCAATCTTTGAGTGTTGAGTGTTGATTTAAACTTGGTCTATTTAGGAATTATACATACAAGGTGCAATTATATAATAGATGCTAACTGATATCGTTCATATTTAAAATTTACTTCAGTTTATTTGTAAGCTTAAGCACCTGGCATACAGATTGGAATTGGTGGTCTTGTTTTTTGAATGATCATCGGCTGTGTGAATCATTTGCTTGTTCAGAATCTAAAAGTCTTCTCAAGAATTTCCTTTGTTTGACAGTTGATTTGTGTGAATTGTAATGTAGGTTTGGTTCTAAGTTATGGTTCAAGATAGAAGCCATTGCCTAAACGGAGAAAATGATTGTATTTTCTTTTTAAAATGTCCTTAACTGGTTGTTACTTTTAGGATTGGATATTGACTCGTATTTGAAGTGGTTATAGATAATGAGTTGACTTTTTCATCCATCAATTTTGAAGTTCACTCACGGAGATTGCAAGCTTTGAAGGCTCTTACATATGCTCCTTCAAATAACTCTGATATTTTGTACAGATTGTACGAAATTGTATTTGGCATACTTGATAAGGTTTGTCCTACTCTTATTTCTTCCACAAATATTTACCTGGAGAATGCTACTTTCTTTCTTATTCTTTTTAGTTAATAGAGATTAATATGTTTATAAAGGCGTAACCATGTTTATCGTGTCCACACTAACAATGCGTATGGTTCTTGGAGGGATGTGTTGTGTGGTTTATCTTCTAGCTAGAGGCAACATAGGGATGTTTGATGAGTGTGAAAGGTAAATGGTAAGTCGTGATTGAAAGAGACTGATTTTGTTATTCATGAATGTCAGAAGCTTTTGAATTGAGAAGTTAAGGGTTAATACTGACCAGGTGGAGTGTTCTTGGATATGTATTCACACTCTTTGCCTTCCTAGAACACAACTTTGATATCTATTTGGGGAAATATGATTCATAGGATCAAGGGGATGTGGATTTCATTTAATGGAAGACATAGCTTGATAAAATATATGGTGAACAACTTAGGTATGCTGATGTAATCAGGAGTTGTAAAATAGTTGGAACACATTGAGCACCAACACCTGCTGAGGTTTCCATAAAAACCTGGGTTCCTTGTTTAATGTCACAATTAGGGTAGTGGTAGGCTCTAATTCGCTAAGACCCTTGAATGCTGAATTAGGACGCATGTACCTGCAAAAATATGTGGCATCTTATAAGCTCAAAATATGAACGTCATGTGACAAACGTCAATTTGTGATGGGAAATAACTATGTAGCTGAGGAGAATGTTGAAATGCATTTTTTTTCCTTGAATATTCTTTTGTTTGTTACATCGTCCTAGTCAGAAGAAAATAATACTTTAATCTTCTTGTCTTTAATGTTCAGAAATTGATTTTCAGGTTGCTGATGGCTCACAAAAACGTAAGAAAGGCATGTTTGGAACTAAAGGTGCTGATAAGGAGGTAATTATAATTCATCTTCAATTCCTCCATTTGGGCTATGTCATTGTTTTGTGTGTTTCTTGGGACTTACTAAATACCAGACTGATTATTATATCTTGCCAGCAAAAATGGATAATTATACTATCTTGAGATTGCTAGCACCAATTATGACATGCACTTTGTCTATTCAGTTTCCCTGTGAAAGTTGTGACTACTGAAACTGGATTACTGTTAAAATGTTAGTATGTTAATTCAACATTGCAATAAGTACCAAAAGGAGTCTGACTGCTACATATAGAACTTTACTTTATGTGTGTGGAAAGTAGACTTTTGATTTGGTTTTCTATTAAGATTCTTGCTAGCTTTACTAGCTTAGGTCTGCTTCTCTTATTGAGTGGATAGGCAAACATTTTCATAGGCAACTTATGGCTTCCAGTTCTTTGCTATACTTATTTTATAAGAAATGCTCTGCCTGCTTAGTTTTTGAGTTTGGATCACTGGTGTACAACTTTTAAGCTTTTTTTTTTTTTTTAATTATTAGTTTGTCATTCGGAGTAATTTGCAATATGCTGCACTAAGTGCTTTGAGAAGACTTCCTCTAGATCCTGGAAATCCAGCATTTCTGCATCGTGCTGTACAGGGGTAAGTTCTTCACTCTGGGCATTCTATTTTTGATGGCATAGAGTTGTTGCATGGGAGCATCCTTTTGATTAGTTTCATTGTGCTGATGACATGTAGCATAAATGACAATCAAATGTTGGAAATTTTATTTAATGTACACTGATCAAGTTGTTTTCTTAATCTTCTTTTGGAACATATTGTTAAATTTCTTTCATCATTTTCCCTTAAATTTTCATCTTTTATAGGTGATTTGTTGTTATGGTTGTTATTGTTACATTATTTGTTTTTGTATCTTTTTGAATGTTTTCAATTGTCAGAGTGTGAAGTTAAATTATCTGTCTTGACTGTTTACTTGGTGTCTAAATTTGGTTGTACTAACTGGTTTAGCATAGATTGGTGAAACCTAACTTTTCTTTGAAGTTAGTAAATTGTACAAGGTACTGAAGTCTTCGGAATACATCATAATATTGCTGATTGTTTTAATTTTTTAATTACCTATTAAGTAACTTTATGATTATTTGACTAGAAATGGTATGTTTAACCATTCCTCCTTTGTTTCGTTTTCTGTGTCAATAACAAGGGAGTATCATGTGGTTACAGGGTTTCATTTGCTGATCCTGTTGCTGTGAGGCATGCATTGGAAATCCTCTCTGAGTTAGCTACAAGAGATCCGTATGCAGTTGCAATGGCCTTAGGTTACATTATTTAACTCTTAAACTCTTCCACATTCCCATGGCTTTTGCTGTCATGAAAGCATATTTGTTTCCATGATGTAAGATTGGAACTAAAGTTTTATTGTTGTAATGTATTCTTACGCTGTACTGCTATGATCTTTCTGCAGGAAAGCTTGCACAGCCTGGAGGTATTCTCCCAATCTGCATCGTCTCTCAGCTTCCTCCTTTTCTTACCATTATTGTAGATAGCTTTTGTTGTTTGAAGTTTCATAATTGAATACTTGAATATTTTTTTATGAAGTTTCTGGGTTTTGATTCCATATAATCCAAATCAAGAGAAAATGTAGTTACAAATTAAAAGGCTCTCTTCCTAGTTTGAGGTCTATGCATATTTCTTCCATTGTTTTTTCAAATTTCTTGAGTTGCATGGTTGCTAATTTGAAACACTCATGATTGTCTAACCCTTTGTTTCTTCATTCTGTGTCAGTTCTGTATAGCTATGGCACATCTATCAAATACGTTGTCCATTAACAGAAAGGGATCTGAGTATAATATGAAATGAGAATCAATTTCTTTGACAAGATTTTATAGCATAATTCATCATTTTTGCTTGACTTTGCGGCCATTTTTTTTGGACAATAATGCCCCTGCATTATAAAGGACTGGATCCCCTCCAGTCCAAACGGACTGGAAAGGATCCTTCTCCCTTAATATGGACTTTGTGGAGGGAAGAGAATAATCAGATCTTCAATGTGGTTGAGCTTTGTTCGAATTAGGTGAAATCCATATTTTTGAGGTCATTGTATGATCGGATGACTGCATATGGTAGCATCTGTTTCTTCTTTTAAAGACGTTATTGATCTTCTGAATCTATAATTGCAATTTTTAGAAGCCTCTTTCTATACACTCTGTATACATGAGGTTTCTTGTCATTCAAATAATACTTCTTACATTTAAAAAAAAAAAACTTTTTCACCAATGCCTCCTTTATTGTAATAGTGGTATTGGTTACTTGGACAATGACTCTTTTGCTCTTTCAAAAATTGCTGCTTCTGCTGTACACATAAGAAGCAAAGAAGGCTTAGTCTATTATAAGATGTGTGACATAATGACTTTTCAAATGAATGAATTTTGAGTCTTAAGTTCACTATGTGAATATAAAATCTCTGTTTTTTGGTTCTCTCTCTGCTAAGCATGTATATTTTTCTCTATATGGGTTTACTTGCTTCTTCTAGAGGGGAAGTTACTGTTATTATATTTTTATTTTCTGGGTTGACGCTTGTTGAGTAACCTTAGCACGTTTGGGTGTTATATGAAGCAGGTGCTTTGCAGGATATTCTCCATTTGCATGATGTTCTTGCTAGAGTTTCGCTAGCCAGGTTGTGCCATACAATATCGAGAGCTCGAGCACTAGATGGTAAATAATTTGAACTTTTATATCACACAACTAGTATTTCTGTCCCTCAATGTTTGAAATGGTTGGTTTGTTGAAAATTTTGTGTATAGAGAGGCCGGATATTAGAGCTCAGTTCAGCTCGGTGCTCTATCAACTCCTTCTAGATCCTAGTGAGAGAGTTTGTTTTGAGGCAATCTTATGTGTATTGGGAAAGCATGACAACACAGAGAGGTTTGTTTTGTTATCTTGAAACATTTTTCTACCTGCGCTTCTCTGCTATGATATTTTCGTCTTTCAAAGGGTAATCACAGCATGGCAAGCGGTTTTTGTCTCATTTCTGCTGGGATATAGTCTTCCTTACGTTTGCATAATGTAGGACTGAAGAACGCGCTGCTGGGTGGTACCGTTTAACCAGGGAGATTCTCAAGTTGCCAGAAGCACCATCTGTGGCATCAAAGGAAGCTACCAAAGATAAAACTCAAAAGACCAGGCGTCCACAACCCCTTATTAAACTTGTTATGAGAAGGTAGAAACATCTCTCTCTCTCTATCTCTCAAATCTGGGGATTAGTTTGTCAGTTGCTGTCTTTCATATGCATGGGTTTCATAATTTTGAAGTTCACTTGCTTTTTAATTCCTGCTGTGATTCAGGTTGGAAACTTCTTTCCGAAGTTTCTCTAGGCCAGTGCTTCATGCAGCAGCAAGAGTTGTGCAGGAGATGGGGAAAAGTAGGGCTGCTGCTTTTGCTTTAGGCTTACAGGATATTGATGAAGGAGTACATGTTAATACATTTGCTGAGACAGTAGACTCGCATGATTCAGATACTAATGAAAACCTGCACCCTGAAGGTATTTTAATTTTTTAATTTTTAATTTTTTCTTTCTGGTCTATGCTTGTATTTGCAACTATTTATATAACATCTTTATGGCACCTGAGTATCAAACAGTGATGTTCTCATTTGAATTGGCCCTAAATTGTTTTTGTTTGTGAAGGTTGTATATAGTAGTCATGGTCCATTACTTGAAATGTTTTTGGGTCAGTTTTGTATGGATCACTTGGTTTATGCTTCATACTGAAGTTTAATTCCATTTGACTCGGAGGAATTTGATGTCATTTACTGATATACCGGTGTTGCAGATTAACATGTCACGGAGGCAGGGAAACTAATCTTTCCAAATTACTGCATTTGCCTATAAATCAGCTTTCCCTCTTCCCTTGTAGTATCATTTTTTTGTGTCAGCAAGTTTATGTATTATTTAGTTTGCACTTAGGTTATGTTATCTTTGGGAAACCATAATGCTTTGAAAATATGGAGTTTGGCTCCTTTGTGTCAGCAAGAAGCCCAATCCAAGGGAGTGGTAGTGGAAAAAACCCTAGAGGTTAGGGAACATCTCCATCCTCTCCATCTCAAAAATCACCTCTCTGATCTCTCACCACCAGCGCTGACAATGGACCAAAACCAACCGGCTATCTTTAGTTGAGGTTTATGGTTCGTTCAGTACTTTCTTCACATTGTGGATAATTATGTTAAAATTACCAAATCACCACTTGTCCCTAATAGAAAGAGGTAAATTTAATAATTTATATTATAACACTCCCCCTCACGTGTGGGCTCAAACTCACCCTTAATTAGTGGGCTCAACATGTGGGATATTTAATTGAAATAGGAGGTGAATGAGTTTAAGGTTCGAACTCAGGACTTTTGGCTCTGATACCATGCTAAATCACCAATTGTTGCAAAAGTTTAAGTGAATAGGGAGAAGTAAATTTAAGATCCTAATTGGCTATATCAATGAATTGGAACACTCCAGATATTATATCTGGCATAAATTTGCTATTGATAAATAAGCTAAACTTTCATAGTTTGAAGAATTCTTTCTGCTATCCACACATGCACTTTTAAATAGTTAGATGTATGGTTATGATTGAGATTTCAATATCGAGATCAGGTTGAGTAGGATACGTATCTTTGATTGAAGGATCATTTCTACAATAATATCTCATTCTCAGTGTATGTTACTTAAACTAATTTTTGGTGATGAAGTGTTCTGGATTATAAAGTATGACCTATATTCTTCATCTCATTCTCTAATAATTCTGTTTGAATGATTTTTTTTTTGTTTTGTTTGCGGGCTTGATTAGTGTATGTGGTGGATCATTATCTGATTGCATTCCATTTTCCCTCTCTCATAGGCACCCGAAGAACCGCTTCTATATCTAATGGAACAGGTGGCAAGGATACAATTGCAGGCTTATTAGCTTCGTTGATGGAAGTAGTGCGTACAACTGTAGCATGTGAATGTGTATATGTTCGAGCAATGGTAATCAAGGCTCTGATCTGGATGCAAAGTCCACATGATTCATTTGGCGAACTAGAATCAATTATTGCATCAGAGCTCTCTGATCCAGCTTGGCCAGCAACACTATTGAATGATATCTTACTTACCCTGCATGCTCGTTTTAAGGTATGTAATGGACATAAGTCATATTTCCTTTTGAAGCTATTCTTTTTTTTTTTTTTTTTTGATAAGTACAAATTAATTAACTGAGAAGCATTTATTAATGCATTTATTTGATAATATTTAACTTTACCATCTTTTTCCTGCTGCTTTTTATAACAAGCTGCAACATTTCTCTATTATTAATAAGATATCTAGGTTACATTGTGAGTAGTGACTAAATATCATTTCTGAGTAATTAAGAGTCCTCGTAACTGGTGGAAGCTGGTTGTACTGATTATAGTGGTCTTGACAGTCTCGCATGAATTCAAAGTAGTTATACCATGAGTGAGTTTTCAACATAAATAGTTCTAACTTTATCATTTGCTTGAATTGCTACTTTTCTAGTTGTCCTGCTATTGTTTTACTTCATAGATGAATCTTAGTCTTTAGTGTATACTATGTGATTCGCTGTCTTTAGATTAATTCCCCAACTTTGGTGCAATTTTTTTAATAATTGTAATTTTTTGGCTTGTTAGGCAACTCCAGATATGGCTGTCACTCTTCTTGAAATTGCGAGGATTTTTGCTACTAAAGTTCCTGGGAAGATTGATGCTGATGTTTTGCAACTACTATGGAAAGTAAGTTTTCATGCAATCCTCACCTAACATAGTTTAATCCCTTTCTTTGTAATTTTATTATCTGTACATTTTCTAGTACTTTTATGTGTTTAATGATATAAATTCATGCTTTTATTTGTTGGAAGAAAATTGATGAGAAAGATTCCCGTGTACTAACTCTATACCTGTGATTTTTTTTTCTTGAATGAATTTTAATTGCTACCCCAAACATAAAATTGATGAAAAATATGAATGATGCAACCTAGGGTTTATTCCAGGGTTTGAAAAGCTTTTTCTTGAGATATAAACTTTTTAATCATGCATTTTCTTTTCACTACAGCAATATCTAATACAACTACTTATGTGTAGATCATAAGGAAACCTAAGCTTCATGAATGGAGCTATTCTCTCTCTCTGGGGGGGGGGGGGGGGGGGGGNGGGGGGGGGGGGTGTTGACATTTACTAACCTAACCTTGGGTGCTCACACTTTTCAAATTTTACATACTGAAATGATAACACAATGAGCAATTCTGTATTGAAGATGTTAAGGGACAGTGCTATAAATAATTTGTTCAGCTTATAATTTTTTGGTGTGTAGCTCCTTATTATAGAAGGATGTTTGAAATCCTTTCCCCATTAAGCATTGTACGCGAGCCCTCTGAATGAGTATACTTTTGTCTTCTTCACCTCAAAGCAGTAAAATAGTTCAATTTTTTTTTTTTTTGATAAGTAATAACCAGTCTTAATAAATAAAATAGTTCAAATTTTGAGGACAGCCAAACACAATTCAAGATTTCCCACTGTGAAATTTTGCATGTTGGTATGGTTGGCTATTCAAACTTTCATCTCGTTCATGCATATGCAATTGCTGGTAATAAATTGATCAATGGTCAGTCTGCGTGAAGCAGTTATCCACATGGGAAGAGATGGTTTTAAGTCAATTTAAATGAAAGAAAGTATGGAGCTGAGCTGGACACCTTTAAAAGGATTACGTAGAGCTGACTAATATAACTCCCTTATTAGTTAAAAAAATTATCTGACATTGGACAGATTTAGGAATCTGTCTATGTGTGCTTGTGGTGGGTTTTAGGATGTGAGGAAAAAATAGGCTTTCAGAATTTAGTATGGTAAGGGGAACACTTTAGGGTTTGTAGAAAGAATTTGTTATGGAAGGATACAATGTTTATGGAGGGAAAGGAATAATAGAGGCTTTGAGGATTTGGAGAGGACCTTGGAGGATATTTTATTCTCCATTTTCCACACGTATCTTTGGACTACGGCCTATGTGTCCCCTCTGTCGATTAGCTTTGATGATTTCCTCGTTCATTTTTCTCTTTCTAGTTAGGTGATTTCTTTTGTATACTTCTGGTGTACTTAGGGGCACTTTACACTTTTAATAAAAGAGATTATAACTTATATAAAAAAAAGGTGCAAAGGGGTTTAAACACAGAATGATAGGTTCTTCTACTGTCATATCTTTTCTTGTCTTTTTGAACTTGCCTCATGTCATTTTATTTAAATCTCTTCTGTATTAATGCAACATTTACTTTCTTTATTGACTTGGCTCATGTCTTATGTTTATGATAGTTGCTTTGAAAGTACCCAGAAACGATGTTCATGTGCTTTATGATTCTGTTTCCAGACATGCCTTGTTGGAGCTGGTCCTGATGGAAAACACACCGCTTTGGAGGCAGTCACCATAGTTCTTGATCTACCACCACCACAACCTGGGTCAATCTTGGGGCTTACATCAGTGGACAGTGTTTCTGCATCAGATCCAAAGTCGGCTCTAGCATTACAAAGGCTAGTACAAGCAGCAGTAAGCATCTTATTTGATCAATAGACCTTTTTGTTCTATTAGTCCTATAGGCTATAGTTCTGACTATGTTAATCGCTGAACTGATATGCTTGAGAGCTAATATAATTGCAGGTATGGTTTCTTGGAGAAAATGCAAATTATGCTGCTTCAGAATATGCTTGGGAATCTGCAACCCCTCCTGGTACAGCATTAATGATGTTAGATGCAGATAAAATGGTCGCTGCTGCCAGTTCACGTAACCCTACTCTAGCTGGTGCATTGACTCGACTTCAGAGGTGTGCTTTCAGTGGCAGCTGGGAGGTATAAATTCCTTCCTGAGTGGTCCTCCAATGGTTAATTGTTTACTGCATGTATCTTGGGATGACAACTGACTAGTTTTCCCTTAGGTCTTGCTTTTAATTTTTCTCTCATATTTAAAAATGAAAATTTAACTATTTATGTTCAATTTATATGTTAATAAACATGACTTGCTCCATATTGAACTAATCTATATAAACTTCAATTTAAGAGGTATATTGCCCTAATTGCATCAGTTTGTATGTTCTAGATCAGTACTGTTCTTATCAAGATATCTTTTTATTCTAGATGATTATACTGCTTTTGTTCTTTTTCTTTTTTCTTATGTGCACTGGTTTAAATGGACACTCACAGATTCGTATCATTGCTGCTCAAGCTCTTACAACAATGGCAGTCAGGTCTGGTGAACCCTTTAGGCTACAGATCTATGAATTCCTACACACTTTAGCACAGGGTGGTTTGCAGTCTCAATTTTCAGAGATGCATCTCAGTAATGGTGAAGATCAAGGGGCCAGTGGCACCGGCCTTGGAGTTTTAATAAGTCCTATGATAAAAGTTCTTGATGAAATGTACAGAGCACAAGATGATTTGATCAAGTAAGAACGGATGTTTTTATATTTCTTTTTCTTGATGAATTAATTTTCCTTTTCACTACTAAGTAAAAATGTCTCTTTTCTTTTACAAACATGAATTAAAATTCCCTTGTGGATAAACAGGGAAATACGGAATCACGACAATACTAAGAAAGAATGGACAGATGAAGAACTCAAGAAACTATATGAAACCCATGAGAGATTGCTTGATCTTGTTTCTTTGTTTTGTTATGTGCCAAGAGCAAAGTATCTACCTTTGGGGCCAATAAGGTACAACATTTATCCTCGTGGCATATGTGCTTGAATGGACTGATAATAATCCTGTCATAGTTGAAAAATTAGAGATCAATGACAGGCTTAGAGTTTTCCTTTTATTGTCTGAAGTGCTTTATCTTAGGAAACGTGCAGAAGTGTGGCAAGAAAAGAACTGTCTCAGAGGAATTTGGGAGTTGTACGGGAGAACATCCAATTGGATCTTAGTTATCGTGTGTACTTGGACCATCACCTCCACAAAATATAGATTATGTCCATTTTTTAAAATTAACAATGTCACTGACATTTTGTCATTGATTTGATATTTTTTATGCAAGTTCTCCCATTTGAGGATATGATTGAAACTTGATGGTTTGATTAATTAAATCTAAATGCTTTTTGGTGCAATTCATAAGTTGTTACTTAGGCTTTCAGGCAAGAAACAATATCACTGATTGGTTAGTGCTAATTGATTTTTGCTGTTGATTTGGTGCTAGTCATGCAATATTTGGAGCAGAAAATGTTATATAATTTTGACTTCAATGTGTGAAAATTTATGTATTTGCTTTCTACGCACCATAAGGGGAGATTTCAAATTGAAGTTGGAGCTCCATCTGCATGTCTAATAAAGAATTCCTGGTTATAGGACCTGTATCCTTAGTTTTAGAACAATTAAGAGAGAAACTTTTAATTGCTTAAAATCTGGATTACCTTTCTACGAGATGTTTAATTAGAAAATTTGAGTGAGGTAGAAAATGAAGATGAAGAATAGATGATGATGATGATACCCACACGTGGTTTCTGCCATCACTCTCTTTCTCTTCCTCAGCTGCATATCTAGCTTCTCCCAATTCCTTTTCTTGATTGCTGCAACTCTTAATTTTACAAGTTTTGCAATTACTGTTCAAAAAAGAGAACTGCATAGTATTTAAAACTCTTACAGTTTTCCTTTTCAAATGAGAAAGCTGGGTGGTTCCATAATAGCAAAAGTTGCAACCTTGTTCCTTGTTCATCAAAATGAATTATCGCTAACCTTTTGGAATGCATGCTTTTAGGGTGAAAAAGGCATGCAAAAAAGTGATTCCTCTACAAAATTTCCTTTTATCATTCATCTAGGCTTTGGGGGTATATCTTGTTATTGTAATTTTGATGAACACTTCTGAAATTGTTTTTTCTAACTCTTTGAACCGTTCTTCTTCTTTTTCTATTGAATAAGGGATTCACTTATATATTTCTATTGTACTAGGGTTGCGTCCTCTGCCCTTTTTCAATGACATTAAATTACTTATCAAAAAAAGAAACTGTTTCAGTTCTATTCTGTTCTGGTTGGTATTTCTGTATTTCATGTTTAATATAATTTCCAATCTTTTCTTTTCACATTTTTTATTGTTGCTTCTCTCCCCCTCCCCCTTCTTTCATGAAATCTTGGACAGTGCAAAACTTCTTGACATCTATCGCACACGGCACAATATAAGCGCATCGACTGGTTTGAGTGATCCTGCTGTTGCTACTGGAATTTCTGACCTTATCTATGAATCTAAACCAGCCCCTGATGAGCCTGATTCACTTGATGATGACCTAGTAAATGCTTGGGCAGCAAACCTTGGTGATGATGGCTTGTTGGGAAACAATGTACCGGCTATGAACAGGGTATGAATTTAGTTTGTCTGATTATTGAACTTAAATTAGCAATTTGAGCTCTATGAGGTATTCCATATCTTTTTCCTTTTACTGATTCTCCTCTATACTCCCATGTACTTAGCTTGTGGCCCTTTGCGCTTTTTACTTATTTCCATTATTTTTAGGTAAAGGATATGGATTTTACTCTTGATAATTATGGATTAGAAAACTAAATGTTGCCACCCCTGTACTATTCTTGAAAATACTATTTCCTAAGCATCCAAGTGGTTAGCCATATTCTTGAAAATACTAATTCCTATGATGGGGCTCTGCCACATTAAGATTGATATCATCAATCTATACATAAAATCATTGGTCTTTATTCAATAGATTAAGGACTTCACTTAAGAGAGAATTGAGTGACAAGAACAACTCTTAAGCATTTATATACATAAAAAATCATGCTCTTTTTGCTCATATGTCTCCCATTCAAATATAAGTAAATATTTAAGTCATTTTCCTCCATCCTTACGGTTTGTAGATTTATTAGATTGGCTTGTATCTATAAAGTCCCCACCATTTTAATGAAAGGAAACTTAGAGTTTTGTTGGATGTATTTGTCTTTGATCATGGCATGGGCGAACTGTGTCTTACATAGGTTTGAGAAGGGCCTACTTTATTTCCTGAATAAGTCTTTGCCTAAAGAAGAATCTGTACATACCAAATTTGTCCTTGATTAGAAGATACAAGCTGAGCAGGAGCTTATTTTTGCAATTCAGATCCTAGTAGCCTTAAATTTTTCTGAGTTATTTGGCATCATCTGCTAAATATTTGCAATTATATACATTTTCTTTGATTTTGGGCTGCTTATCAATAACTTGAGTGAAAGGATCATTTCATCTCTCCTTTGTGTTAGGTTAACGAATTTCTTGCCGGTGTGGGAGCTGATGCTCCTGATGTTGATGAGGAGAACATCATCTCTAGACCTTCAGTTAGTTATGATGATATGTGGGCAAAGACACTTTTAGAAACTTCAGAATTAGAGGTATGCGTTCTGCCAAATCCTACTTAAATTGGACTTAACATGCAATACGTTAGGAGCTTGGCATATGTGTCTCCTGTGATTTCCTAGAGAATAATTATTCATCTATTTTGTTTTTTGGATGACAGGAAGATGATGCAAGGTCATCTGGGACTTCTTCACCAGAGTCAACAGGATCAGTTGAATCTTCCATATCATCCCACTTTGGTGGAATGAGCTACCCTTCATTGTTCAGCTCACGGCCCACCACATATGGGGCTGCACAAACTTCGGTATGACTAACGCAATGATTTAATGTATATCTTTTTCTTTTCTTTCGTTCTTACTCGTTTTCATATTAATCGTCTTCTTTATCTGCCAAGCTTTTAGTACCAAGGTGTTCCGTGCTTTTAGGATTGATGGTATAGTAGTTCCAAGTAATATAAACATGAACATCCAGGCTGTTTTGTACTGTAAGGATAGTACTTTTGTTCGTTTTACATTTTGGAGTGTTGAAAGTGGAAAATCAAAAGTAATATGAAAATGAAAAAATAAAATAAAATAAAAGTTTTAGAGGATGAAGTGTAAAAGATTGACCCTAAACTGAATCTAGGGGGATGAAAATTGCTCATCTCATGAGACCCCGATTAAGATGGGTTTGGCTTCCCTGCTTCTTATATCTTCATGAAAAGTGGTGTTTAATCTAGATATGCAATTCATTTGCATTTTTGTGTATATGGTCAAAAGTAGCAGTCAGGCCCAGATTTTATAATTCTAACAGAAAGCCAATTTTTATCCTCTTCAGCTACAACACATTTTCTTTTTGATTTCAAAGATATTCAAGTTGTGACCCGCTAAGTTTATCTATAACAGGAGAGGTCTTCAGCAAGCAGGTTTAGCAATCCACCGACAGGTGGTTCCTCAATTTATGAGGGTCTAGGTTCTCCGGTTAGTCTCATTGCCTTTTCTCATCTAGTTTTGTACATGTCAAGAGCAACATTAATCTAGTTTTGTATTGTACAATCCGACTTTAAATTGTTAACGCATTATCTTTTTTTTGCTTCATCAGATTAGAGAAGAGCCTTCATCATACACACACGAGTCTTTTGAGAATCCCTTAGCTGGGCGTGGATCCCAGAGTTTTGGGTCACGAGAAGAGGAACGAGCTTCATCTGGGAATCCGAAGGTTGGAACGGCACTATATGACTTCACTGCTGGTGGAGATGATGAGGTTAGTTGTCTCCTGTTGATTATCTGGATTTTTGACTAAGGATTTCTAGGCAAATGATGGACAGTCTGGCCTTCCAGCATTTCTGCATGCACTACCTTTTTTATGTCAATTGGATTGAGCATCTTGCCATTTGATATTTTCATTCATGTGTTCTCTGAAAGTTAAACCTGTGGGCTGGTTGGTTGCAGTTAAACTTGACAGCGGGAGAAGAGGTAGAAATTGAGGACGAAGTGGACGGCTGGTTTTTTGTAAGTATATGGAATTAAGGATCATATTCAGGGAAAGAACCCGGATTTTTGTAGTTTGTTAGTGGCAAATGTGTAGATTGTAGTTGAATATTCTTGGAAAATGTTGCTAAGGGTGTCAAGTCTCTGCCTAATGTAATGCCACGCTTGTTACAGGTGAAGAAGAAACGCCCTGGGAGGGATGGCAAGATGGCTGGGTTGGTGCCTGTCCTCTATGTCAGTCAATCTTGAGTTCATTAGTGTATCTAGGCTATACGACTTCATGAGTGTTTATTGAGATTTTCATCAGCAGTTTAACCCTTATCCTTTTTCGATCACGCATCTCCCTAGAGTTTCATTTGGGTGAGATTTTCTTGAGAGTTTCATACTGTCTTTTTGCTACTTTACCTGGGACGCCAAAACACCCAGTTTCGTGCTACTGTGGTCTGTGAACTATCCTCCATTTTCTTGGGCAACAAATCATCAGTGAGATTCTGGGTTGCAGCAGCTTGGAACACAATTGGAGACCAATGCTTAGCAGAAAGGTTCACATCACTTGGAACTATGTAATTATAACTATGGGTTTTGTTAGTAAAAGACAAAGCAATCATTACTGTCATAGTTCTCTTTTATTGGTAGTCAATTCACTCGCACATTTACTTTCGGATTGCTAACAATTCGAGCAACAAATGTGACCTGAACAAGTCTTGGGCAGCCTGTCCTTCTGTTTGGACAAGTGAGCCTTATATGAGCTCTCACATTTCTTACCCGAATTACTAGCAATTCGGGCTGCAAAATGCTGAGGATCTAGATTCCGCACATACAGGTTTTTCTAAACATCTTGTATATGCATATTCACTCTTTCCATTTAGCAACAAGAAACCACCCCGAGCCTCTGCCATCCTTAGCACTCCAAGCTAACATATTTTTCTTCTTGTTATGATGTGTGCCAGTCATTCTAAATGAACGATCCAAATAAAATGTATTGCATCTAGTGATATTGCACTGAATCTCAATCCATAAGCCACAATAACTTCTACTTTAGACAGCAAAAAACCTAAGAAAAGAAGGAAGTTAGTAACAAGCTATCCATGCCACCCATCACGTGTGAGTAACTAAAACCCTGTTGTTAAATTTAGTTACACAAAATATTAATTTGTTTTCCATGAATGTTGAATAAATGAAGAAAATCGTCTCCAAGAGGTAGTTCAATTGGTTGGGATCACGCTTAATAAAGCGGAGGTCACTAGCTCGAGTTCAAGAGTGATTTTTGTTTTTAGTAAATAGCCATATTAAGGTCTCAGGACATGGTTTTAAGTGTAGACTCTGTTAATGCTTTCACATTTGATGCTATCCTTCAGATGATTAAACCTCTACTTTTATTCATAATCTTTGTTTGAAGATTTATTTAATGTATTGGTTATTATTATTATTTTTTTTTCTAGATAAAAAGGCGGGAAGGGGCAATCAATGTAATTTTCTCCCTTGGGTGTGACCATTGAGGTTCCCACCCACTGTGGAATGTTTGGTTTGAGCCATAATTACTGCCTGGGAATGCGAGTCTGTCACCACAGCCCCACCAAAGTGCAAGTTGGTAAAGCCCCTTCTTAGTAGCATCTGGTTCGCGGACTATTACCGTAAGTGGGTTCAAACCAATGACCACTAAGAAGAAAGGAGAGGGGGAATTGAACCATATCCCCTGCTGCTTTATCAACTCGACTACTACCTTGGTGGTTAATATATTGGTTATTGATCTTATAACAAACCACCTAGGTCTTTCTCTTGTCTATGAAAGATGCACTAAATTTTATCCCTCGATGTGCTATTTTATGAAATTTATTACACACGAATTTTTATTCTTAATAATCTCACACATCAATACAACTTTGGACATTTTAACAATCAGGCACATGATAACGTTGCAGTGGTTACTAAGTAAATGCTATAGACTAGCCTTGTCCATGAACATTTTCTTGGCAATGAAGGGTTGCTGCCACACTCTTGACTCTTGAGATATCAATGATTCATTTTCTCTTTCAGTCATTCTTTCAATTTTCAAAATTACCATTAGATATGTGGATTATGTGTGAAACCCTTGTGGGTCTTACAGATCTAATGATAGTTTTAAAATTTAGAAAAATAGGAGCAGAATCGGACGAAGATGCATAGCGCCTCTCATTTAATAATTAAAGGCACGTGACAAAATACAGGGAACAAATTATGGAGTTGATGCCGTTTACAAATTATTGAGTCCACATGCTTTTGACTAGCTTTGGTACTCCAAATTGTCCTACGGTCCTACCTATGCACCTAACGAGGCACTTCCTAACCAACAAAGTTTACAAATGAAAGCATACAAGCACTGAAATATAAATGCAATGAAGAGAAAGGCTGATCAAAACAAAGAGGCTACAAAATCTATCAAGGAGGGTAATTTTACTGTCTAAAGCCTAAAGGTAAATCCAGCAGGGGATATAAATATATGTGAAACCTAGTAGTAGAATTAGCTGTAGCAGCTCAATAAACAATGTTGTAAGCATGACAGTTCACGCTCCTATCAATTTTGGTTACAGTTCGACTGTCAAAAGTGATGAGTAGACCAAGAGTATTAGAAACAATGGGACAATTCTCCGATCAATAGTATGTTGATTTTTTGTAAAAGACTAAATATGACAGATAAGAGGGAGAATATGCTAATTGTATGTGTTTGGGCAGTGTTAAGTGCAAAAAGGGCAACAGGTGCCTCTCCTACATTTGGGTCACTTTGGGGATCCCATCTAGCTATGGTAAAGAGAATGAACTCATTTTAAGAAGTGTTAAATGGCAGCCAATGGCAGAGCCATCCATTTGTGCCAATTAGTGCAAAATGGTTATATTTAGAGAAATTATTAGTGCAAAATATAACATGCCTTATAATTCATATAATAATGGCCACTCACCAACAAAGAGTCAGCTAAAGAGATTTTCAGCGGCTCTTTATATGGTTCACACTTAACCCGTTTAGTAGATTCTTCAAAATAAAAAAGTTTAAACAAATTTATTACAATAAAGAAAATTTTTTAATTATTTTTTCCTCTCTCCTCTCTCCTAGTTCTCTCCATTTGAGAAATAATATAAAAATAAAATAGAGGGTATACAATAAATTAAGAGTATGTTAGAGTGTGTATAGAAAAAGTAGTAGTTAAAATAAAAATTTATAATATTTCACTAGCTATTTTAATTAATATTATTAGAAATGTTCTAAACAAAAATATGAAACTTTAGGACTTTTGGAGTTAAATCTAAAATATCTCAGAATTTTGTATTTTTTGAGAAGAGAGAAAAGGAACAAAATATCTCAGAATAATGGGAGGAGGGCATGCTGTCGTTTTAATAAATCTTTTGAAAATTTTGCCTTATCAAGCATACTAAACGCCAACATATCATATCAAATTCATTACATATATATAGATATATATATATACATACACTTGTTGATTAGCTCGTCGCTTTCCCAGCTTTAAAGGCCTAGGTTTAGGTGGCGTCTGATCCAACTATCAATTGCAACAGATTTCACTGCTCAAGTTGCAACCAATCGAAAGAGAGCCCCGATGAAATTTGCTTGGTCGATTTTAGAGCAGTTTTTTAACCATTATTTATTTAAAATGTAAAGAATAAAACTATCTTTTGATTTCCTATATAAAAATACTTCACAATAATTTCTCTTATTTTTCCCTATATGAATTAAATATTATTTCTTTTTTATCATTGTAATCAATGAGAGAGGTGAAAATTGTTGAGACATGTGAAGGAGAAAGAAGATAAGAGAGAATGAGATGTTTTATAATTTAATAATATATAGGGGGTCTATAGTGTTTCCCTATGTATTGAAAAACGCTGTAAATGCCCTTTGATGTCGGTTAAATTTGGAGTTTCTAATGTGGGTGCTTTTTTGTGATTTTTTTAAAATTTTTTCCTAAACATAAGGAAGAGAATATTAATGGAGAATCTATTGCTAGTGCTCTTAATTAATTGCTCCGATGCCTAGCGGAACAACTAGGCAGCCTCATAAATACGACCTTTCTTGTAGGCTGATTGCACCTTGGCGAAGAAAATAACAAATGTTGCAACAATCACATATTATCAACACAAATTAAGGTGCTTTTTCAAAAAAAAAAAAAAAAACACAAATTAAGGTGCATGCCACAAAATATACTTATTCTACAACCATTTTACTTTCTTTATTTTTATTTTTGTAATTGTATTTGAAATATATATATATATATATAAGTCACACGTACAGGTGGCTGATGTAGATGCATGCCTTCAACACAAGATAAAACCAAATACAAGGGACAAAAGAAAGAACATATAAAATAAAAATAAAAAACCAAAACAAAAGACAAATTAAGGTTGGGACGTTGTCCGTTGTCTCGTGTCTGGTTTTGTGTGGCTAGATTTTCAAGCTTTAATTAATTAATTGCGAGGGTAAAGGCGAACAGGGAGGCCCTTTGCAGGAATGGGCATGGGATCAACGACGATTTTCTCATCAGGAATCACCTTCTCCCACTTGAACCTTTTCACCAAGTTGTGCATGAAAACAAGTATCTCCAAACGGGCGTATTCTTTTCCTGGGCACATCCTCGGCCCTCCGCCGAACGGAACAAATGTGTACGGAGCAGGTCCACTCCCTTCAAATCTGCTCGGATCAAATTTCTCTGGTTCAGGGAAGTAAGCCGGACTCTTGTGGGTCGAGTTTGCACTCCAGTACAACTGCATGCACAACATGCAGCAAGATCGAAAATACATTCATTTAGTTAGTTTTATGATACGTACATATCTTTACTGAAAATGTCCGTAAAACTTTTGTTTTTTCGTTTTTTATAATTTGTATTTGGGTGTCAAATTCGAGTCATGTCGAAGCATAGTCACATAGGTATAAAATTATATAAGTCAACTTAGACTCAAGTCTCATTTAATTAAACAGGTTAGACCTTCATCCCTAATTCTTATCAAATCCTTGAGTCATGTTAAGAATAGTGTACGTGAGGGAGGAAGAATGATAGGTATATATGTATAGAAGAAAGGTATAAAGATTTACTGACCTTCCAGCCCTTGGGAATGGAGAAACCATTGAAGATGAAGTCATTAATGGCTTCCCGGAAAGCTCCTTGGAGCGGCGGAGCAAGCCTCAGGACTTCACAAGCTACGTTCCATGAATATCTCATCTTTTGAATATCATCCCAGTTCAACAACTCCCCAGGTTCTTTGGACTTGGCTATCTCCATTTGCTCTAAACAAACACAACAACAAGAATCAAAAGAGTGTTCAATAATTGCGCTCAATTAAATACTAAATGTTCTTTGCCGGCTTAAGGAAAGCAAATAAAAACAAACAAACAAAATAAAAATAATAATAATAATAATTATGTTGACACAAGTACTTAAGATAATTAAATCTGGTCCTTTAGGTCCTCCTAAATTAAATTTTGGGATGGCCCGGCCGGACCTCCTAAAGTTAGGGGTTTTGTCATATTAGCCTAGTAAAATAAAAATATAATATCTAACATTTCTTGTAAAATAATTATTAGAGTAAATATTAGGACTAACTTTATTTTAAACTTTTGAATTACAACGCGATTTGAAAAGTCTTTAAACTTCAAAACTTGTCAATTTGGACCCTTAAATTTTCAATTGTAGTTAATTTGAACTTCTTCGTCAGATTTAGCCGTTAACTTTCCTAATTTACCTATAAAAAGACCAAAATATTTATAATTTTTTTAAAACCTTATTTTTAAAATTTTTTTGAAATTTTACAAAAAAAGTTAAAGGTACAAAGTTATTATTTCACTTTTAATATTTAAAATCTGACCAAAAAATTCGACTTGACTGTAATTAAAAATTTCACCTAATATTTCAAGGGTTTAAAATGAGCTTATATTTCTAAGTTGATATGACATGGATGAAATGTACTTTTATTTTTTTAAAAAAAGTTATAAACCTATCACATCAATTTAATAAAATAAAAATAAAATGAAGATGAATATTTATAAATACTGATGTGGTAAATCGGTGTGAACGCGTGGCGCATGTTTGGTGGGGTCACCAAATTTACAAAGTCACACGTCGGTTTCATTGCAACTATTTGCAAGTCTTTTTAATTAAAATTCGATACATGATAGATAGCTCATTTTCATTGGAAATTATAAACGTGATAATAACATTTTCTTATATTCAAACTAAGAAGATCTGATTGTTTGACTTTAGAGCATGGTTGATCCAGACAGAATATTCACTCATCTCCGTTCATATTACTATTTTTTTTTTTTTTAAGTATAATTTATAATTAATAAAATAAATTAGTTAATTAATATTTAACTTAATTATCAATCATACCTTTTAATGATTTCCCCAATTATAAATTGTCTTATCATTTTGTACAAAAAAATTATAATAAAAGCTGTAATATTATATTTAGACAATAAATATAAGAGTTTTATTAGGTTAATTTGTTTGAACTTGTATTTCCAAATTTACTTTTTTCGTTTTTGACATGTCGGTCACAAGAGGGTGGAAGGGGGATTGAAATTAGTGACCTCCGTTTTATCAGGCATGGTCCCAACCGATTAAGCTACCTCTTGCAACCCAAATTTACTTTATAAATTACTAGCAATAGTTTGAAATGAAAAAAAAAAAGACAATCAAATAAGTTAGAGAGAAAATATAAAAAAAATATGGAAATTTTTTTTCTCCAAACTGGGTTGAAAGAATTTCCTTCAACTTAGTAAATAAAAGTGACATATGTCCCTTAACATGTGACATGCATATGTTTTTTTTAATAACAGGGACAAAGTTCAAATAAATTTTATTAAAAACTCATGTGTATCTCACATGTTATTTTTTTTAAAAAGGACACGTGTCACTTTTATAAATTATGTAAAACTTGGTCCAAAAAATATTTACCGTTGTAGACTCCGTCGTAAATATGAGGAAGCTCGGCAAGATACTTGACAATGAAAGTGCAAGCAGCGCTGGCGGTGTCGTGGCCGCCGATGAGCAAGCCAAGGATTTTGTCGGCGATATCTAATTCAGTCATGTGCTGGCCATTCTCGTCGGTGGCCAAGAGCATGTGAGAAAGTATATCTTGTGTCGGGCTTGCTTTGCCCTCCCCTAAATCAGTCCTTCTCTGCTTGATGATCTTCAACAGCTCCTTCCTGATGAAATTTGACGCCTTGATCCCACGGTTGAACGGCGTCCCCGGCAGGTCAATGGGGATTGATATGATCCCGGAGGCCAAAGCATTGAATGGGTCGGCAAATCTTGCTATATGGGTCGGATCTTCAAGGCTAAGAAACAACCGGCAAGCCAACCAAAAAGTATACCTATATATATATATATATATATATATATACACACATGCATATTATCAATCAATATTAACTCAAATTACATAAGAAAATCCGTGTTTTTCAATCGCATGCAAAGGTGCACGGTATTTATACAAACGCATGAATCGTAAACACAAACTTACGTACCCAAATTCTTATTTAACTTAGCGATTTCAAAACGCAAACTTAGTTTTTTAACTATACACTTAATAGTTTAGTAAAATTATTTTTTTCTGGCCTTCAAAGCCGTGTTCTAAAAATGCAACCCTTGCTGTTCAAACAATCAATTTTTTTTTTTTTTCAAAAGGACTTCTAAATTAAATACTTTTTGTAGTTTTGTTTGGAAACGAGTTTTCGACTTGAAAATGTAAATTTTTTTATTACCGCTCAAAATTGACGGGTTATATATATATATATATATATGAAGCATAGATAACTGATTTGACTCTAAAAAACAGGTGATAGAATATCTATTTGTCAAAAATATCGTTTTTCTTTTCTTTTCTTAGCAGTGTAAAAAAGCTTGAACGAAAAAAATGGTAGAATTTAATTGTGGGAAATGCTAATTGTTTTCTGGTGTTCTCTCAGCTGTGATGTGTCTTTTAAAATCATTAATAGATTAAAAATCAATAATGATAATTTCAAATTCAACAATAATTTTAAAAGCCACATCATAGTTGAGAGAATAACCGAATAACACCATAGGAACATCTAGCATTTTTCTTTAATTATTTTAATTCAATCAACAAATGAAAAAAAAAAAAAAAAGAAGAAGAAGAAAAGAAGTTATTTCAAATATTGCTACCTTTTTGCAAGTGGAAAAACAGTAACTTCTTTGTTGTTTTCCCAACTGGAAGAAAAGTGTCTCTGTGCAATAGTGTCCATGATGCCGATGTATCTATGCAAAGCTTCAGGCTTAAAGAACTGGGGAAGCAACTTTCTCATCTTCCTGGCCTCTTCATTTGAGTTGGTTTGGTTGGAAGAAGGGAATATTTTGTTAACAGATTCAGGCCACCAAGCAACTACAAGCTTGTTCTCGTTGGAAAACAAGAACTTGTTACAGGCGGCGCCGCAGAAGACGGCTGCCGGCTGCCCAAGAAGAGAGGTTTTGAAGATTTCTGACGAAAACCTTGTCATGCGGTCGAAGATGAACTTTTCCGGATGGCCTTTCCAGCCGGTGGACAAGAACTCGAGGCTCTCCCCGATCATGGGGTACCCGGTTTTCCCCGGCGGAAGGTTGGGGCCGGTGAAGTGTGCCCTGTGCTTGTAGAAGAGGGTGAAGAGAGAAAGGGAGACGAAGGAGACGAAGAGGAGGAGGAGGGAGAGGTAGAAATGCTCCATGTTTGTTGTTTTCTTGTGTGTGGGAGAGGCTATGGCAAGGAATGAGCACGTTTTATAGGCACCATATGCATGTGATTGTGAATATTGGAGTGTAAAATGGAAATACCAAAGTCAAAACAATTCATATTTGCACTCACACTAGAAAACTTGGTTGGTAGAGAGAGAATTTTGGAAAAATATCATTTTCTATCTTACTCCAACATATAGAATTTGGCCTAGGTAGCTTATAATTATGTGATGTAGCTTTTTTAATAGTTTTTTATTTTTTATTTTTATAAATGACTTCAAATTAAATCTTGACTATTGAAAAAACTTTAATAAGTACGGTGTTATTATTATTATTTTTATATTTTTTGACCACCTAATAAGTTAAATTCGGGATTGTATTGAGAAATATAATTTTTAAAGTTAAAACAATATTTTTGGAAAAAAAGTTTTATTTTTAACTTTTTTTCAAAAGTGTATTTTAAATATTTTTAGAGTGAAAAAAGTTAAATGAGTGCTTTTGAAACGTTTTACCGAACAAATCTTCCAGCAAACTTTTTAGATATTAAAAGTACTTTTAATACACGACAATTTCAAACATGCATGTTTAAAGCATGTTTGAAATTGCGTTAAGAAGTACTAGAGTTTTAAAAGTTAAAAAGAGTTTTTGTTTTTAATTTTTTTTTTATAGAAAAACACCTTCAATTTTAAATTTTTCCCAAAAGTGCGTTTTGACTATTTTAGAATAAAATTAAAGCTTTTGACAAACCTAAAAATTAAAGCTTGTTTGAGATTGCGTTATAAAGGGTAAAAAGGTACTTTTAATACCTAAGAAGTTTTACCAAACTAAAAGCTAGCATGTTTGGTAAAAAATTTCAAAAGTAATTATTTGATTTTTTTACTCTAAAATTGGCCAGAACAAGCTTAAAAATGAAGTTTTTGCCAAAAACACTTTTTGATTTAAAAGCTCTATTTTTTAAACACAATCTCAAACATGCGTACTCTAAAAAAGGTCAAAAAAGTACTTTTAAATTTTTGTACCAAACATAAAAAATATTTTTTACTATTTTTAACACAATTTCAAACAAACTCTTAGAATAAGAAATATCATACAATTTCTTTTATTAAACTATCTAAATTTCTGTGTTATTATTATAAGCACGCGTGCTTAGCAGATCTCAACCCATGCATATTCTACGCAAAAAAAAAAAAAAATAGAACCCAACTGCAACAGACAACAGTAATATATTAATGTTCCATATTTTATCTATTTTTTTAATATTAAAGATTAAAAAATAAATGTTTTATTCGATGGAGTACGTCTCTAATTTATGTAAAGAAAATTAAATATTAAAATGTGGAAGAGCGTCCATTACAGTCGTGGATTTTGCGTGTATTTAGCACCAGAGAATTTTTTTTCTTCGGCGGAGGTCAATTTTTCATGTCGTGGGAAAAGGAAAGTACTATGGAGGGAATCTACGAGGAAATGAGCCAAAATATGGATCTCGTGCACCTCGTGTCGCCGAGTCAAGCAAAAAGCACCATTTTTAACCCAAATTGTGCTTAATATTAAGAAAAGAGCCTTTGGGCTAACTCAACCAAAAAATTAGTTTATGGGTTGAGATTTTTTCTCACTCTTATAAATGGCCAATTTCTTCTATACCCCAGCAATGTGAGACTTTCTCAACACGCCCCCTCACTTGTGGCGGGAACATCAAAGCCAACACGTGAACATAAATGGGAGACGGTGGGCCACAGCAAATTGGGCGAAGCTAAACACGTGTTTTTTTTGAAACAAACTATCTGAGTTAGGCCAAAAGACTCTTTTCTTAATATGGTATCAGAGCTAGGTCTAATTGGCTTAGCCCATCATTTCAATTGGTTTGGCCCATCATCTTTCTTTGCTACACATCTTAAGTCCGTTTAAAAAAAAAACACGTGTTTAGCTTCGCCCAATTCGTTGTGGCCCACCGTCTCCCATTTATGTTCACATGTTGGCTTGGATGTTTCCGCCACATGTGAGAGGGCGTGTTGGGAAAGTCTCACATTGCTTGGATATAAAGGAGATTGACCATTTATAAGAGTGAGGGGAAACCTCAACCCATAAGCTAGCTTTTGGGTTGAGTTAGGCCCAAAGACTCTTTTCTTAATACTTAACATTGTGATTTTAAAATTAACGATTTTAAAATACGCGTACGTGATTTCTAAAAACGCCTTAAAATTGCAATTTAACATTTAAAATTGTACATTTTTAGAAAATCACGTACATTTTTATGGGATTTGAAAAATCATTTTTTTTAAAAAAAAAAACGCAATTCCAAGCAATTTATTTTCTACGATTTGGTTTAAAATTGCATTTTTTGTGTATGAAATCGCAATCCCAAACACGCATTTTTTGTCATTTAAATCATTTCAACAATTCTTATCTAATTCTTGTAAAGAATGATAATTAGACCGAGGTAATGAAGTTAGTCACATAATTATAACTAAGTTTAACTTTACTCTATAAAAGTACTTGCTCCTTTTTTTTTTAATAATAAAAAATAGAGAAAAAAAATCACTTCAAAATTAGGTTCCACATTCAACCTAATAAATAGTCTATTAAATTGATATATGCTCTTAAAGTATGCAAATTTTACATATATATTTTTAAAAATATAATTAATAGAACACGTAAAATTTGTTCTTAAAATGTCTAGCTTTAAGAAAAAAGAAAAAAATCAATTTAATAAACTGATTTAAAGAAATTTCTTTCAATTCAATTGAGAAAATAGCTTTATTCTTTTAATATTATATTAGATTTTAGCTTTATCCTTTGTATACCAAAATTTGTCACTATATAGTGATATCTAGAATGATGCTATTGATTGAGCCGATCCAATCCAATGTGATTCCTCAAGCTTCTATATATTTAGCAAGGTTTACAAGATTATATTGATTAGTTTTATTTTTTTATTTTATTTTTTATTTTTTAAGTGAATTCGATTGATTAGTTGAGTAATAATTATTCAGTGTGACCAAACAAAAAAAAAGAGCAACAATAATTGACAACAGGAAAATGAAAAAAAATAAAAAAACCAATTAAGTCGCCGAAGGCATATATAAGGATTGAGAATTCACGTTAATGGGTATTACTGAAAATACAAAAAGTTCTTGAAATTAATTAATATTTTTTTTAGTTAGGTAGCAACACATGATATTTTCATTGGATTGAATCAAAATTTCTAACTCGAACAGAACATCGAGAGTGGACAAGACTATCCCCATGAGCATCTGAGGGTGGGCCGCCCATATAACATTAAGAGGATTTTTCTTAGAAGAAAAACTATACTTGATCACTTTGAGTCTTTGACAAGACATTTTCCAAAATATCCCCACTATGTACCCTTACAATATCGAAATTATCATTTTATAATTATTAAAATTTAAAAGTAGCTTTTACATGGTCTTTCTGTGGGCAGCGGTTGGTATACTAGTTGAGTCTTCAATAATTTAGGATCATAAATGAACAAAGCTACTTGAGTTCGTCTAGGCTCAGCTCAGTAAAGCTCGGTTCGTGTGTAACTCGGTTATTAAATGAGCTGTTCGTGAACATAAAATTATACTCGATTATTAAATGATATATACCTATATAAAACTCAGTTCGCTTGTTTAAAGTTCGTGAACATACTCATATAAGGGTTCGGCTTGCTTATTAGCGCGACTCGTATATATTTATATATTTACATATTAATTCATAAATATATGAATATATATTATTAATTAATAAAAATAACTTATATAGTATATAATTTAATGAAGTTTTTTTTTTTGTCTTTCTGGAAAGTTATAGTTAATTGGTTGACTAAATAATCATTTCTTAAATGATCTAACCATTAAATATCTAATGCTAGTTGAATCAACAATTTGAATTGTTAATCATATGATTGAATGGAAACTTATTATACTTAATCATATTAGTATAGCTTAAGTATAGCTCGGCTCGTTTACACCCCTCAATAATTATTCCATTACGGTACACTAGAAAGTATAGAATCCCATTTCTGATGAATAATTAACATAGCACCTTTGCAACAACAAAGTAAATAATAATAATAACAACTAAAAATATATATAAATCAGGGTCTAGAATAACAATCTATATCTGATGACTAAAAAATTCTGATTTCAAAAAATATTATTAATTTATTCCATAATAGATGTCTTGATTTTACTCCATATTACATGTGGATACAACTTTTATATATGTCGAATATTTGAAACTTCCACTTTCTCGATCAGTTAGTTTCTCCACATCTTTTAGTGGAAGAAAAGACCACCATTAATAATTAATTACCGTCCAACATTATCTCTAATAGTATTTAAGAAGTCTAAAACTAACGTTAATAATAATATTACATATTCCAGCCAATGATCAATTAGCTATATATAGTCAAAGTCAAGGGTCCTGTCTGAACAAGTGGATCAAAATGGCCATATGTGTGAAACGAGGAAAAGTTAGGTTAAAATGAAGACAATATATATTGTTGTGAATTTGGTTGCAAGAACGTGCCAAAAACAGTGGCTTTTTGATGCTAACTTTTTAATTTCTTGCTTTGTATGATTGTACAAGTTTCGAGTCGTGATTATGTAGACTTTTTGCAAGTAAAAAATAAATAAAAAATTCCCAATAGGCAATAGGGCGTGCCGGCCATATCTTGGTATATTTTTAATGACAAGAAAAGGAACCTCTACACGAATGTTGCTTCTTGGAATAGAAGTGTCTTGTTTTGGATAATCACATGCATTGGAATAGAAGTGTCTTGTTTAATTTGGATGCATATATGTAGCATGCCTTTTTGTTTTGTCTAATCTTATTTTATTTAAGAAATGACTTTTCTGTTCCCAATTAGGAGGCGGTAGGTTCAATTTGATGGAGATTACGCCTCATAAAGCAGACATGTAAAATATATATATTGATTTTTCTTAATTTGTTAATACTATTTAGAAGGTATTTTTTGTTTTTGTTTTAAATTTTTTTTTCATGTGACGTAAAAAAAGAAGAAGTAATTATGTGTATTTTTGTTTTGGGTTGTTTATTAATTAATTGATGTTTTTGTTTTGAAAAGATAAAATAAAACGGACACAGGAAAAAATGTGTTATCAAACAAAGTCTTTTCTCCAAATTGGATTGAATGATTTTTTTTTTTTTTTTTTTTTAAAATTTTGAAACTCAGTCTATTAAATAAACATGTCTTTAGAGCATGAAAGTTTGTATATATATATATATATTTTTTAAAAATAATGCTATATATCAAACTTTTATCCCACTTTGTTGATTTGGCCCCTTGATTTTTGTTTAAAGATGCTTTGACTAAGACTGCGTGAATTATTATTATTATTATTATTATTATTATTTTTTTTTGAGAGAATGACCTTGGGAATTAAAGATTTGAAGTTTTATGCTATCAACTAAAATCTAGATATACAAAAAGCCCTTCACTAATTAATATATTATATATATAGGGAGGGAAACATGCACAACAATTCGAGCCAAGTTGCAGAACGATTGTGCAATTACTTGCAAAGAAAGATAATTCATTTACCAAACACCATTATAAAATATTTTTAATTCCCCACCCATCAGGCAACTTAATAGCTAGGATCTAAAAAACCTTAGTCAACCAATTAACTATAACTTTCCAGAAAGACAATTTGAAAAAACTTGGTGGTGTTTTCAAAATACAAAAAAATTTCATCAATTACGTACAATAGAATATATTAAGACTAGTCATGACAAAATAAATTATAAATTCCATTAATTATAGATGATTAAATTTTGTTAATTAATTAAATTAATTTTTGTTCTCTAATTACTCTTTCTCCTCGTAAACTAAAATGTTGACTCCCTCCATTGCATTGGATGGTGGCAATTTGAAGCAAGCAATCCATAACTTGTGTCCACTTCTATGATGGCTCATTCACTTACTTGTCTACTGCTTAGTTTGAGAATCAATAGAAATCTAGAAGACAGATTATTTTAGTACATAAACAAATCATTTATAATTTCAAAAACTTGATTTAATGATGTTGAATTACAATTTTACGAAGTTAATCATACTGACCAAATCTTGTACTGCACATATATGGTTGTATACCAGGTTGCCCTTTAGCATCAATTAATTTTGATTAAAGTTGATAATGTGTCATAATCAGATTGACTTAGAGCTTGGTAGTTTTATTTATTTATTGAAGTTGAAAGGTCTTGTAGCTGGCATAACTTAAATGCCAGGCAACATATAAATATTTCTTTACAAGAATCGTGGAGATCACAATTGATTGCTGATTCGTAGAAGAAATATCAAATTAAGTATCACTAGAATAATAAAAAAAGCAACCTATGTCATTGTTGTTGTTGATGATCATAGATTTATTTGAGTACGATGAAATATTTCTATTCCATTAATTTCCTTAGGACTATATTTTCTACATTAGGATTAATTAGATTGTTTTAAAATTAGAATTAGAATTAATTAGAGTTCTTATCGGTTTAAGTATCATTACTCTATTTAAAGAGCATCTTGTTGTCAATAAAATTAATCAGAAAAAATATATTTATGAAAGCTGTGGTATTTTCCCGCTCTGAGTGAAGTCTTATGATAGCTCATACTTGAAAGTGTTAAAATATTGAATAAATGATTAAATTTACTTATTTTTATCCGCTTAAACCTTTTTGATAAGTAGTGATTTAATATGATATCAGAGCTAAAAGTAATAAAACTTTGATGAATTAAAGGTATTTTCCACTAGTTTTTTGGTACCATATATATATATATATATTTGACATGTCTGCACAAGAGAGGGGAGGGGGATTCGAACTAATGACATCCGCTTTATTAGACGTATTCCCAGTTAATTGAGCTACCTCTTGGGGACTTTTGGTACCCATATTAGTCAAAGAATAAAGTTTTCCTCCAAACTGGATTGGAGGAGATTCCTCCAACCTAGTTTCTAAAAGTGACATGTGCAACTTTTTTTAATAACATGTAAGATGCACATGAGTTTTTAATAAAATTTATTCAAACTTTGTCCTTGCTATTAAAAAATATGTGCATCTCACATGTTCAAAAGGCACATGCCACTTTTATAGACTAGGTTGGAGGAGATTCTTCTAACCTAATTTGAAGGAAAACTTTGTCCTTAATCAAAATGCTAATTGTTTTTTTTTATTATTTATTTATATATTTAAAGGGGTGACTTCGGCAATTCCAACCCGTGGGATGCGGTTAATTCAAGTGGTAGGTGTAGACAACGATATACTAGTCTTTTAGTTTATAATAATATAGGAATTAGATCGACTAATTAGGCGTGGAAGTATGCACAAAAGTTAGATTAACATGCAAAATGCAGATTCTCCAAATTCGAACTTCGATGAGTTAAAGGTATTTTCCACTAGTTTTTTGGTAACCATATTAGTCAAAATGCTAATTGTATTTTTTTTTATTATTTATTTATATATTTAAAGGGTGACTTCGGCAATTCCAACCTCTGGGATGCGGTTAATTCAAGTGGGGTAGTTGTAGACAACGATATACTAGTCTTTTAGTTTATAATAATATAGGGATTAGACTAATTAGGCGTGGAAGTATGCACAAAAGTTAGATTAACATGCAAAATGCAGATTCTCCACAGTAGTTATAATACAGCACATAATGATTAAATCTATTGTAGTTAATAATATAGGCAAGGCTGGCTAGAGTTGACTAGGCCGGCTGATGTGTTTTGAGGCGTAAGGTAATAAATTTAAGTGACATCTTTTATTATTTAAATATTAATTAAATACTAAAATTATATATTTTTTAATTTATAATTTTTATTTAAAAATGATTTATTATTGTTTCTTGCTCTTAGTTTTTTTTCAAACATGTAGAATTCATCTTTGCTGCAAGACGTTTAATTTTCAAATAATGACATATTTTGTGGTGATCTTCATATAATTCATTTTACGTGTAATGCTTAACTTTTTGAATGTCATCGTCCCAATTAATTTTCAAATCTACAGTATATTTTGACGGATTATGTCCTTGGTCACTATCCTATCCATCATAACTTTATCAACTAGACAATGATTTCTTTAATTTTTCATCTCCGCTACTCTTTCATATGTTTGATAATTTATTCGCTATCGTTTACTAATTTGCTCCAAGAAAGCGAACCAAATAGAAAACGAAAGACAAATAGGAAATTTAAGATCGCTACTCGTAAACAAAACCTTTGGAACCAACTAAATGAAATTGAAACCAAAAAAAAAAATAAATAAATTCACCCCATAGATTGTTATTGAAAGTAAATCTAAAGAGATGACAAACAAGAACCGCTGTGAAGCTTGAGTATCACTGGACTCCCTAATGTATTATTCAAAAAAAAAAAAAAAAAAATGGAAGACTTAAGGGGAGGAAGGAAGATTGTTCTCTGGCAGCTGTCTTGTTTCTTTCTTTTTCTTGCTTTGTTTCTTCCCTCCTCCTAGAATGGTTCTTTGATGGCTGTCTTGCTTCTTTCTTTTTCTTGTTCTTTTTTGTAGATATTTTTCTTGTGGTGTGATGCAAATTAGGTTCGAGCAAAACTACTTACTGCTTTAGGGAACTCTCTTAATTAATGTAATTTTCTTGTCCCTAAGGGATAACTTAATCGGCTGGGATCACGCCTCATGAAGCGGGTGTCATTAATCCGAATCACATTTTTCCTTATCCCTCCCTTTGTGTGTCACATGTGGAAAAAAAAAAAATGCAACTTTATAGTTTTCTCTTTCTTCCCCTTTAGAGTCTCAATATCTTTGGATTTAATTTTTTTTAACCATAATTCAGCCTTAATTGAAGGGCATTGACTAATTGAATTATGATCTTTTCAATTTCAAAATTTCTCCATTTCCTTTATTTAGTACATTTTGAAGGGTAGTTGTGTTCAAAAGTTTTAATGAGAGTAGACTGAGTAGTGCATTAAATGCATTATCCTTTAAAATGCACTAAATGGAAGAATGCATTATTCTTTTGGTCAGATTATTGACGATATCCGGGTGGTTTTGGGATCTAGGAGGTCTTGGAGGGTATGCCATAAAAAATGAGGAGCTAACGAAGCAGCACATGGTTTGGCAAAAGATGCTATTTGTTGTGTAGGTGATAGAATCTGGATGGAGGATACACCACCTTGTATTTCTCACATTGTGAGTTTAGAGCTTTCTGCTCTTTCTTTGTAGAGCTATGACTCTAGTTTATTTTATTCTCTATATATGAATAAAGATCTATTTATTTTCAAAAAAAGAAAAAGGAAGAAATGAAGAAATTTTGAAATAGAAAGGATGATTTTCCTGGCTGACTACTTTATAATATTTGGGCCTCAAAAGATTTTAATTGCACTATATATTGCTAATTGATGACTTATTTTATTGGGGATCTTAGATGATTGCTTAATTGGCCGCCAATGAGCTGACCATGTGACTAGGTTAGGTACTATGTGTTGGTGTAAAACCACTACTTCTACTCGGGCATACGTAAATAAGCTGGTATAAGATCCGATACCATATTCTTATCCTATTGCAAGTATGTGAATAAACGGGAGGGTACTACCTATTGGTATAGGTATACATGCAGTTTGGACCTTACTTGCTTGAACTATCTAAGCACACGTCCGAACAAATAGAACCATCCCCGAACTATCTGATACCATATTCTTATTCTATTGCAATGTATTTGAAGAAACAGGAGGGTACTACCTATTCACATAAGTAAATAGGCAGATTGGACCTCACTTGTTCGGACTTTTTAAGCACACGTTCAAATAGATAGAACCATTCCCATATTTACATCTATTGGCAGTTTGGATCTCACTTGCTCGGATTTTTTAAGCATACGTTCAAATAGATAGAACCATCTCCAGGGACGGAGCCAGGAAGATTCATGGGAGACCAAAGCAAAAAAACTTTAAATGTGGGGCTGGAATAAAAAAATTAAAAAAAAAAAAAAATTACAGCAAATTTTTTTTTTTTCCTGGAATTGGTGGGGACCATAGACCCAGCCAGTCTCCCCTCCTCCGTCATTTGACCATCCCCACATTCACATCTATTGGTAGTTTGGACCTCACTTGCTTGGACTTTTTAAGCACACGTTCAAATAGATAGAACCATCCCCACATTCACATTTATTTATTTATTTTTAATGTTTTTATCTTTTGTTTGGCTTATGAGTAAATATTAAGAACTAATTTTATTTTTTATTTTGTAAGAAAAACTAGCAAAAAGTTGGAGGAATTAAAAGAACGATAGTCAAAGGAGGAATGCCGAGTGAAAATTTAAAATTAATGTTGCCGTTGTCAACGCAGTATTGGACTGGCGCAGGCGTAGCTATCTTGGAACTCAAGCTGGAAGTCACAGTCTAGTTGGTATAATGGTAATTATTCCAGTCGTGTGAACCTATGTTTGTTAGGTCATATTCATCCAAACAATTCCTACAAGCAAAACAAATGTTATTGTCAATGTCACGTCTCATTATATGGCCCAGAACGGAGGATAAGGGCTATGTCTTTTTTCTTTTTTCTTTTTTAATTATTATTATTATTTGTTAATATGTATTAACAAGGGATTGATTGGTGTTAAAATTATTTTAGTAACCGTCTAACCAACATCGATTTAGTCAAGTGATGACACGTCAACAAGTTGTAAATTTAGTATTAGGATTTTTTTTTTATCACGTTTCTTTGGTTTCCGAATTCGTAGATCTAGGGGCAGAACTAAGTGTATGAGTGGGGGGACATTGTTTTCGAAATTTTCTATAAAGTACATATATTTTATACATCTATCCCCCAAATTTAGAAATTTGTCCCTCCAAAATTTAAAAAAAATGTCCCTCAAATCTCTCCCCAAACTCACTCTCTCAGAATACATTTTTTTTTTTAATTTTTTGCTCTCAAACTCTTTCTCTGGGACCAGACTCTATCTCTCTAAAAGACCAGAAAGTCTTACCGCTGGCTGTAATTTGTTGTGTCAACTCTTGTCACTTGTGTCTCTAGCTTGCTGCCTGCAGTTCATCTGAACGAAGTCTTATTGTTCAGTGTTTACCTCAGTTCATCTTTTCTCAAGTTTCCTTTAATCCTTTTAATCATTTGTCTTTGTGGCTTAAATGCATTGTTAATTTAGTATTTTGTTAGATATATATATTTTTTTCATTAAAAAATACTTGCAGTCTTGCAAATTGCAAGTTTCAATGTTGCAGAGGGAGTGGGCGTGGAGTGTGAATTTAGTGGCCAAGTGTCAAGTAAGTGTGTGTTAGGGATCGGGATTCCAGCAATTTTTGAAAATTGCCCATTAGTTTTTTTTGAAATCTTGACCATTCATTTTCATCCAACCGCTACCTGTCCAAATTAATATAAAACAATAAAATATTATTTAAATTTTAAAAATAAAACAATAAAAAAATAAAATAAATTTTTAAAAAACAGTGGGGTGGTTCGGCCACCCCATTTTCCCCCTAGGGGGTGGCCGACCACCCCAGATCAGCCCAAAGGTCGGTTAGTGGTGGCCGACGCCACCCCTAGGGCCCCAGGGGGGTGGCCTCTACGGCTAAACTCAAAATAAAAAAAAAAAATAAAAAAAAAAATNCGATGCCACCCCTAGGGCCCCAGGGGGTGGTTCGGCCACCCCTTACGGCCAAACTCAAAATAAAAAAAAAAAATTGGGTTTGGCCGTAGGGGGTGGCCAAACCACCCCCTGTGGCCCTAGGGGTGGTGTCGGCCACCCTTAACCGGCCATTGGGGGTGGCTGACGCCACCCCTTAGGCTGAGCTGGGGTGGTCGGCCACCCCCTAGAAGAAAATGGGGCGGCCGAACCACCCCATGTTTTTTTAAAAATTTATTTTATTTTTTTATTATTTTATTTTATATTTATTTTTAAAATTTAAATAATATTTTATTGTTTTATATTAATTTGGACAGGTGGCGAGGTGGTAGCGGTTGGATGAAAATGTATGGTCAAGATTTCAAAAAAAACTGATGGGCAATTTCCACAAGATTGCTGGGGATCCTGATCCGTGTGTTAGTGACTTAGTGAACTAAAAAATAAAATAAAATAAAATAATGGCTTAGACGCTTAGGCCTAGCTAGTATGCTTAGTTAATAGTTATTAGTTGGTGTGGGCTGTATGGCTTAGTTGTTAAAGATTAAAACTAACATTTTGACTTCACTAATTTATAAGATTTCATGAGATTAAAATTTGGGTTATCTTTATTGTTGTAGGCTGCAACATTGTTTTGGCTCGTCTCATAATCTCAATATTATTGTTGTTGGGAGCTTTAGGAGAAACAATTCATACAATTTTTCTTGAACCATATAAATTGTGCTTAGTTTATATTGCTAATAATTTATGCTGTTGTGTGTTTTGATGCCATAAGATTAAGATTTTGAATATGTATTTACTGTATTTTAATGTAGAAAAATTATACAAGTTTTGTTTTTTAGCTTTCATTGTTGTTAATTATCTTAAATATTTGATGGGTTTGAATTCATTAATTTATTTGGCATTCTTTCACTTGTTAGTGGTAATAAGAATTATAATAAATTCTAACAAAAATGACTTGTGATTTATTATGAAATTATATCTCATCATATGTATTTACTTATTTATATAAGAATGTGCTATTATGGTCACGTCCAAGTAGGATAGTCACAATTGGTCTCTCCGGCCTACCCATTTGTAGGATTAGAAAAAAAAAAAAAAAATTTCGTCCCTCCACTCTTAAAATCCTGGTTCCGCCCCTGCGTAGATCAACATAATATTTTGGTTACCATTTTTTCCGGCCATAAGAGCAAACCCCTCACACTGAAACTAATCCTCCTTGACTTAAAGGTCAGGACAAAAACCTTCATCCAAAATATTGCTCATGAAAGCAGATTGAAGGAGATGTCTAACCATTATTCAAGAAAACAATAAAAACACAATTTAAAAACTAGCTAATATAGCTACAACAGCCGAGGCCGGAGGCGAAAAGCCCAACCAATTTTGGGAAGGTGAGGAACGACGCAGCACAATGAAGGGCGGACGTAATCAGCGCAACATAAGCAAATGGAAGACCGGAGCAATTGACTGGTCAAAAAAACCAAAAAAATAAACTAAAAAAAGAAAAGAAAAAACAAGGAGAGGGAGAGGAAAGAAGAGGGCAGTAGGGGGGGAGGGGAAAGGAGAGCTCCCTCCTCCCCACACGTCTGGTTTTTTCTCTCTAGGTCTAGAGAAAAAACCTAAGGCCTACTCATGACGGAGTTATAACTTATACTAATTTAATTTTACTTTCATATTGTATTATAAGGGCCTGTTTGGAATCCAGACAAAGCCCAGGTTTTGCAAACACAAATGGGCTAGCCAATTAATGCAAGAATTAGGCCCGTAAGACAAGAAATGAATGATTTGGGCCAAGCTTTGAGCTTAATGAGATCTGTTTTACGAGATTAGGCTTTCTCAAGCCCATGGGAGTTGTGGTTTAGATGGTAATTATGTGTATTAGCACCCTACCACGACGTTGATATCCGATTAATTAAAGAAATTTAAATTATCAATAATTTTCAAAGCTTAAGCTAATAAATAAATTGTGAATTTAATTATTTAATTAATATTTAAAACATACTGTTAGAAGGTACCAACCTGATTGGCTTATATCTATGATTTTTTTTTTCTTCCCTAAAAACAAGTTGATTTAATTAATTAATTTTTATTAATTTTTTTTATTTTTTTTTTATCGCGGTTGATTCATTTTCACACCAATTATCTTGTAAATGTATCCTCAGCTTAGTGACCTTCTCAACCATATTATATTACATGAAGGCAGAAAATAATTACATATATTTTGCATATAACACAAAAAAAATTAATAAAAAAAAATACACATATTCCCTCAAATTAATACTCAATTGAGGGCTGCTAGGTGTCCCAAAATTTTTCCCAAAATCCTTCTCAAATGATGTGGAAAGCACTATTTTGGGAAGGAGTGGAAGACAAAGGAAAGAGAATGAGAATTTTTTAAGGAAAAAAAATGCTTGCCACATCATTTGGGAAGCATTTTGTGAAGAATCCCTTGGGATGTCTAGCATTATCCTACTCAATTTACAATATCTCCCCGAACTAAGACGGCATCGATGTCCTCCAAAGTCCAAACTATCAAAAATTTGTTTTTTTTTTTTTATATATATTACATATTTTGAAAATGTGACTTCAACATTTCCAACCCGTGGGATGTGGTTAATTCAAGTAGTAGGTGTAGACAACGATATACTAGCTAGTTGTTTGGTTCATAATAAATTTATTAGACTAGTTAGGCGTGGAAGTATGCACAAAAGTTAAATTAACATGCAAAATGTACATTCTCCAAAGTACATAAATGGTTAATCTATTGTAGTTAATAATGTAGAATTTGACTTGGTGGTGGATGGTTGGCAATTGACTAGGCACTATGTGTGGGTATGAAACCATGTGCAGATTAAGATCCAGTGCAATATTTTTATCCTATTTCATACCTATGTAAACCTAGAGGAAGGTGCAAACCGTTCAGACATGTACCCGAGTAACTTGAGCCTTATTTGCTTGAACTGATCGAGCATTTATATGAACAGGTAGAATCCTTTTTTGCACTAACATATCTATACTTTATTGCAATGCAATAAGGCAAATACTGTATGAGAATCACATCAGATCACTATTCTTGATAATACTCATCGTTCGGGGTGACAATTTGTATTCATGTGTCGGATTCGGGTTGGTTCGATGTATAGATTCAATAATATTATAGAAGTCAATCATGATTCAACATATTTAATTAAACGAGTTAGACCCATCGACCATATCCCACTTACTAGTTTTTGTTGGGTTCGCGCATTATGTAAAAAATTAGCTCTTCGATCTAGTGTCCCGTGTCGAGTTCTGGTAGTGTCGATATATGAGTATAAAGACTATATCGATCAACTATAACCTAATCTACTCAACCCTAATCCATAAAAATTTCGTGATTGGTTCATATCAAATTTATTATTGGTATAAAAAACTGACAATCCTACCCATCCACAATGACATTTATCACAGCTGTGATAGGTAGGGGTTGAAAGTTGCTTTCACTTTCTTCATCTGTTAGTCATCGTACAAGCCTACAAGGCCATGAGGATGTTGAATTTTTAAAGCACAAATAGTCTACACTCGTTGGATGACAATGGAAGATGCATGACACTTCTTACATTGATTACTGATTCATACGTTATATAAATGACTGGAAAATGGGTTTTACCAACTTCCACATACAAACAGATTGAATCTATGAATATGGAGTTGTTACTGGTTTTTACAGCGGAGGAGATTAAAGAAGCGTTGTTCCAAATGGCGCCTTTAAAAGCACCGGGACCGGATGGGCTAAACGCATATTTTTTCCAAAAAAATTGGTCCACCATGGGAGAGGAGGTATGTAGTGTTTTACTTTGTATTCTTAATTCCGGAGTGATGCCTCCATCTTTAAACTTAACCCATGTAGCTCTCATTCCCAAAATTAAAAACCCCACGAGTGTCATTGAATTTTGACCGATTAGCTTATGCAATGTTTTGTATAAAATTATTTCAAAGGTGTTAGCAAATCGGTTGAAAACAATTCTCCCTTTTATTATTGACCCCATGCAAAGTGCTTTTATTCTGGGATGTTTAATCATGGATAATGTACTTATGGCTTTTGAAGCGCTCCATACGATGAATTCGGGGATGAAGGGAAACAAAAGTTTTATGGCCGTAAAGCTCGATATGAACAAAGCGTACAGTAAGGTGGAATGGGGTTTCATGGAAGCTGTGATGTGACGGATGGGTTTTGATGGGAGGTGGATATCCCTTATAATGATGTGTGTTAAAACTGTACGATACTCGATTTTGGTGAATGGGGCTCCTTGTGGACTTAATTATCACCCCGTCTAGGGGCATCCTGCAAGGTGGCCCTATATCACCTTATCTCTTTCTTATATGTGCAGAAGCTCTGAGTGCTATGCTAACCCAAGCAAACATGGATGGGAGGTTGAATGGGGGTTCTACTTCGAAAAGGGGGCCGATCTTAAGCCACTTTTTTTTTTTTCGTAGATGACAGTTTGTTGTTTTGCAGGGCAAATCTATGTCAATGGAACCACCTAACTTCAATCTTGCAAATGTACGTAGAGGTGTCGGGACAAAAAATGAACACTAATTAATAAGACAACATTATTTTTCAGTAGAAATGTTTCCAATGAAGACAAGGAACAAATTCAAGAGGTAGCAGGGATTGCGACAAACCAACGGTATGATACTTATTTGGGGTTGCCTGCTTTGGTTGGAAAATCCTGTACTGGTGCTTTTAAAAGAATAAAGGAGAGGGTGTGGAAGCTCCTCCAGGATTGGAAGCTTAAGTTTCTGTCACAGGTAGGAAAAGAAATTCTACTAAAGGCGGTGATCCAAGCAATACCCACTTATTGTATGGGGGTGTTTAGGATTCCAAAGACACCATGCAAAGAGATCAATTCCTTAATGATGAAATTTTTTTGGGGCCACAAAGAGAACGAAAAACGAATTCATTGGATGAGCTGGAGCAAAATGGGTCTATCAAAAAATCAAGGAGGTATGGGATTCCGTGATTTATTTTGTTTTAACAAAGCTCTTTTGGCTAAACAGATTTGGCATCTTTGGAAATCACCCGGCAGCTTAGTTGTAAGGATTATGAAGGCATAGTACTATCCGGATTGCTCGGTTCTTGAAGCCTCTCTAGGGAATTGACCATCTTTCTCTTGGAGGAGTATCCAAGGGTCTAGCGATCTTGTTAAAAATGGACTCGTATGGAGAGTGGGTAATGGTAAAAAAGTCCGACTTTTGGAAGGATAGGTGGCTCCCTACGCCTACCACATACATGGTGCACTCAACTCCAAATCTCTTAGACCCACAAGCGACGGTTAGCCAACTCATTGATGTAGACACAAAATGGTGGAACGAGGCATTATTGGAGCAATTATTCTCTAGAAAGGAGGTAATCTCCATACAATCGGTTCCACTAAGCGCCACAAATCAAGAAGACACCCTCATTTGGAGGGGAACGGCAAAAGGGTTCTTTTCGGTAAGGAGTGCATACCATTTGGAAAAATAGCAAGAAGTGGCAAGTAAAGCAGAGGGATCATCTCGTGTTCGATGTAGTAGCATAAGGAGATCCATTTGGCGGCAAAAAATACCAAATACGGAGAAACACTTTCTATGGCGTGCTTGCCACGAGATACTACCCACAAAGGCAAATTTATTTTTACGGAAAGTGACTATGGACCCGTACTGCCCAATGTGTGAAAGAGAGGAGGAGACAGCCTATCATGCTTTGTGGCAATGCCCTGCGGCCAGCGATATGTGGAGTGTAGGGGGTGAAAATTCTAGAAAAGCTGTCTTGGAGGGCTGACTTTTTTGCAAGTGGCGAAGGGAATGTTGAACGGATGTGATCAACTGGAATTCACTCAATTCGTGGGTTTTGCTCGTCACATATGGCTTTGATGAAACGAGTCCCTTCATGGTGGGGCTTTTATGCACCCCAACATTATTGTGCAACAAACAACACAGGCGGTGGAGCTGTTTCAAATGGTGAGGAAAGGGGAGACACTGCAAAAATCAACTTGCCCAACACCTTGTTCTTGGAAAAGCCCTCCACTTGGGTGGTTTAAAGCAAATTGGGATGCCGGAATCGATCATGCAAATGGTCATGTGGGTCTTGGCGTAGTCATATAGGATCACCATGGAAGAATGTGGGCAGCGAAGACTATGACTCATCGGGGCTTCTTGGATCCAAAAGTTGCAGAAATGTTGGCAACCTCTATGGCGGAAAAGTTGTGTATCGAAATTGGATTTCAGCAGGTACAGCTAGAGGGCGATGCGCAGGGAGTCGTGGAAGTTGTGAACTCTTTGGGGCCTGATGACAGTGGAACAAGACACCTCACGGAGGACATACGTGTTGCCTTACGCTCCCTCACTAATTGGGAAATGAGGCACATACGGAGAGTTGGCAATAGGGTTGCTCATGTTTTAGCAAATTTGGCTTTAAAGGATAATACGGAAAGGGTGTGGCTATATGACCCCCGGATTGTATACGTGATCTTTTGCATGTAGAGATTTTAGCTCTGCAACTTTCGACATGAATAAAATGACGTAGCAACCTTTTCTTTCAAAAAAAGACAGATAAGTATGGATCACTATCGATCCTATCATAGTTTATCAATATTTTATTTTTATTTTATGTTTTATGTTTTATTTATTCTTTTGTTTGACTTATGAGTAATGATTAAGAACTTATTTTGAATATATATATTTTGTCTGGACACCCGGTGCCAATCAAAATATATATATACATATTGTAAGAAGAACTAGCAAGTTGATCAAGGAATTAAAAAAAAAAAAAAGAGGAATGCCGACTGAAAATTTGAAATGTTGACGTACTCGATCAACGACTGGCGTAGTTATTGTGGAAATCAATAAAGCTGAAAGTCAGCATCTAATTGCGTGCATAAATGCAGTGATAACTACATTTTTTGTCTAAGTGATAGTTTTGAAAAATAGGTTCTGAATTTTAAAAGTGATTAATCATTCTATGAAACAAAAATAAAAATAAATAATTTTTTTCCATTAAAAAATTGACAAAATTTATTAATGTGTTGAATAGGGTGGCCGAACCATCTCGGTTATTCCATAATGGCCAAACAGGAGATACAAGCTAGAAAAAATTGGGCTCAAAATTGGAGGCTTGCATAAGAGGACTTACGACATGGAGGAAAAATTGGAGTGGATCCGACCAAGCTTCTATATCCAAATTGCAAAAGAGTCTTTTAAGGCTCCAAACCAGGGAGGATGTGGGGGCAGAAAATGGTATTAAAAAAATCCAAAAGGAGTTGGGACAATTGCTTGAAAAAGAAGAAGTTTGGTGGCGTTAACGAGCAAAAGAAGAGTGGTTGAAATCCAGGGACCAGAATAACAAATTTTTCCACGCTTGTGCAAGTGCGAGACGACGACGGAATTATGTGGGCTGTATTCAATATGAAAATGGGCTGACTTTGGATACTCCGGGGGAGGTGGATGCGGCTTTTGTAAGGTATTTTTCATACATTTTCACACAAGGACCGGATGGTGATATAGAATCTTGCATTCAGCCCATTGCTGGCTGAGTCAATGATGAAATGAACTTGGCACTTGAGAAAGATGTAACTGGAGAGGAGATTGATGTGGCCTTATTCGAAATGGCACCCCTCAAAGCACCAGGCCCAGATGAGTTAAATGCTTGTGTTTTCGAAAACAATTGGCCCACCACGAGGGAAGAGGTATGTGATGTAATTCGTGATATTTTTAATTCAAAAGTGATGCCTTTAGAATTAAATATGACCCATGTTGCACTCATACCCAAATTGAAGCAGCCCACTAGTGGCACGGAATTTAGACCTATAAGCTTATGTAATGTAATTTACAAGCTTATCTCAAAGGTCCTAGCTAACCGCCTAAAAACCATTTTACCCCACATTGTTGCCCTAACGCAGAATGCTTTTATTCCGGGGCGTCTCATTTCGGATAATGTACTTGCGGTGTACGAAACCCTCCATACTATGCATATGGGGATGAGGGGAAAAAAAAGGTTTTATGGCGGTGAAGCTCAACATGAGCAAAGCCTATGATAGGGTGGAATGAGGCTTTCTAGAAGCGGTGATGAAACGTGTGGGCTTTGGTGAATGGTGGATTGGTTTAACTATGATGTGCGTTAAAACTGTGAGGTACTCTGTCATTGTGAATGGGAACCCTTGTGGGCATATTACTCCGTCTAGGGGTATCTGACAAGGGGACCCTATATCACCTTACCTTTTTCTTATTTGTGCAGAAGCTTTAAGTGCCTTGATTATGAAAGCAAATGGGGAGGAAAAATTGACAGGAGTCCCTACTTCAAGAAGAGGACCGGTGATTAGTCATCTGTTTTTCGCTGATGACAGCTTGTTATTTTGTCGGGCTAATTTAGTCTAATGGAATCACTTGTCTTCCATCTTGCAAGTATACGAAGAGGCGTCAGGGCAGAAAATGAATGCAAATAAAACTGCAATTTTCTTTAGCAGAAATACCTCATTTAGTGACAAAGATCAAATTCAAAAGGTAGCCGGGGTCCCCACAAACCAGAGATATGACACATACTTGGGGCTGCTCGCCCTTGTGGGAAAATCAAGATCGAAGGCATTCAAAGGTATTACAGAAAAGGTATGGAAGCGACTTCAGGATTGGAAAAACAAATTCCTATCCCAAGCCGGCAAAGAGATCCTCCTAAAAGCGATCGTACAGGCCATCCCAACATATTGTATGGGTGTTTTTAGACTCCCGCTCCGTGAACGTCGCTATCGCGACGTTCACTACGCTCTCGTCTACTTGACCCTCCACTGGTGTTAATATAAGCCACTAACTCCAACAAATGGCCTAATTCTATCTCAGATTGGAGAATCAAGTCTATTAATATCAAAGTGGTCCGAAAAAAAAAAGTCTATTATCAGAGACAATATTATAATTATCGGCTCAGTTTCTTAAAAGCTAGTGATTGCTTGGTAAAAAACTTCTTAAACAAAACGAAAAAGAATTTTAAAGGGATAAAATAAAAAAAAAAAAAAAAAAGTCTTTTCTTTTATATATTTCTCATTTATTTGTATCCACAAATGACTTTTCCTCAGAGATGAATTATCTTCGATTACAATAAAAAGATATTGTAGTGTATTAAGGGCATGTTTGGAATCCTGACAAATCCCAGGTTTTACAAACACAAATGGGCTAGCCAATTAATGGATAAATTAGGCCCGTAAGACAAATTTTTTGACAAAAGAAAAAAAGAAAAAAGAGAAAAACGAAAAAAAGAAGAAGACTATTTGAGCCAAGCTCTTTGAGCTTAGATTTGTTTCAAGAGATTGCCTTACTTTGGGATGGTAATTATGTGTATTAGTAGCCTGTCACAGCATTGATATTCGAATTCAACACCTCTGTTTTGATATTAGATATTATATTAAGTTTTCAATTATTTTTAAATTTAACGTTAATAAAAAATTATGAATTTAATTATTTAATTAATAATTTAAAAAGTATTGGTGAAAGGTACCAACCAAGTTGGCTTATTATCTCCATGAACTTTTCCCTAATAACAAGTTGATTTAATTTTATATTAAGGTTGATTCATTTTCAACCAAGTATGTTGTACATGTAAATGTATTCACGGCTTTGTGACCTTCTCAACCATATTAAATAAAGGTAGAAAATAATTACATAGATTTTGCATATCGTATAACTTGGAAACCCTACCAAAGTTTGACTCTTTTAATTAATTGAAAGCATGTAGATCAGTGACTGAATAGGGGGCATGGAGCCATGCCCCTCCCAGTTTTAAAATTTTCCTTAAAATATATATATAGAGCCCAAAAATTAGGTTTGATCCATATCGAAGGCTTAATTAATTCCTTATTCATGTTTTGTCCTCTCCTTTCCTTAGGGAAATTCTAATTCTGCCCCTGATTTATAAATCAGCAATTTGCATGTAGGTTCTTAGAATATTATAGAAATCCTAATTTTGCCCCTGATTTATAAATCATCAATTTGCATATAGGTTCTTCCAATATTATAGAAATCCTAATTCTGGCCCTGATTTATAAATCATCAATTTGCATGTACTCTTTAGTCTTTACCATGCATGAATACCTGCTCAAATAAGTAGGCCCTATGTATAGACACTTCAATTCTCTCATCAAAGGTTTTGTTAATCAATTAAATAAAAAAATGAAAAATGCTAAGAGTACTAATTTTTTTTATCAAGAGATGAATACTATCTGAAGACTATTAAAACAATTAATAAAAAAATGTTAATTTTTGTTTTTAATAATAATAATAAAAAATAAAAATACTACGGGTACTAATCAATAAACTCCATATCATTTTATTATCATTTTTTAATAATAATAATAAAAAATTTGGTACCAATTTTTTATAAAAAATTTAATACCCATAACATTTCTAATTAATATATATATTTTCCATAAACTCAAAAACTCATTCTCACTGTCTCTCTTCCAATAAAATAAATGCTCATGATTTGACAGTGAAATGAGGCAAAATAAAAGAATGGTTTGTATTGTATGTACGTGTTGTCTCTATCCTCTACATCTTCCCCGAAAGTCAGCTCAGCTGCGGTCACGATCATTTCTATTGTAAAAGAACTTAACGTATATATGCAGAATATATATGTATATCTCATGCATGCAAATTGCCAACAAGATATTTTGAATAATATAATAATATTTAATATTATAATAACCATCTAAATATGTTAATAATACTTTTTTTTGGCAGATAATTGCTTGTACGTGCCCTAAAAAAATGTCGAAACATTGCAAGTGAAATATGCTTAATTTACATGCCTGCTAAAGAAAAGTCGTTGGCATAATTATAGTTTAATGATCATGCTGAGGACTAAGGAGCAACATGGGATAGATAGCTCTTACAGCAATCATCTCCTCAAGGGAATTGTTTTTTTTTTTTTTTTCAAGTTGATATTTGTCGTTACAGTGTATTCGATCTTTATACATGACAAGAAAGTAACATGTGATTTGTGATTATCGGAATTTACCTAAAGTGGTGGCTGAGCCACTTCCAAATGATTCTGATTTGCTAAACCACATTTGAATCACATGTCGGCCACCCTTCATGTGTTTAGGAGTGGTTTGATGATTGTCCTATTTTTATTATTTATTTATGTTTTTAATAATAAATTTCAATTTTATGTTTTTTGTTGTACGTTGTTTTTATTTGTGGGCAAAAGAGTTAGATCTAGTCTAAAAAAGGCACTACATGTCTACATGGCGCGTGATCTAGATTCAATGCATGATTTGAGCTGACATGGAAGTTTTTTTTGGCCAAAGATTGGTAGTTGAAGGGAATTGAATGTATTAAGCGGTATTTCACGGGGCAATGTATAAATGAGTGATAGTTGAGGAGGATAAAGTGTAATATATATATATATTATTTTTTTTATTTTTGAATTGGTTCTCATTAATTAAGGCCAAAGACTAGCTTAAACATCATGATCATCGGATACAATTTCTTCAACACATAACGGGAAGTCAGACCTCCACTCTCTACCCTCCCCATGCATGAACGCTAGCTGAGCTAAGTGATGCGCAGCTTCGTTTGCTACCCTACTAACATATTGAACTACCCATCCCATTTATTCAGCTCCTCCTTAGCGTCATCAGGGCCGGCCCAGGGGCTAGGCGAGTCGCCTAGGGGCCCCAAGTAATAAGGTCCAAAAATTTTTTAGTAAGGCCCCGAATTTTTTTAAATAAGGCCCCAAATTTTTTTTGATAAGACCCAAAATAATTTTTAATTTTATTTTAACTTAAGGCCTAATTTTTTTTTTTATATAAGGCCCAAATTTTTTTCTCATAAAAACTTAAGGCCTCTAAAATAAGGCCCCAATATAAAAGAAGCTCATAGTAAAATAAGACCAATTTATCCAAAAAAAAAAAAACAAATAATAAGCCCCCCCCCCCTTTTTTTTGTCCTTTTCCCTCACACTAATCTAAAAAAGTAAAAAGAGTCATTCTCTCTCTCTCTCTCTCTCCTCTGTCTGAGTGTTGGAAAAGTCCATTTCTCCCATTTGAGCTCTCTCTCTCTCTCTCTCTCTCCTTCCTCTTCTTCCTTTTCTTCTCTTCTTTTTTCCTCTTCGATACAGAATGCTCAAAATTCAGAATCCAATCTCCACCATTGACAATGAAGATTCATGTATCATTAACATCCGTGTCAATTTTCAGCTCAATCAAACCACAAATGCTCATCGATCGGATATGTTTTGTTTGGTGAGTTTTGACAATTTTCAGCTCAATCCCTTGCTGATTTCTAACAATTTTTTTGGTGAGTTTGTTTGAAACCAAAAATCCTAAACATACACTCACAAGATACATTAATATAGATTTATTTATGTAAGAATTAGAAGTTAGAGTAAGATACATTAAGAACTCTAAATATAATAATATTAAAAAATATATTCTTTAATTAAAAAAATTATTTAATTAATATTTAAATATTAAAAAAATAAGGCCTCGTTTAGAAGTTTCGCCTAAGGCTCCGAAAAACATTGAGCTGGCCCTAAGCGTCATTCACAGTCTATCTATAGATCGTTCAGCAGTCACTCTCCTTATTCAAGGCTTGGACTACTTCCAATGCGTCCCCTTCAATTTATTCTTTAAAAAATTAATAGAAAAAAAATACACATATCTCCTTAAATTAATACTCAATTGACAATATCTCTCTTAAAGTAATACCTATGGCATTGATGTCCTCCAAAGTCCAAACTATCAATTTTTTTTATTTTTTATTTGAAAAGGTTGACTTCCACAATTCCAACCCGTGGGATGTGGTTAATTCAAGTAGTAGGCGTAGACAACGATACACTAGTTGTTTGGTTTATAATAAATATAGGATTAGACTAGTTAGGTGTACGTGGAAGTATGTACAAAGACTAATGATACTTGTAATACCGTTTATGAGTGAACAATAATGACTAGTCACTCAAGCCAGCTTATTTTATAATTAAATATTATTAATTTTAATAATATTTAATTATAAAATAAATTGACGTGAGTGACTGTTTACTCACACCAACATTACGAGTATCACTACTCATGTACCTAAGTTAAATTGACATGCAAAATGCAGATTCTCCAAAGTACATAAATGATTAATCTATTGTAGTTAATTATATAGAATTTGACTTAATGGTTGGCAATTGACTAGCTAGGCAATATGTGTGGGCATGAAACCATGTACGGATTAAGATCTAGTGCAATATTCTTATCATATTTCATACCTATGTGAACCTAGAGGAAGGTGCAAACCGTTCAGACACATGTACCCGAGTAGCTTGAGCCCCACCTATTTCTTGAACTGATGGAGCATTTGTATGAACAGGTAGAATTCTTTTTTGCACCAACATATGACATATCCCCTTTTTATTGCAATGCAATAAGGCAAATACCGTATGAGTATTGCATCGAATCTCTATTCTTGATAATACCCATTACTTGGGGTAACAATTTGTATTCATGTGTCGGATTCAAGTCGATTTGATGCATAGATATAATATTATATAAGTCAACCATGGCTCGATTTGTTTAATTAAACGGCTCAGGCCCATCACCATAGCCCACTAATTTCATGTTAGGTTCGTGGGTTATATCAAAATTTGTCTGCTTTAGTGTCTTGTATCGAGTTCTAGTAGCATCGACACATGTAAGTCAACTATAACTCGATCCATTTAATTAAACATGTTAGATCTCTCAACTTCAATCTATTAATTTCGGTGTTCGATTCATATTAAATTTATAACTTGTATAAAAAATTACGAACCCTACCCATCCACAATGACATTTATCACAGCTGTTATAGGTAGGGTTGAAAGTTGCTTTCACTTTCATCAATGACATGACCCTGAGGATGTTGAATTTTTGAAGCACAAATAGTCTGCACTAGTTATAGATGACAATGGAAGGTGCATGGCACATCTTGCATTGATTACTGATTCATGCATTATATAAATATCTAAAGATGACTGGAAAATGGGTTTTGCCAACTTCCACATACAAACAGATTGACAAGTATGGATCACTATCCTATAATAGTTTATCAATTTTTTATTTTTTATTTTTATTTATTCTTTTGTTTGACTTTTGAGTAAAGATTCAAAGGAGGAATGCCGACTGAAAATTTGGAATGTTGGCGTACTCAACGCCGTACTCGCCTCGCGTAGTTATTGTGGAAATTAAATCAAGCTGAAAGTCCGTGTCTAATTGCATAAATGCAGTGATAACTACCCTTCTTTTTTTTTTTTCTTTTTTTTTTGGGGTCTAAGTGCTAGTTTTGACAAATAGGCCGGTTCTGAATTTTTAAAAATGATTAGTCATTTTATGAAATAAAAAAAAAATTATTAAAAGATTGACAGAATTTATTAATGTATTAAATAGGGTGGCCAATCGAACTATCTAGGTCACTCCAAAATGGCCAAACAAAAAAAGGAAAAAAGGGATATGGAAAAGTATTGCTAGTAAACATTTAGCATCTAGCAGGTGTGAACCGAACATGGTGTAAATGCTCTTACATTTAAGAAATAAATATATTTTTAGTTCATGTGATTTGGAGTTTTGACAAATAGTTTCTTGAATTTTAGAAAGTGATTAATCACTCCTTATGATAAATAAAAAAGAACAAATTAGTCATTAACATTAAAAAAGTTTTGACATGATGCGTTAATATGTCATATTAACTCTTTCAAAAAAAATACGTCATATTAACACAAATTAAGGCCGGCCGGAATTGAGGAGATGAAAATTGTAAGGTGATGGCTGCTTTGTACTTCCAAGTCAAATTCTAGAGGGGTCAATATGAAGGTGAAGCTTATGCAGCTTTTGGCCAGTAAATAATTAGCTTCCTCTCTTGGGTTAAAATCTCTGTTATTATAACGGGATTCTCTCCTTACTGTTATTATTATGGCTATTAAATGGCCTAATTCTATCTCAGATTGGAGAATCAAGTCTTTTCATATCAAAGAGTGGTCAAAAAAAAAAAAAAAAAGGGGAAAAAAAGAGAGTCTATTATCAGAGACATTAATATTCGAATTTAACACCTCTGTTTTGATATAATATTAAGTTTCAGTTATTTTAAAATTTAACGTTAATAAAAAAATTATGAATTTAATTGTTCGATTAATAATTTAAAAAGTATTGAAGTGAAAGGTCGAACCAACCAAGTTGGCTTATTATCTCCCCCCTTTAAATCTTTGATGTCCTCATCAGTATGAATGCCTTTATATTCACCCACTCTACCTCAACTACTTGCCCTCCTAACGTGAGACTCGAGTGTTAAAAACAAACAAAATAAAAAAGAAAAGGAATTGAATGGTAAAAAAGTCAGGAAAAGAACAAAGGAGTAAGTTGTCGTTTTCATCGTGTTGATTCACTAAATCAGTATGTTAATCCTCTCTCTTTCATTCTATATTTGGTATTGAATTGATTTTCCTGCCTTCTCTTCCTCAGAAGTCAAGACGGTCGATCACGGGGCAGTTTATTTCAACATATATATTATAAATCACATGTTATTGATGTTTAGCAAGATCCTCTTGATCCCATGAGGAATCATATGTATGTGATGTTTAGCAACATCACATAAGCATTTTGATGATGTAATTAAGCATAATCTGCAATAATCGATCTTACTAATCTTGGCCTGTACTTATATGTATACCGATGACAAGTCCAAATTTCGAGGATTAATTAACCATAATAAAAGTCCAGAAACCAAGTTGGCAATAAATCCAAAAATAGAGGGGGATCAGATTATCAGAATATATTGTTTTGAAATTTTTTAATAAGACAATATTAATGTACACCAAACTTTCGAAGAAAAGAAGAGATATATATAGAGATCGAAGTGTTGAAATATGAGAAAGAGATAAAACATAGGCACAATATATGACTTTGCTAACATGTTAGGTTGGATTTCGATGGAATCTATATATAGTTTTTAAGGTCTAAACGAGGAATTTTTTTTTTATATATTTAAATATTAATTAAATCATATTTATTTTACTATTAATAATAGAATTTTTGGTTGAAAAATTGAGGATTGCTACACATTCCAAATTTATGAGTAATTCTAAAAGTCTCTCTTGTATTCATCTTGTATCCTTCCAAAAATGAGGTGGCTTTTAAAATTACCATTTGATTAAAATTCAATAATGATCATTCACAAGTCCAATGATGATTTTAAGAGCCATATCACCCTTGGAGAAGTCCCTCTTGTGTCCCTTAAAAAATGAGATAGCTTTTAAAATCACAATTTGCTTAAAATTCAATAATAATCAATCACAACTCCTACAAAAATGGGTGGTTTAAAAAAAAAAGACTCTTTTTTTTTTTTTTTTCTCAAATGCATGTATTGCTTATAGAATTTTGTTGACAATTAATGTCTATTACAATTGCTTATGAAAAAAAAAACAAAATGATAAGATCAACAATGTCACAAAAAAGATTAATGGCCTGTTTGGGATGCGTTTGAGAGGCTTTAAAGTACTTTTAACATTTAAAAAATCCGTTTGAAAAAAAAAAAAAACTCATTTGGTAAAAAAAATTAAAAACGCTTTTAAGGGTTAAAAAAATCTAAAAATGGTCAAAACACACTTTTTGACAAAAACTTAAAAATGAAGCTTTTGCTTTAGGATCTAGCTTGTATGCTGTAGTTTTAACTACAACATACATGCTGCTAAAAAATTCAATGGTGAGGATTTAATTAAAGTAATTGAATGGTTCAAATCTGTTATAATAAATACTAATTTTCTATTTCATCCATTACTTCATCTATTTATTGGTATTTATTATGATAAATCTAAACTCTTTAATTACTTCAATTATTTATTATGATAAATCTAAATCATTCAATTTATAATAGTATGCATGCTATAGTTTTAACTCTATTTCTTAAACTCTACAGGATCTGGCTTATGCTATAGTTAAACCATTCAATCATAAGCCAGATCCTTGCCTAAAAGTGTTTTTTGACTTAAAAGCTATATTTCTTAAAGGGGTTTGCTAGGGGTTCTCCCCGTAGTGTTCTTCTGGCGTTCTCCCAGTCTTACGTAGAACATGATTTAAGAAAAAATAAAATTGTAATACCGTTTTTTTGCTAACAGATTAATTTTTATTAGTTAATAGTTAGGTTCTAATGCTTTAAAACTTGTTTTTTTATTCAAAACTAAAACCTAAAAGTGGAAGGTTAACCCTTTAGGGATGATATCACTCAAAATGAATTTGATCATCCTAAATTTGATGCTAATGCCTCAATTTTGGTGCTAATGCCTCACAAATTTGGTGTTAATGCCTTAAATTTGGTGCTAATGCCTAAAAATACGATGGTGGAGGTCACTATAATTTTATTTTTTCTTAAATCATGTTTTACATATGGCTGAGAGAACACCAGGAGAACCTATGGGGAGAACCCCTAGCATTTTCCTTTCTTAAACGCAATCCCAAACCTGCTCTAAATGGATTAATTATATGATATAAAAATTTAATTAGTAATTTTACATTTCAAAAAGCAACAGGAATAATTTTTCAGAGAAATGCTATACATCCAAAATTTGTTTCTCAAAAGTTTGTTGCCAAATGATTGTCATCATCTCATGAGTTTGTGACGCACTTTCCAAAATAATAAATCTCATGAGAATGTGACACATTATTTGGGAACCAACTTTTAGGAAACAAATTTGGAGTAATGCTACAAGTCTCTCTTGTGTCCATCCTGTGTCCCTTCAAGGGTGATGTGGCTCTTAAAATTACCATTGGACTTGTGATTGATCATTATTTGATTTTAATCAAATGGTAATTTTAAAAGCCATATCATTTTTTGAGGGACAGAAGATGGACATAAGACAGACTTCTAGAATTATTCTAGATATCTTAATTGAATCACTTTCTTCTATGACACATGCTATTCTTCTATATATCCCACATTCATCTTTTTTTAGCGAATAATGATATAATGAGGACTAGAATTTTCTTAGAGTCATCCCAAATGTGAAGTGGCACTTAAAAAATCACCATTGAATTTAAGATGATTATTATTGAATTTTGATATGTTGGTAATTTTAAATGCCACATCACATTTGAAATGACTCTAAGAGAACTAGTCCTCTTTATATCTATAAGCATTTTTTAAAAAGATTTACCTTTGGATATGTATGACCCAGTAGTGGATTTTAAAAAAGTATGGATACAGTCTAGGCCTGTAAATGAGCCGATACACTCGACAGCTCGGCTCGAGCTCGGCTCGATTAAGCTCGGATTGAAATCGAGCTCGATACTGTTCAGCTCGGCTCGTTACTGTACAAGCTCGCTCGATTAGCAAATGAGCCGAGCTCGGCTCGCCCGACTAAACTCGACAAGGGCTCGTGAGCTTGACTCGTGAGCTCGATTTCATTCATAAATGAGTAGATTAAATGATTATTAATTAAGTAACTAATGTATTTCTTACCATTTATAAATTATAACCACATTAATTTATACAAACTTAAATGACCTTAATGTATCTCTTTAGGGTGTGACAAATAACAATTGACATTATATACAATAATACAAACTTAAATGTTATATTAATTAATTGTATAAAATTAAATTAGTTTAACTTAGTTTTATACTTATAAATTAATAAATTATAATATATATTTATATATGATATGTTTATTATCTACAATATATGATATACATCATATACTAACTTAACTTTAACAAATAACAACTAACAAGTAACAAGTATCAACTTATCCAAAAAAAAAAAAAAGTAACAAGTATCAAGTCAAGTATAGAGATAAATTATATCATTATTTGATATGAATATTAAAATTATCTCAAATTTAGTAACTAGGCTCTAAGAATCTAAGCAATTAAAAAACATAGGTGACAATTAGAAAGTTAGTCAACAATGTGCAGTTAATCAATATACGTTACTCTTTAGGATGTGACAAATGACAATTGACATTATATTCAATAATACAAATTTAAATGTTATATTATATAAAATAAATTATATTATATAATAATTATACTATATAAATTATAAAATTAACAAGTAAAGTATATAAATTATCTTTTAAGTTTATAGTTAATATAAATTTATTTAAATTATAGGAAAAATTAGGCTTGCAAATTAGCCGAGCTCGGCTCGGTTACTGTACAAGCTCGGCTCGGTTACTATACAAGCTCGGCTCGGTTACTGTACAAGCTCGGCTCGAGCTCGACTAAGCTCGACTCGGCTCGGATTGTTTACAGGCCTAGATACAGATGGATGTGAAAGTTGAAAAAATAACAAATTTCTTATTCTATTTGTAAAATTTATGTTAAACCTTTTAATTTTAAAAATAAATCTAAACCATCAACATCATTCATCATAGATTTTCTAAGTGTTTAAATCTATTTGTTGTATAATGCAAACATTGCGTTTGAGATTCCATGAATGTGAAAATATGACTTTCATAAAAGGTAAACAAGTGGGACTTTCAAAGAATGGTGAACGTTAAAGAAATTAAGGCTGGGGGACCAGCCTTTGTTAGATCAGCTTGGGGGACTAATATAATATATATATATATATTTACAACTTTCTTTCTTCTTCTTCACCCTTTTTTTTTTTTTGTTTTTTTTTCGATACCGGTGCTGTCCAAGGTGTAGTGCGATTCCACTTGCCAAGGAAAGATTTGTCCTATTCAACCATCATAATAAACGGAATTTGCCTCATCAAGAATACATTCAACAGAAAAGCTCACCCATGGGAAATACTTGACTAGCAAATCTTCTTAATTGACAATCCCACAATATGCATGTGGAATTATCTTGCTGTAAATTATATCTTGTCTCATTACTTTGTCTTGTAAATCACGAACCACATCACCATATATTGGTGTACGCATTACTGTTTACCATCAATAAAAATTACCCTTCCTTGTTTGAAATATTACATGGTATGAGAGCCATCCATAGACCTACGTCTAATATCGATCCATCAATCCATGGCTTCCAGTAACTCTATTTCCCCAGCTGCAAGCTTTACTCTTCCCACCTTCCCTCAATCCAATCTCACCAAGTTACAAGATAGTCATACTTATATTGCATGGCTAGCACAAGTCTCACCTATATTGAGAAGCAATGATCTTATGGGTATTGTCGACGGGTCAGAACCATGCCCCACCAAATTCATTCATGATGATCAAGGGAAAGACACCTTGAATTCTGATTACATTCTCTGGAATAAGAAGGATCAGTACCTTCTTAGTTGGCTAAATACCACCCTTTTAGAGAAATTGTTGGCTACAGTTTATGGCCTTAACACTTCAAAGCAAGTTTGGAATCGACCATGTGAACACAAGTTTAGAGATATCAAATCAAGATCTCTCTCTCATTAAAGGTTGAATACCCACTACGCATTCAATCAAAACTTTTCTCTTTAAAGATTCGAGTTATCCAAACAAGAAGAATCTTCTATCATGCAAGGAATAGGATTCTTCCATTAAAGGTTGATTACCGGCTGGTTGAATAGGTGAGCTCCAAGATCCATCCATGAAAACTTCTCTCTTTAAATCCAGCCAATTGCTGCATAAAGAAAAAACTCATCATCATACTCTCTCTGTCTCTCTCCATCAAACACTCATGATTTGACAGTGAAAAAGAGGCAAAATAAAGAATGCTTTTGTGTTTGTCTCTATCCTCTGTATATCTTCCCCAATAGTCAGAGCTGTGGTCCAGAAATCTTTCTTATTAATTATTAAGAAATAGGATGTGGCATATGGTCACGATCATTTGATTTGGGCATAAGAACAACGTATGGAGAATATTGCCAACAAGATGGATATTTTTCAAAGCAATTAAACTACAAGTATTATATATATATATATCTCACTAACATAATTTTTAGTATTAGATCTAGCTAGGCCTTAACTCTCTTTCTGTATCCAGCCTTAATTATCTTTTTTAATAAATATATGGTTGGTGATGATAGGCCTTGGGGTTAATGTTTAGTATTAGATCTTGCTAGGCCTGGCCTTAACTCTCTTTCTGTATCCAACTAGCCTTTTGTTTTGTCAACCTATATATCGGCTTTCCTTTCCTACCTTGTGCATCTTGTGGTGGAGGTTCAACCCTTCTGGGTATATAGCTGGATTTGTTGAATTCTTTGATTTTGGTTCTTAATAAATTTCTTATTCATTAAAAAAAAAATTAAAAAAAAAAAAGAGAAAAGAGAAACTACAGCACCCATGCAATTATGTTTCCATTTTATTCTATCTTGCTAAATCACTATTTTTTTCATAAGCTTAAGCTAATAGGAAAATCTATATTTATAGCATGTTTGGACTGATAGGCACTATGGTCACATCAACCAAGTAAAATAAATGTGTAATATTTGACATTATTCTATAAATTAATTAATAAATTATATTGATGACTTGTGCATGATTTTTGGATAAAATTGCTGTTGATGCGTAGTACGTGTATGTCTTCCTTGAACATTGACTATATATTAGCTCATGTGGGATACCTTAGATTATACTTTAAAACATCCTAAGCCAAGTGCAAATGACAATTAGGGTTTAAATATTCTCGGCCAATTGCATGCATGTACGTAGTGCCCCAAATTAATTAATTAATTTGAGGTGCTGCCATTAATTACTACCACATTATCATCAGAATTTATGTAGCAAAATTGTAAATGAAATATGATCAGCTTGCCTCTATTTTATCTTACTTCTTTTTCTTCTCTTTTCCACCATATCATATACCCACCGGGCCACCATTGATTTATTCTTGTCCGATACTGAAATTACAACCTAGCTTGTATCCCTTTTTATAAAGGGTTTAGGAACCTAATTAATTAATTACATCTTGATTAGAAGTTCTACAATCAATCTAATCTAAGCTGGACGAGATGTGATGCCACCCAAAGACTTGAGTCACAAGCTTCTTAATTTTATTTTATATTGGAAATGGAGAGTTAATTTGTCAACTTGAAATGACCATAAATCATTGAATTGGGACAATGATACAAAGGAACATCACTTGCACTAATCTAATTGGTAGATTAATTTGTATATGGGTCCTAGATTTGTCTCCTTCACACCATTTACTAAGTCTTTGTTACTTTTTCTTACCTAGCAATTTTAGTGTAACCTACCGGCTACCGACGGCTAAGCAATCATGATGGATGATAATTAAGAATCTAAGATATTTTATCATTGGATCTGTGTGGCTTCTGTGTTGACTTCTATAAATGTTCCACAGATTTAATAGTAATTTTAGACTGATTCTACCATATAAATTGCCCAATAAGTCAACAAAATCACGATCAACTAATTTGGAGTGTTCTTGGTGTAGCCTTCTCCCTACCGGACCCTGCGAATTAAACTACTGTGTTTGTTCCCATGCATGGATCATGCAAGTGAATTAGCTAGGTTGATATTTTGGGGCCTTCAGAAAAATTGGAAGGCTACAAGCCCTAATTTCTAGGTCCATTGTGGAGCTGGGGTAGAGCTAGCTATTATATATTTTAAGCGTTAGAATATTAATTAACTTGATAATTAATTTACAATCTTTTTTTATAAATTTTAGTTTTATAAAAAATTAATGATTTAAAATGGTATTATAACAATAATTTTGTGTTCGAACTATGTATCTATATTTTACTTTCCATCTTTACTAGTTACTATCCGCTTAAACATTTGAATAATAACCAATTATATTTTCTTTTGCCCCAAAAATAAGTAAGACCTTAAAAGGTTCTCAAAATTGTTTTCATTTTTTTTTTTTTTTACATGTTCATACAAGAGGGGGGAGAGGGATTTCAATTAGTGATTTTCGCTTCATTAGGCATGGTTCTAGCGATTGAGCTACCTCTTGGGGATGAAATTATTTTCATTTTTATGTTATGTCATAATATTATTTTGGTTAAATATATTTTAGTCCCCTCAATTAACGATCAGTTCTTATAAAGCCTTATGGATTGACATGTATGACATACTTAGATCCATCAAACTACTATTTTATTCTAATTAAGCTCATTCGTTAGTGTTGACCATCTTTTTGGATGGAAAAATAATATATATTTGAGTTGACACTTCAAAAAAGAAAGAAGCCAATTATGGTTAAAACCTAGTTTATAGTTACAAAGTAAATTAAATTGTAAATATACTTTTAATTTACTGAATGTAAAAACTATAAAAATACTAAAAACCGACCTAAATTATTTTGAAAATCGTTTAAAATAGATAGTAACAAAGATCCAAAAGAAGGTCCAAAAAACTAAAATAGGTTATTATCTAAAATGCAGATATATAGCTAATAACAACGGCATTTAATACCACAATAACCATGTGAATGCGATTAATAAAAAATGGTGTGAATACGAATATCTAAAAGTGATTTCCGATGATTGATTACATCCGGTTACCTATATACAGAATTGTGCGTAAAACACAGTGCGCCATGTGCAATAAGACAGACAGAAAATGCGTGAGGAAAATCTGGTAGCAGTGTGTGGTCGTGAAATACTTATGCAACCCTCTGTATCTGGTTTTTTCAGTGTGCATGCAAAGCACTTAGCCTGACACCAACTGCGACAAGACAAAGACAAAGAAAATGGGTGTGAAAAAATCTGGTATCGGTGTGTGGTCGTGATATGCCTCTCTATCTCTTTATATCGGGTTTTCCGGTGTGTACGGCACTTAGACTGGCGAATCAGGACCGAAAGCACGTGGAAGAACTGCATAAAATCCAATTTCCGTGCATACAAGGTATCCAATATTCTGTTCTGTGATTTTTTTTTTTTTTTTTTTTAGAGGGTTGATAATTCCAATTACTACCGTGCATCTGCCATGTCAGCGCTGTTCCGGCAGCGGCTGAACCGCCGGAGTGGCGGCAGACGGCCTGCTGTTTGCAGGCTGGGCCCCGAGCATGCACCACAGTGGTGTCGCGCGGCCCTGAGCTGCAGAGAAGGGCGCGGCGGTGGCCGCCATTTTGGTTGATGAAGGAGTAATGGCGGATGTGGTTCTTAACTGAATGATCTTTGTCCGAACGGGCCCTCGGGCTGACCCAATTGAGTCGGCCCAGACCACGCTATTGGACTAGACCCATGAGGTCAGCCCACTCTGGACCCAACTGACTTCTCATAAATTAAAAAGCAGGGTGGATAGTTGTCCCGCCTAAACTAAAAAAAAAAATGTCAATGTCCATTCAATAACAAAAGTATCCTTTATAAAATTTAAAAAATTCTTAAAATTATATATAAAAAAATCTAAAGATTAAAAAAATAATAATTAATTAAATTTTTTTTTTTTTAAGAAAATGAAAAACACCCCCTTGGTAATTTTTTTTTTTTTTTTTTTTAAATATGTAGGGTCATTTTTGTCTTTTATTGATTTTGGGGAAGACATTATTAATTAGGTGGTAGTTTAAGGGTATCTTGACTTTTTTAAAAAAGAAAAGAAATATGCAGGCATGTGTGAGATTTATTCTCTGGTCACTCAAGATTAGTATAAAATATGAGATTTATTCCACTCAACTAATCCAACCTAGGCGATTTCAAAAGTGAACGTACGTAGTTGGTAAAGTGGTTCTTTAATTACATTAATTTTGGTGCATATATAAGAGGTATCAAATATTTTGTGTGTATTTTATAACAATAAAACACTCAAAAGTCTAAGAATAACAAGTAAATTGTAAAAAACCACCTTTCATAATCGACAACTATGATTAGTACTTTATATATATACATATTTAGGGGAAATTTTCTTCAACGCATAACCACTTTGTATACCCATCCATGTTGGACAAATCCTAACTAGACTTAAAGCGCCTCCTTTAGATGAATCAGATAAGATTCTAACTTTGTTGGTGATTATAGCGTCAAGAAATTGTTTGCATCTAAAAGAATTCAAACAGCATATTTGATGAAGATGCCACCAAGATCAAAGCTCTTACGGTAACCCTTGGATTTAATTTTAAATGGGTTTCCTTAGACTGTTCTTGTTTAGTGCATAAATGTGCCAATTACATTACACCCACATGTTTTTTATTTTTCTTGTTGAGTCTAGAACAAGTAAGGTTTACAATGAACTAAAATGCTAGTACTCGAGGGGACACTGATAGTGACAGCCTAACCTAAAATGGTAGTAAAATTTTGAGGAGCTAAATTTATAAATATGCATACTTTAAGACACTTTTAAAAATTTTGGGACCCTTGCCTTGGGTCCTCCCCGGCCTGCCCTTGATTCTTTCAATTTTAGCATATATATATATAATTGCCAATAGAAAAGTTGATTAAAAAAAACTCATAATAATTCTGACGACATGGTGATATGATTGAGAGTGCTCTCGTAGTAATTCTACTCTTAAATAATATTACAGAAGAACGACAAATGAGCAAACAGGAGATGATCATGTGGGTTACGTACCGATATATATAAAATAATCCATAGAAAAACATATTATTAAGTTCCAAAAATCATGTTGATTTTTCACCTCTCCTGAATAATTGGAAGCTCGATATGTCACGTACTGCCAAATTAAGTTCCAAATTTTGATTAAAATGACAGTCAATAATAATAATAATAAAGCCAATTATATCTGGCCAGAATAGTTTTGCAAAGTCAGTCAACTCTATTATTTTTGAGCTTGTAGGCCAGGGAAGCTAGATTGCTTCATCACACGATCTCTTCTCCCCTCTCCTCTCTCCTTTTATATATATATATATATATACACACACACACAAGACACTTCTGCCCATCTTTCATCTCAGTTAAGTGTTCTTTTCTCTACACGTATCCACCCTTTTGTTTCTCTCAGGGTGAACAAACTCATTTTCAAGGTACTTCTCTAAGGCCATTTCAGCTACAAGCAAACACATGGCTAACTTCTTTTACCATTTTTTTTGTTTGCTGCAAATGATCTCTTGTTTCATATATACAACATATATATATATATATATATATACACTTGAAAATCATGTTGCATGTCTGAGTTGTAGTGTCGGATAATATTTGTTACATTAATATAGAGGATGTGGAAGTTGAAGATAGCCGAAGGAGGGCCAGGGCTTGTCAGCTTAAACAACTTCGTCGGACGGCAACACTGGGAATTCGACCCTGACGCCGGCACTCCCGAAGAACGTGCTCAGGTTGAAAAAGCCCGCCACGACTTCAAGAATAATCGGTTTCGAATGAAACAGAGCGCTGATCTTTTGATGAGAATACAGGTACGCACATGTACCTTTACCTCCTATATATATATTTGGGAATATAAGTACCAGAAAAATCGAAAAAGAACAAAAAAACACAGAAAAAAAGATCAGAAATCTCTAGGTTTGAAGGTGCATGGCATATTCGCATGCAGACGGACTCGGACGCTTCACTCTATAGGCCCCGATGTGATGGTGATGGGTTGATGTCCATTACTACTAGATGGGAGCCGCACCCAATTGTTAATTTAAAATAAATAAATATTATATTTATTATTAATTAGTTTAAAATTTAAAATATAACATAAGAATTTAATTAACAGGAGCCACGCACATAGATGACCACGCCATTAATTTTCCTTAATTTCATGCATGTTTCCATTTTTAATTTATCTGCCGCCATGTTCTCGGTGTATTGTTGTTATTGGGTTCTTAATTAGTTCTTTACCCTTGCTGTCTTTTGTTTGTGTTTGTGTGTGTTTTTTTTTTTCATGAATAATGTATTTTTTTTAATACTTATTTATCACATTCATTAACTAATAAGGTGTATTTTAAGTTATTTTTTCATGTCAATCACTCAAAATTAAAGTACATTCATTCTGTTCCCAATGGGTAGCTCAATCGGCTGTGAACCATGCCTAATGAAGCGGAAGTCACAAGTTCGAATCCCCCCTCCCCTTTCTCTTGTGTGGACATGTAAAAAAAAAAAAAAAAGTACATTCATTCTATATAGAATACCGCTATAAATTAGTTTTATTTTATTTATTTTATTTTTATTTTTTTAAAATTTCACAGTGATAAAAATATATTACCTTTCTACTAAGCTTGGTTGCAAAAATTAAGAGTTTTTTTTTTTTTTTTTTTTTTTTTTTTTTAATATGAAACTTTCATTAATGAAATTTTATGAGCATAAAACTCTTACACCATAGAGTATACAACTCTTAAAAATCATAGCAAAAAACTATGAAGGTTACAAAGTCATAAAAATGACTACAAGCTTCCGCTAACCTATGTACAATTATATTTAAGAAACAGATCTACTTCGTGTAGACTAGATCTAAGACATGAGTAGTTTAAATACAAAAAATAAAATAAAAAACAACTAGAAACTAAAAATTCGACTGTGAAAGTTAAGCCTCCACACCGATTTACTCCATCTTCAACTAAAAGGTTAGGACAACAAATTCATCCTAAACCCAAAGACCAGAACAAACAAAATAAAAAACAAAAACCCCATGAGCAGTAGTGAAGGAACACAACATCGTAGACATCCCTTCATAAGATATGACTTAGCTAAAAAAAAAAAAAATTAGATCTAAGATTAAAGAGACTATATCTGAATATAAATCTAGATATAAATCTACAAACTAAATTTAAAGTAACCCACAAAAAACAAAGATCGTTGGAGCCTAAAGACACCAAACACTGTGAAATGGGAGGAGTGTGTTAGAAGAAAAGAGAGAAGAATTTCTAATTATGTCATTAAAGATAAACATCAAGGTATGTTACTGTTTACGCTATGGGTTTATTCCCATCAGCACAGTTCCATTTGAATTCATAATTAATTAAACACCATCAACAAATAGAGAAATAAAACTACTTAAGTACCATATCATTAAAAGCACATTAAACACCTACACCGTCAATTGATACATACATACATATATATATATATATAAAGAGAGCAGTGAGTCTGGTGACGCAATTAGCGACTCTATGAAAGTACGATCAACGATGTGGTCACAAAAAGTTTAAAATAGTCACGTCAAAATATTAAAACACAGAAAGCAACTTCTAACCCTTTGGCGTGTGACGGTTCGACTTCGATCGTATTCTTTCACTTCTCCACGGTACGAGGTTATGCCAAGTCCACATGCACATGGCATGCCAGGGTTGGCTCAATGGCTAGGCCATTTATGCCGTATTTAGGGCCTTCAATTAATAAGGTTCAAAAAAATTTTTAATGAGGCTTAAAATTTTTTTTAATACGGCCTAATTTTTTTTTTGGTTAAACTGAAGACCCAATTTTCTTTTTTAAATAAGGCTCTAAATTTTTTTTCCATAAAAACTTAAGGCCTCTAAAATAAGGCTTCAATATAATAAGCCCATTGTAAAATAAGACAAATTAACCAAAAAAAATAAAATAAAATATGCCATATCATTTTTTTTTTGTCTTTTTAATCCTTCTCTCTCTCCTCTGTCGGCAAAAGAGAGAGAGCATGATTCTTTTATCTTAGAAAATGAGAAATACTAGTATCTCTCCTCTGTCGGCCTTTGCTCTCACTCTCTCTCTCTCTCCTTCCTCTTCTTTTCTTCCTCTCCTCCTCCGCGGTACATCCCTGTCAATTTTCAAACATGTTTTATTGTTCTATTTTTGTAATTTATTTTATTATAATCCAAATATATATATTTTTTGAAATCATATTTGTTTAATTTGTTAATATTTTTAATCAAACATATATACTAGAAAATATGCATCTTGATATGAAATTCTTAAAAGAAGAGAAAAATAGAAAAACTGATTGAATTTCAAATAGGGCTTTAAATAAATTTGTTATTAGCAATAAACAAAATATTGAGGATAATTTAGGTGAAAAACTCATAAATGAATAATAAATTCATCAAAAAGAATGATCTTATTAGAAGATAATGAAAATATTATTGACGTCTCTAATATATTGTTACAAATATAAAATATTTATGATCCTAATAGGATGCAATAGAATGCAACTAGCTAATGAAAGAACTTAAAAGTTAAACTTAAAAGTCAATAATGAACGTATTACTAACATGAATGAAAATAATAATAATATTATTAAAATAAATATTATTTAATTAATATTAAAATATTAAAATATTAAAAAAATAGGTCAAACTCCAAAATTTCGCCTAAGGCCCCCAAATACATTGGGCCGGCCCTGGGCATGCCCCATGGGGTATGCTCAACCTTTGGACTTGGAGGCATCCATTTGGTTTTGAAACTTACTAATATACTCCTTGTAAAAATATTTCATAATCTCTTTATCTTCCAACAATATATATAAAACACTTAAAATTCAAATTTTTTTGTACGGAACCTATCAGTTGAGATGTAACAGTGTCGCTCTATTCACGTGGACAGCTCTTTAAACATATCTTGTAGTTAGAGTATGATTTTGAATGCCATAAAAAAGTTGACTTTCCTGACTAGATACCAATTAATTTTCATCTGCAATCCAACACCATAGAATAAGTATAGATTATTAGATTCCTAGAAACTTTGTATTGTCAGGGCCTTTTGTTTGTAAAGCTGATGGGAATATCCATTTATGTGGACCGTAAAACAATTAATCATAAGATAAAGCCGTTTCGGTGTTTCCGAAGTTGATGGGAAAATTTATTTTTGTGGACCATGAAATTATAAATCGTAAGATACTAAGATAGACTCAAAACACTTCGCGCTCTGAATTTAATTTTGAAGTCTTCCGTTAGGACTGTTACTACACGATTGCGGCAAAGAAGATGAGAGGTTGTTCGGAAAATTGACCTTAGAAATTGACATGAACACATTTTTTCAATAAGCTAATTAAGATATATATATTGCCGTAGAAAATTAGTTTCCAGATGAGATAATCAAAGATTCAATCCAACAAATGGTATTAAAACCAAGGTTATGGGTTATCATCACGTCAACTTTTACTAGGGGTGAAATTTAAAACCGCCTAACCGCATTCGCTAACCACACTAACCGCTAACTGTACTAACCGCTAACCGCTTTTTTAAAAATACAATTTATATTTATATTATATATATTTTTTAAAATATTGAAATGGGCCTCAAACTTCAAGTTCAACCAAGTTGGTTTTTTTGGTTGCTTGTGAGTTTATGAACTATTTTGTATTTTATTTCTATGTTGTGTATAAAACTACAAGTGAAGTGATAATTTTGTTGTAATTTTATTCGTATGTATATGTTGTATAGATTTGTAGAAGGTGAACAACAAAATTTTGGTATAATAAACCAACAATTTTTAATGCTAAAATGGCCATGAAAGGGGAAAAAAAATGTTTAAAGTGAGCAAAAAAAGGGTTTAAAGTGAGCCCAAAACCGGCAAAAAAAAAAGCCCAATAAAAAGCGGTTAGTAGAAAAGCGGTTAACTGCTTTTCTACTAACCGCTTTTTATTGTTAGTAGATTTCTACTAACCGCCTAGGCGGTTGCGATTAGCGGTTTTAGCCATTAACCACTAACCGCAACCGCTATTTCACCTCTAACTTTTACAGAACTTGTAATAAATTAAACTATATTATTCTTAGTAGCACTTATGTTTTTAAGTAGACATTTAGATATTGACCATGGTATGATATTTACCACGTCAGTCAATAACTAATTAAATTGATAGGTAAACTTAATTGTTCAGTGACTACATAATTGTTACATCAATTTTTAAGGATCGTGTAGTAAAATTATAGTACTCTTAGTGGCACTCATATTTTTATGTAGACATTTAGATATTAAGTTCAGTATCAATGAAAAGATCATATGGTTGTGTTTTGTGTTAGAATCTAGAAAATTTTTCACTTGATCATTTCTTCGTTTGATATGGAAAACTCACAGCTTAGGAAGGAAAACCCATGTCCACCAATTCCAACAGCTGTGGAAGTGAAAGAAACAGAGGTGATAACAGAGGAAGCAGTGATTACTACAATGAGAAGAGCACTGAGCTTTTATTCCTCCATTCAAGCCCATGATGGCCATTGGCCTGCTGAATCTGCTGGCCCCTTGTTTTTCCTTCAACCCTTTGTATGTATTTTTTTCACCATTGTATAAAAATGTATGCATCTTTATTCTTTGTTTTATTTTTCTTTCACTGAGATATAAGAATGCCGATGCATGCCTGCATAAATTGTTTGTTAAATCTAACTTAATTTCATATTATCATGATATGCAGGTAATGGCATTATACATCACTGGAGGTCTTAATGCTATATTTTCACCAGCACACAAAAAGGAAATTATTCGATACTTGTATAATCATCAGGTTTTATTCTTTTTTGAACATAAGTCTATGTCTTTGAAGTCCTATCTAGAAAACTAAAAGGTTGGCTAATTTTTATACTTGTGTATTTGTTGGATAGAACGAAGATGGAGGTTGGGGCTTCCATATAGAGGGCCACAGCACAATGTTTGGGTCAGCTTTGAGCTACATTGCATTGAGACTACTTGGAGAGGGACCTGAAGATGGTGAAGATAGGGCTATGGCTAGAGGCAGGAAATGGATCCTTGATCATGGTGGTTTAGTGGCTATTCCTTCATGGGGAAAGTTTTGGGTCACGGTATGACCATTTGGAACCATTATCTTATGTTGGTTATATCTTGCAGACACTTGAAATTTATAAGCACAGATTCACATTCCATAAATGAAAATTAAAATTAGTATTTCATTTTGGTTGCCAAGATTTCTTGATAATATACACATGCAAGCAAAAAATTATTAACACAGCATAGCTCTACTGTCCGAATAAAATTAAGTATCATAGATTAGGATTTCCTACAATTTCTCTAAATTGCAACGGTTGCATTTGTGGTGGTCAGCCAGCCTCTTGAGGAGTGGCTGACCACCGTTTTCCCTTTTGTGACTAGAATTGCGACTGAGACTCTCGGATCTCAATTCTTTTGAACACTGCGACAGCTTATGTTCTTCAGCTTTAGGCACCAATTCAAGTCTCAACTTATCAGATAAACCTAGACTTACAACCATTTAGTGTTGACACTGAATTAGCCAACACAAAACCTAACAAGAATGATGGAAGCATATTTACTTTCAACTGTATATAATCTTTAGCTTATTGTGAACTTGTGATGTAAAGTGTTGTGAGTGCACTTATGAGTGTTGTGTCCCACATTAAGAAAATATAAAAGAAAAAAGTACTTAATATACTTAAGTGGACCTTAACCCATTAGCTTAGGCTTTTGGGTTAAAATTGTGTTCAATTATGTATATTAATGTACTCTTGGTAAAAACTCCATATTGCTTTATTTCCCAACAAATGGTATCAGAGCCATGGTTACTTTCTTGGGACAGGTGTCTGGATGCGTCAGGTTTAGAGTTGCGCTTCCACCCATAGAGTTGTGCTTCCACCCGCAACCTGGGTTTAGAGTTGTGTCCGCATCCCGCAACTCTTGACGTGAGACACTCTTGGAATGTAGAAAGACTCATAAGCGAGGGGGAGTTTGGTCAATGTGAAAAGACTCACAAGTGATGGGAAGATTGTTGTGAGTGCACTTGTGAATATTGTATCCTACATTGAGAAAATATAAAAAAAAAAATAGTGCTTAGTATACTTAAGTGAACCTTAGCCCATTAGCTTAGGCTTTTGGGCTAGAGTTGTGTTCAATTATGTATATTAATGTACTCTTGGTAAAAACTCCTTATTGCTTTATCTCTCAACATAAAGTAGTTAAGTGCATGAGTCTCATTGATTTATCTGTCGTGAAAACTCAATTGTCTCATCTCCTGTGAAGGTACTGGGAGTGTATGAGTGGTCAGGCTGCAATCCACTACCCCCAGAGTTCTGGCTTCTTCCTAAAATCTTCCCCATGCATCCAGGTTTTTTCCACTCACATCTTTTTGTTGGAAAGCACATTTAATAAGATAAAGGTGTGTGTATCAAAGAGTTAGCCTTAGTGCTTTTATCTGATACTGAAGGTGTTCATTACATGAAATGTAGGCAAAATGTTATGCTATTGTCGCTTGGTTTACATGCCAATGTCTTATTTATATGGGAAGAGGTTTGTTGGTCCAATCACTGGACTGATTCAAACACTAAGACAAGAATTATATAATGAGCCTTACCATCAAATTAATTGGAATAAAGCCCGGAATACAATTGCCAAGGTTAGTTGAATCTTAATCCTTCTGCATTTCTTTTTTATCAGAAGCCTCTGCACAAAGTTTTTGTAAAAATGTGTTCAACCATGACAATTACTGGTGAAGTTAATGCATACATAAAACTCTCCCATGTTGCTAATTTAGGAGGATCTCTACTATCCGCATCCCCTCATACAAGATATGCTATGGGGATTTCTTCACCATGTAGTCGAGCCTATCCTGAGCTATTGGCCATTTTCAATGATGAGAGAGAAGGCACTCAAAGCTGCAATTGGTCATGTACATTATGAGGATGAGAACAGCAGATACCTTTGCATTGGAAGCGTTGAAAAGGTCAATAACTAGTGTTGCATATACAATCAAAATGAGAGAAATATATATCAAAGTAGGCATCAATGAACTGAATTGTCAAGGATACTTTTATTGTAGGTGTTATGCTTGATTGCATGTTGGGCTGAAGATCCAAATGGGGAGGCATACAAGCTTCATCTAGGCAGGATTCCAGACAATTATTGGGTTGCTGAAGATGGCTTAAAAATTCAGGTTCTATATATATGATCACCCATTGCCTTCTTCAGTTACTCGTCTGTAGGAATATATGATAGAAAATATAAAATGAAAGAAAGAAGAGAGCAGAAGCAGAGAAAGACACCAGTGAAGAGTTAGGGTTACATCTTGTATTGAAATGTAGTAATAAATGATGCCTAGTCTATTTGATGCAGAGTTTCGGGTGTCAGATGTGGGACGCGGGTTTTGCTATTCAAGCAATTCTCTCTTGTAATCTAAACGAAGAGTATTGGCCAACACTTCGTAAAGCATATGAATTTGTAAAGGCTTCACAGGTTAGAAATATATGATATACTCCTTACATTTTTTTTTTTTTTATCAAAGATAATGCTTTAACATAATAATGTTATTGTCTAGGTTCTAGAAAACCCTTCTGGAGACTTCAAAGCTATGCATCGTCACATAAGCAAAGGAGCATGGACATTTTCCATGCAGGACCATGGCTGGCAAGTCTCTGACTGCACTGCTGAAGGGCTGAAGGTAATCCCTCAACTCTATCAAAATAAATTGCCAAAACTACAAATTCTCGAGGTTTGTTTCAAAGCAGAATCTTACATTCCAAAACCTTCTCTTTTGCAGGTTGCAATCTTGTTCTCACAAATGTCCCCGGACCTTGTTGGGGAGAAAATGGAGACACAACGGTTTTATGATGCAGTGAATGTCATTCTTTCTCTACAAGTAGGTAGTCAACCTTTCAAATTCTATTTTTGACTCAGTTAGAAATTAAGGATACATACATAAAATGTTGTTCGGAAAACGTTTTCTATTTTTTTAGTGTTTGGTACAACTGAAAATCATAGTCAAACCGAAAGCGTTTTTGTTTGACTAAGAAAATCTACTTCAATCCCTGTAAAATGGTTTACAATTTTTAAAACTGTGAACCATTTTCTGAGATTGATCTTCTCATTTTCGCATGCACTCTCTCTCTCTCGTGGTTCATTTTTTGCCACCCCCAAACTTCGCTAGTCGTCGTTGATTTTCTGTATGAGGCAAACACTATTTGAAATCATTTTTCTGAAAAATAAAAACATTTTCTAATAGAAAACATGTTACATTAAAACAAACAAAACCTAAGCAAAAGCTTTTTTCTAGCTAAATTGTCCACTTCACTTCTAAGACTTCATTATGTTTAAGCTTTCCCCATATGCTTCACATGAATAATTGACTTTCTTTCAATTGCCACTACAGAGTAGCAATGGAGGTTTCCCAGCATGGGAGCCTCAAAGAGCATATGCTTGGTTGGAGGTAACTTCTCAAAGCTTGGCAAAAATCTTCATCTTTTACCCTGCATTCGTTAACATAATTTGTGTATCTATATTCTCAGAAGTTCAACCCCACAGAATTCTTTGAAGATACCCTTATTGAGAGAGAGTAAGAAATCTTCCGCACAACAACATATATATACAAAGGTATTGCTCATATTTCGTTGCTAACAACAAGGCTGTGTCGTTTACCTTATAGGTACGTAGAGTGCACTTCATCTGCCGTTCAAGGTTTGGCACTCTTCAGGAAGTTCTATCCTAGGCACAGGAGGACAGAGATAGACAGCAGCATTTATAGGGGAATTCAATATATTGAAGATGTTCAAGAACCTGATGGATCATGGTAATACATTTTTCTTTTCTTTCTATTGATGTTGTTAAATCGTACAGAGACAAAGTTCGAAGTCAGGAACTTTGCTTTGATATCATGTTTTTACAGGTATGGTCACTGGGGGATTTGCTACACCTATGGTACATGGTTTGCTGTAGGGGCACTAGCAGCTTGTGGAAGAAACTATAAAAATTGTCCTGCATTGCGCAAAGCTTGTGAATTTTTGCTATCAAAGCAGCTATCTAATGGTGGATGGGGAGAAAGTTACCTATCAAGCCAAAACAAGGTATGCAACAGTTTCTTTCAATTTGAACGTGGATTCAAATTTCTAGCTATTTGCTTCATATGAGTTCTCTCACATTTGCTATTCAAATCGCTAGCAATTCGGACAGCAAAATTGCTTGAATCTCAAAGTTTGTTTCTTTGTGAAAAAGGTGTGGATGAATATAGAAGGCAATCGTGCAAATTTGGTCCAAACCGCGTGGGCCTTGTTGTCTCTCATTGATGCTGGGCAGGTCGGTGCATCATTTTCTCTTCAAATATTTAACCATTTGCTCTGCATTATAACACAGCATTTCTGCATAAAAAGGCCATAGAATGTAATCTGTTATGGAAAGAAGAAATATAAGCAAAGAACTCTACATGCATATGAAAAGAAAAATTAAGATTTACACAAGTGAAGTCAAGAAAATCTAAAGCTTGAGTATTCAATTGTGTCAACTTTTTGGAATTACCAACATACCCTTATGCTAATTCTGAATGTTTTTACAACTTTAGGCCGAGATAGACCTAACACCAATTCATCGCGGAGTAAGAGTATTGATCAATTCACAAATGGAAGATGGTGACTTTCCTCAACAGGTAATTCTTGTTTATTTAGAATCCAACACATTTAGTTAAATATATTGAAAAACTTTTCCTCTAGTTCAGTCTATTAAATTAATATATGTCCTTAAAACACATAATTCTCATATGTTTTAAGAACAAATGTAGTAATGCTACTCTTCACACCGGCTTACATGACATATTTGAAGTAGTTTTTATTTTCTATAAATGGCTGACAATGTCAGCTAATATGAAATGAACGTGATAAATAGCTGTGAAGAGTAGCATTTCTTCCAATCCAATTTTAATGAAAACTTTATCCATTTATGTGTGTCTTTGAGTTGGTCTTTTTTTTTTGGTCAAAATAAATTTGTACATATTAATTTATTATAATCGATGATTATTGGCAACAGGAAATCACTGGAGTATTTATGAGAAACTGCACACTAAACTACTCATCATATCGAAACATTTTCCCCATATGGGCTCTTGGAGAATATCGGAGGCGAGTTCTGTTTGCATGAAAACCTGAATGCTTAAGCAAAGGATTAATGCATAATGATTGAGCTTCATGAGGAGCCCATGTTAGTTTGAAAGAGAATATATGGTCTCTCTCCAATATTACATATGTACAACTTTCATGTAAGTTACCAAATAAATGCAGAAAATTCTCTACTATTTGAAATATATATGTAAATTATGTCGTGATTAGTTTGATGTGAGACAAACATACAGCAACTCAATCATGTAATGCAATGTAATATTATATATGTACGTCAGTACGTGGGTGTTAAATGTGCAATATCATGTAATATATCTAAACCTTATTAGAGTCAATATTTGATTTTAAGCCGATAAATGATCATGATTTAACATGATAGTACTGTATGTGTTGTCTTTTGAGATAATTGCCGGCGTTTTCTATTTATACTCGATCAAATATTAATCAAATATTAAGGGTATTTATTTTATGGGGACAAGGATGAAATATTGCATGGTTGAGAATATTAATGAGGATGAAATGTTTTTCAGCCATGTCTCCATTTTTTTTTTTTTTAATCAAAAGTAGGTACTTCTCATTAGAAAATCGACCAACTAGAGCAGATTGCTCTAGTAGTACCGTATCATAAATACAAACAGGTGGCATATTAAGCCAAGTTTCAGTAATACAGTGTGTCAAAGCAAACTTGGCCAAATCGTGGGCTACTTTGTTGCCTTCACGTGTCACGACTCACGAAGGTAAGCTGCCAGTGAGCGAAAGCCTGCAACTCCACTTTGATGTCTTCGATCAAGTGCCCCATATATCCAACCCCTGTCAGCATCCTTAATTGGAGTTTACTGCTTCACCTTCCAGATGGATTTTGGAATAGCCCATCTCACGGCACATCTGTAGAGCAAGCAACAACGCCAAAGCTTCAGCACCTGCCGGGGCAAGGCACCCCTGTCTCCATTTGGTTTATTTTCAACTATTACCCGTCTGGTTTATTGCCAACCACTGCCCGTTTAATGATCATTACTCCCTAATTAAGTGTCTTGCACGCTGCCCCTTTCAATTGATGCTGACTTTTCCAATTGATAAGAAATCCATCCCTTTGAATTTATTTATTTTTTCCTTTTTCAGTTTCTAATTGAAAAGAAATAAAGAGGGCTCAAACGTATTCTGAAATCAAGGTTCACCATATTATTTCTGGAAATGATCAGTTTCATGCATTAATTATAGTAATGTTGTTCTTGTCTGAGTAGTAGTGTCGGTTATTTGTTAGAATATAGAGGATGTGGAAGTTGAAGATAGCTGAAGGAGGGCCAGGGCTGTTCACCGGAAACAATTTCATCGGCCGGCAACACTGGGAATTCGACCCTGACGCCGGCACTCCCGAAGAACGTGCTCAAGTTGAGAATGCCCGCCACGAGTTCAAGAAAAATCGGTTTCGGATGAAACAGAGCGCTGATCTTTTGATGAGGATGCAGGTTAATACCTTTATTGCCTCTATATCTGATATGTCTCTTCTTTCTCATGTGTATATATATATATATAAAGCATACTAAATATTAATTAAATGCTTAAATTTATTATTATTTATTGTGAATAATGGTTTAATAGTATAAATTTTGTATAATTAAATATTTTATCTGTTGGATCTCACTTATTTAAAAAGATTTTGTGATCATACATGAGAAGAATAAAATTTTAGAATATTAATTACATAATTAAATTTATTATTATTGATTGTTAACTTCAGTTTTTGCGTTAATAATGGCTTAACATGATATTATCTAAAGAATAAATTTTGAATAATTAAATATTGAAGAAACTTCACAAAGTATCTCTGAATTACTACGCAATTTGAAAAGGCCCTCCAAATTTAAAAAACTTTCAATTTCACTACTCGAACTTTCAATTTGATTCAATATACCCTCTTTGTCAATTTGATTCAATATACCCTTTTTGTCAATTTTTGACGTTAACCCCAAAGGAAATGATTAAAAAGACCAAATTACCCTCTAATTTTTAAGTTTTTTTTTTTTTTTTAAGAAATAAAAAAGGGTCTTGTGACCCACGGTTGGGCCTGTAGACCCATTGCTAACCCACGACCGTGGGTAAGCAGACCCACACCAAGACCCGCTCTAGTGACCCACCTAGGTTACAAGGTGGGCCAGTGTGAGTCTATTTTTTTAATATGTAATTTTGAAATAAGGGTAAATTTAAAATTTTCTAAAAATTTGAAGGGTTTAAAGTCATTTTACTACTTTTAATGTCCAAAAATTGACGGAGATGGTAGATTGTAGCAAATTGAAAGTCAGGTGGATGAAATTAAGAGGTTTATATACTAAAATTTTATCCTACAACGTACTATTTTACAATGTTGACATAGCAGTCGTTTCAACCAACTCTTATTTATTTATTTATTTTTTATAATTTTATTTGTAACAAAGACGGATCAAAGGGTTTATTGGGACTGCCACATCATCATTGTGGGATAAAAATATAATTTCTAGCATTACTTTTTTTATTAAAAAAAAAAGTGTTTGTATTACAACTCCATCCCACTATGTAATGTGTCAAGAAAAAATTAACTAGCAATTGATTCCCAAAATGTCACCTTATTACCATTTGGATGAAACAGAAACACATGAAAACATACTACTCTCATCACAGAACATACAACGAAAGACTTATCCCTTATCATACAACAAGATAGCCATTATTCATAACTTGTTAAATAGATACTGTAGTGAAACTAAAAGCACCAGTCATAACATAGATAATAACTAGACAAAGATAACTATTATCCAAAACGAAGGAAATCCTCAACGATTACAGAATATCAAATTCTACATATAATGAAATCTCAAGGATATACAACCTAACTCCGTACTACCATCTATCATCATAGCTATTAGCTACCAACTATGACTCGGCCTTTTCCCTTTTCCCCCACTTCCACTTTTTCTTTCTCTCTTTTTTTTTTTTTTTTTTTTTTCTCAGCCTCAAAGACCATCCAAGGACATCCTCATGCTTGGTCATCCAAGTACAACCAGCTATAAAACAACACATGTTTTACAGGTGAAAAGATACAAGTGTACTTCTACGACGTATTTAGTATAATATACAAGCTTAAGAATAGCGTGTTATCATATGGTAAACTCAATTGTTTAGAAAAATGTTTGCAAATCACGAGCAAGAATAAAATGAGATTCTTAGTTCAATTATAGGATAACATGATGAAGCAATATAAATATTGTATACGATAATTAAGAGAACCATATCATAGTTAACTACATATGGTATAACCACTTTTTGGTAGGGTTGGCACTGTCTCACGAAATGTGTAATACAATATTGGTGGTGCCCCAAATATTATCGTGTACCATCATTATTAGCAGCCTGACCAAATTTAAACCTTTGGTGATCCACACCATTAACAATGTTGTAGTTATGATCCCATGTATACATGGAGCATCGGTCTCCTATAAATCTATTAGATCCAATACCAAACATAAAAATAAAATATCTCTTTGATCATAAGGATGACCCATATAATAGTAAGCCAATGCATGTTATCGGTTATCCAGCATAATACGGGGTATCATGTCATACAATGTAATTATTTACGGTCTCTTACATGCATGTATTTACAAAATCCATATATTTCAACCTTTCATTATTCATCAATCATTTCACAAAAGCGGATTTCACATCCTTCTAAATGTATTTCGCATAAGATGTAATCATGCACGTTTGATACATAAAAGAATCGTCTCTTGTAAGAATTCAAATAACAAGTATCTATGTAATTTTTACTCACATTGGTCTTGGTTTTCCACTGAATAATCACCTGGATAGTCTACAACTTCCAAATCTATGAAAGGATTTATTGTTAGTCTCCAATCTAGACAGAAATACCCTTAAATTGAAACTATGGTTAAAATGCTTATTATATCTGATCATCGAACATTCAGCTTCAATCGTTCAGCCTTGATTATTTGGCAACCCTACCGAACATTTAGTAATCGTGCAAAATCTCCATTCTCTAAAAAGGTCCAAGCTTTTCCTATTCTAACATGACCTAAGGCTCTTATAAGGCACTTAACACGTTTCTAAACCATAATAATACCTCAATGCACAACAAAATATGTCCATAACCATTAAGCGACTAGCCATCATTAATCAAAACCAAGATCTACAAGTTATGGTTGTCTAATCCACCAAAACAACATTAATAAAAGCTAATCATGCTAATAACAACAAGATAAGGGTTTAACAAACATAAGATTAACTTGAATAAGTTAACTCCTTTGAAGAATAAACCACAAGAAAGCTCCTTTTCACTCTATACCTCTCTCTCACTCACTCACTCTTGGGCTCTCTTAGCTCAAAATGGAGAAAATATGGCTTAAGTGATGGAATGTCCCTATTTATACGCTACCACGTGTGTCCAAAGAGGTGAGGTGTCTTAAACAAAATTCCAGACATGTATTGAATGTTCGGAATCCAATGTCGAATGTTCAGAATCCAACTTCAATCATTGGAGATTCAATTCGAGCATTCGCCATTGAGCATTCAAGATCCAATGCGAACGTTTGTCATTGAACATTTGATATCCAATTTGAACGTTTGAGAAACATAGGAAACTCTAAAAAGTCGAAAAATTCTACCTCTTAGTACTTGGAATTAATCTCAACAATCACTTTTACCAATTAGAGCATACTTAATATGGATTAAAGGTTGGGATATTACAGTTCTCCTTCATAAAAATTGCATCCTCGAAATTTCAAAATTCCAAATAAAAACATAAGTAATAGTACGTAGTGTTACCTCATTGCTCGTAGTCGTAGGTAGTATTGACTTTCTCAAATAAATGGGGATTGCGGGTCCTTGTATTTTGCACCGCTTCTTATGATACCTCTTCAACATCATGTGTTGTGAAATTTTATTGTACTTGCAAGCCTGAGGTCGAACCCACATGGACTTGTGTAGAAGTAGGAAAACTAAACAAATCTAAATTAAATAAATCGTAATCTAGTTCAACAAGAAGGTGATTTGTATGAAATAAAAATCAAACTAAGCATGCAATTGATCTAAACAAGAAATAACTAAAATAACAAACTATCCAAAGAAAAGAATCCAAAATAAAACTAATTAAGCATGCAATTGATCTAAACAAGAAATAATTAAAATAACAAACTATCCAAAGAAAAGAATCCAATTTTTTGGATTCTTATTTTTCACATGGACATTTCTCTGTTTGATATGGAAAACTCACAGATTAGGAAGGAGAACCCATGTCTACCAATTCCAGCGCCAGTGGAAGTGAAAGAAACAGAGGTGATAACAGAGGAAGCAGTGATTACTACAATGAGAAGAGCACTGAGCTTTTATTCATCCATTCAAGCCCATGATGGCCATTGGCCTGCTGAATCTGCTGGCCCCTTGTTTTTCCTTCAACCTTTTGTATGTAGAAAAATATATGCATCTCTATTCTTTGTTTTATTTTTCTTTCACCAAGATATAAAAATGCCTACATAAAATGTTACATTTCTTAATTCTCACATGCTTTTTTATCAAAAGGAAATTTTTATCCATTATATACACATGCACATACACATATTTTAAGATATATGTCTAGCTATATTGGGTGGATAAATAAATCAACCCAATGACTTATTTGTTAAATCTAACTTAATTTCGTATTATTATGATATACAGGTAACGGCATTATACATCACTGATGGTCTCAATGCTATTTTTTCACCAGCACACCAGAAAGAAATTATTCGATACTTGTATAATCATCAGGTTTTATTCTTTTTTTTTTTTAACACAAGTTTGTGCCTTTAGAGTCCTAGAAAACCAAAAAGTTGGCTAATTTTCAAACTTGTGTATTTGTTTGATAGAACGAAGATAGAGGTTGGGGCTTACATATAGAGGGCCACAGCACAATGTTTGGGTAAGCTTTAAGCTACATTGCCTTGAGAATACTTGGAGAGGGACCTGAAGATGGTGAAGATGGGGCTATGGCTAGAGGCCTGAGATGGATCCTTGATCATGGTAGTTTAGTGGCTATTCCTTCATGGGGAAAGTTTTGGGTCACGGTATGACCAATTGAAACCATTAAGGAATTGTAGGCCCTACAATCCCTTGATCTCAATCCAAGTATCACTGCTAAAGAAAAAAAAAATACCATACATTGTACTTGAATCTTTACAATTCAATCATACTTTCTTATCAACTCTAGATTCGTCAATGAACTAATGATGTAAAGTAGTGAGGTGCAGGAATCTTATTTCTTTATCTGTCGAGTGAAAACTCAAATGTCTCATCTCATGTGAAGGTACTGGGAGTGTATGAGTGGTCAGGCTGCAATCCACTGCCCCCAGAGTTCTGGCTTCTCCCTAAAATCTTTCCCATGCATCCAGGTTTTTTCCACTCACATCTTTTTGTTGGAAAGCACATAATAAGATATATATATATATATATACACACACACTACTACTACTACTACTACTAAAGGTGTGTGTATCAAAGAGTTAGCCTTAGTGCTTTTATCTGATACTGAAGGTGTGAAATGCAGGCAAAATGTTATGCTATTGTCGTTTGGTTTACATGCCAATGTCTTATTTATATGGGAAGAGGTTTGTTGGTCCAATCACTGGATTGATTCAAACACTAAGACAAGAGTTATATAATGAGCCTTACCATCAAATTAATTGGAATAAAGCCCGGAATACAATTGCCAAGGTTAGTTGAATCTTAATCCTTCTGTATTTCTTTTTTATCAGAAGCCTCTGCACAAAGTCTTTGCAAAAATGTGTTCAACCAAGACAATTCCTGGTGATGTTAATGCATACATATATAAAACTCTCCCATGTTGCTAATTTAGGAGGATCTCTATTATCCGCATCCCCTCATAAAGCACATGAATTTGTAAAGGCTACACAGGTCAAAAATATATGTCATATAGGACATACTCCTTACATTTTTTTTTCCAAGGATAACGCTTTAACTTAATCATGTTATTGTCTAGGTCCTAGAAAACCCTTGTGGGGAGATCATGGACATTCTTGATGCAGGACCAAGGTTGGCAAGTCTCTGACTGCACCGCTGAAGGGTTGAAGGTACGTAATGCCTCAACTCTTATCAAAATACATTACCAAAAATACACATTCTCGAGGTTTTTTCAAAGCATAATATGACATTTGCCAAAACCTTCTCCTTTGCAGGTTGCAATCTTGTTCTCACAAATGCCTCCGGACCTTGTTGGGGAGAAAATGGAGACACAACAGTTTTATGATGCTGTGAATGTCATTCTTTCTCTACAAGTAAGAAGCCATCCTTTCAAATTCTATTTTTGACTCGGTTAGAAATTAAGTATACATATATAAAATGTTGTTTGGAAAACTTTTTTCCTACTTTTTGGTGCTTGGTACGACTGAAAAAAGCATGGTCAAACGAAAAAAAAAAATTGGTTATCAAGAAAACCTTCTTTAATCCTTGTGAATTAGTTTACTGTTTTTAAAACCATAAACTATTTTATAAGTTTGAGTTTCTCCTTCTCGCACATACTCTTTCGCTTATAGTTCATTTTTCGTCACCACCAGAGTTTCCTAGTCATCATTGTCGTCGTTGATTTTCCCTACAAGGCGTTTCTAGCTGAAATCGTTTTCTGAAAAATTATTGAGGAAAATGCACTTTACCTCCTAAGTTTGACCTCTTTTTCAATTTGAACCTTAATGTTTAAAAATTTGCAATGCACCCTCCTAATAATTCAAAAATTTGCAATTCAAACCTTCTGTCACTCATTGCCGTCTAAGAAGACGAAAAATCCATCACTTGCATCTAATGTGCGTTTTTTAGTCCCATTCTCCCCAAATTGCCCCTAAAAACAATTTTAATTTTTTTTTTTTTAAAAAAAAAAATAGAGGAACAACTGGGGGTGGCCGTAGCCACCTCCTTAGGCCATTGAGGGGTGGCCAAAACCAACCCCAAACCTTTGAGTTTGAATTGCAAATTTTTTAAACTTTAGGAGGTTGCATTACAAATTTTTAAATATTGGAGTTCAACTTAAAAAAGAGGTCAAACTTTAAGGGGGTAAAGTGCATTTTCTCCAAAATTATTTTACTAAAAACATTTTACATCAAAACAAAAGAAGCGCCAAGCAAAAGTTGTTTACTAGCTAAATTATCTACTTCACTTGTGAAACTTCATTATGTTTTAAAGTTTTCCCAGATGCTTCACATGAATAATTGACTTTCTTTCAATTGATACTACAGAGTATCAATGGTGGGGTCCCAGCATGGGAGCCTCAAAGAGCATTTGCTTGGCTGGAGGTAACTTCTCAAAGCTTGACAATTAAAAATCGTCTTCTTTTAATTTATATACCTTGGCTGGCTGCACTAGTTTCTCAGAGCTTGACAATCCCACAGAGTTCTTTGAAGATACCCTTATTGAGAGAGAGTAAGAAATCTTCAACACAACAACATATATATAATATACAAAGGTATATTGCTCATATTTGGTTCCCAACAACAAGGTTGTGTCATGTACCTTGTAGGTACGTAGAGTGCACTTCATCTGCAGTTCAAGGTCTGGTACTCTTTAGGAAGCTCTATCCCAAGCAGCGAAGGACAGAGATAGACAGTAGCATTTCCAGGGGAATTCAATCATTGAAGACGTCCAAGAACCTGATGGATCATGGTAATTTAGCTCTATATTAAATTTGGAGACAATGTTCGAACTCAGAACATTTGCTTTAGTATTAAGTTAAATGATGATGTAGCAGTGAAAAGTAGTCATTGATTGTTTGTTTTTATAAAATCTAATCTAAAGGCTGATTTTCACTACATACAACATCATCAAGTTTTATTGTAGTTATATCACATTGTACTAAATAGCATTACGCTATAAGAAATGAATAATTTAATAATTTAATTAATATTTTAACCAATATTAAGTATTATTGAAGGAGAAAATATCATTTTAACAGGTATGGTTATTGGGGGATTTGCTACACCTATGGTACATGGTTTGCTATAGGGGCACTGGCAGCCTGTGGAAGAAACTACAAAAATTGTCCTGCATTGTGCAAAGCTTGTGAATTTTTGCTATCAAAGCAGCTACCTAATGGTGGTTGGGGAGAAAGTTACCTATCAAGCCAAAACAAGGTATGAAACAAATCATTTCAATTTGAATTTAGATTCCCGGGCAGCAACTATAAGAGAGTTTATATGGAGTTTAATTGTCCGAACAGAGAACACGTTATCCAAGACGAGAGGCAGATACACATAGGGCCCTGGTAATTTTTTTTTTAAAAAAAAACAATTCTAATTTTTTTTAATATATATATATTATGCCCAAATTTTCTATTAGCTCCTATAAAATAAACCCAAATTTCATATCTTTGACAATTTTAGCCTCTATAAAACTCAGCCCAACTCAAATTTCAGCCCAAAAATCAGAGTAAACTGAAGGAGAAGGTGTTTTATACTACTTTTTACCTACCAGGCTACCACCAAAAAAATAAATAAAAATTGTTGTGCTTATTCATTGTTGTTGGCTATTACTACGCCGTGATTCTATTCTGTAAAACCTATGATGAAAGTTCTTCTGTTTGAGCAGTGAGTCGTCTTCCGCAGGCCGCAACTTCATTATATTTTATTATTTTATTTTTGCCCATATTAGGATAAATTCTTGAATCCGCCACTGTCCAAGAGCTATTCAAACAAATGGGTCATTATGAGCTCTCTAATATTTAGAGTCAAAATTGCTAACAAGTTAGACAACAAGATTGTGGAGAATTTCTATCCAATAAATATGTATACCATATACCAAACCATATGAGAAAAAGAAAAAAAGAAAAGAAAAGAAAAAAGGAGAATGAAAGGAAAGAACTCAAGTTTATTTCTTTGTGAAATAGGTTTGGACGAATATAGAAGGCAACCGTGCAAATTTAGTCCAAACCGCGTAGGCCTTGTTGTCCCTCATTGAGGCTGGGCAGGTCGGTGCATCATTTTCTCTTCAAATAGTCAACTATTTGCACTGCACTATAACATAGCATTGCTGCATAAGAAGACCAAAGAATGTAATATTGCGTTATAGAAAGAAAAAATATTACCAAAGAACTCTACATGCATGCATATGAAGAGAAAAATTGAGATAATTTACACAAATAAAGTCAAGAAAGTATATATGAAGCTTAATTAGGTATTCAACTTTTAGGAAATAACAAACATACCCATAATATGTTGATTTTGAATGTTTTCACAACTTTAGGCCGAGATAGACCCAACACCAATTCATCGCGGAGTAAGAGTATTAATCAATTCACGGATGGAAGATGGTGACTTCCTTCAACAGGTAATTCATGTCTATTTAGAATCCAACACATTTAGATAAGTTCACAAAGTTTTCCTACCGTCCATGCTATTAAATTGATATGTCTTTAAAGCAATAATTCTCAAGTGCTTTTGAAGACATATCAGTTTAATGAGTAATGCTACTTTTCACACCCATTTTATACGTGACGTATTTTAAATAGTTTTCATTTTCTGTAAATGGCTGACATGTGAAGCCACTTACAACACTTGTTAGCTGGTGTGAAATGAGTGCAATAAGTGGCATTTCTTCCAATCCAATTTAAATGAAAACTTTGTCCGTTTAAGTGCATGTGTGCGAGTTGGTCTTTTCTTTTCTTTTAAATTTCTTTATCAAATTAATTTCAAGCATGGTATATAATCAATGGCTATTGGCAACAGGAAATCATAGGAGTATTTATGAGAAACTGTACACTAAACTACTCATCATATAGAAACATTTTCCCCATATGGGCTCTTGGTGAATATCGAAGGCAAGTTCTACTTGCATGATAACCTGAATGCCCAAGTTAGAACGGTGTCTCTCCAATACATATGTACAACTTTCATGTAAGTTACCAAATAAATGCAGAAAATTCTCTACTATTTGAAATATGTAAATTATGTCATGATTATTGATTAGTTTGATGTGAGACAAACAGCAACTCAATAATGCAATGCAATATAATATTAATATATGTGAGTGTTAAATGTGCAATATCATGTAATATAAACCTGATTATAGTTTTTTTCTCTTTTTGTTTCTATTTTAAATTTTGCATGAGGGACCATGTTGCATCATCTTTGCATTCAACTTCAAATAAAGCACCTGTAATATAGTTACTTTTATTAAAGTATTAATTAATTAATTAAATTCATTATTTTCTATCAATTTAAATAGATAAGTTACTTTTGAATTTGAATCTTAATTTCTCATTTCAATTAAAATAATGTGTATTGTCTTTTGAGATAAGAGGTGATTTGACACTATCGATCTTTTAAACTACACCTTTCTTCCCAAAATAATAATAATAATAATAATTCTTGTGTTCTCTTTTTTCTCTATGAGAGGCCATATGCATTCGGTTTATAAGATGCAAACATGGAGGTAATTTTCTTTTAAGAAAAAAAAAATGCAAAATTAATCTTTGTGGCTACATTGATTTGCACTAAACTTCATGTGGCATGCAAAAATAATAAAGAAGTCTTTACTATTAACTTATGTACAAAATCTTGGTGAATTCCGTTAGTGAGCCACGTTAGATCCAATTTTATAACTACACGTGTTATCCATAATGCACATGGCACCAACTTAATTAGACCTAATTTTACACTTATTTGAAATATTTTCTTATTCTACTCTGTTTCAACTAAAAATCAATGATTCATACCACCAAATTATTTGTAAACCGCAATTAGAGATAAATAAATAACCCAACAAAAATTAATAATAAAACACAGTTCTTCATTAAAGTACTCTGTAACTATCAAATACAATAAATCAAAAATCCAAATACGTCTCTAAAATATATTCCCCCACGCAGCAGCATAGTCTGGGTCCATTAATATCTAAAAATATAACTTCAATTGTCTCAAATTCCAACTAATTAAACAAAAACAAACACTACAACACTCTTATTGAAGCCTCTAATTATAATTAGACTTAAGGGCGGATCCAAGGGTCGAGGGTGGGCCCTCAACTCCTAAAAATCCTCCTTACCATGGTAATTTTTTTTTATTTTTTATTTTTTATTTCATGATTATGCCTTCCCTCAGTCATGATTATGTCCCTCTCCCTCAGCTTCAGCCATATTATGCCCCTTAGTTGAAATTTGAAATTTTTTTCAAAAGTTGAATGTTCCAGTCTTTCAGAAGAATGAAATGGCGAAGACAATGAACAGTTCAAAACTCACCGTTTTGTGAGAATTACTCATTGCGTTTTGCTTGCAGCCCCGAGTTTGGAGTGGGGTTTAAAAAAATAATAATATAAATTATAATATTATATAATTGTCAAAAGAGTCCAAGATAAAGAAATATAATATTATATAATTGACACAAGAGTCCAAGACAAGGAAATATAATAATATCATTTCAAAATATATATATATAGATATAATTATATAAATTATAATATTATATAATTTACACAAAATATGGTCTAGGGTACCAACCGTGCAAGACAAAATGGAAAAAAATAAAAGAAAAAAAGATATGTAATTAATTTTTTAGAGTTAGATTTAAATTGTTGTTTTAAATTAATTGTTTTAATATTTATATGTTAAAAATTTTATTCAAATCAATATGAAAAAAAATCATTCAACTCATTTTTTTTTTTTTTTTTTACATGTCCGCACAAGAGGGGGAGGGGGGATTCGAACTAGTGACATCCGCTTCATTAGGCGTGGTCCTAGCCGATTGAGCTACCTCTTAGGGACATCATTCAACCCATTTAAAATAATGTCAAATGTCTATAAACATTTAAAATGTGGATTTAACTTCAATGCAGATGGGCTGCAAAACCCAACTTTTGCAGCAACCAATCCCTAGCTGACAACTCAATTTAAGTTCAAAAATTGCACCAAAATAAAATAAGCTCCAACACACTAAATATCTTTCAGTTTTTTTTTTTTTTTTTTCTTCTCTCCACACCTGCCGACACCATCATCATCACTTCTCTCATTTTTTTTTCTCTTTTCCACGCCACACCTTCTTCAGTTCTTCTTCTTCCCCTCTCTTTTTTCTTTTTTTTCTTCAAGCTGGGGTTCCATTTTTTTTTTCTTTTCTTCTTCTTCCTTCTCTTGTCGTGAGTCATCTTCTCAGGCGATTTTCCAGTGCTGGAGCCATTTTTCCGGCCTTTAGGGTGATAAAATTCCTAAAGGGTTAACTTTTCCTCTCTAGGTTCTAGATTTTAATCCAAAAACGAGTTTTTAGGCATTAGAAACGAGGTTTGAGGCATTAGAAATGATTTTTGAGGCATTAGAAACGGATTTTAGGCATTAGAATCGAGTTTTGAGGCGAATTTCGACGGGTCACGGCGGGTTCAGAGTCTGGTCACGGCGGTTTGAAGTCGATTCACGGTTGGCGAGAGGCCAAACCCACTGCCGGCGTGGGTCTGGCCAGATCCACGGCCGGCATGGGTCTAGACCAACTGCCGGCGTGGTTCTGGCAGTGGTTCTCCGGTGCATGGGTCTTTCTTTGGTTGTGGGTCTACCGGCATGGGTTTGTGGCCGTGGATCTCCGGTACATAGGTATTTCTTTGGTTGTTTGGTTGGGTTTATTTGGTGATGTGTCACCATGTGGTTGGATGCTGCAAAAGACCCCTTTTGCAGATAGACCGCATGGTAGGGACTCTCTTAAAATGTTAGTCTAAGTTAGTAAACTGCAATTAATGGGCTTAAGAATTTAATGTACGTTTAAATATGAATGTGATCATCTCCAGTCCATTTTGGACTAGAGGGTATCCAGTTTATGATCAGGATCTCTTTAAAAAGATCTAACAATCATAAAGATGCTACATGTCCTATTTATTAAAAAAATTTAAAAATATATAATAATATAATATTTTTAATATTTTTTTAAAAAAAAGTTGTTGTTTTTGAGATGGCCCTTGGGGTGGCCGAACCACCCCCAAGGCCAAGCAAATTTTTTTGAAAAAATTGATTTGACCATTGGGGGTGGCCAATCCACCCCCAAGGGCCATGGAAGCCACACCAGACCAGCGGAATGGGGGTGGCCGATGCCTTCCCATGGCCCTTGGGGGTGGATCAGCCATCAACAACGGCCAAATCAAGTTTTTTAAAAAAAATTGTTTAGCCGGTTGGGGGTGGTCGGAGCACCCCCAAGGGCCACCATTTGGCCGTGGGGTGGCCAAAGCCACCCCCATGGCCAAATTATGGCCCTTGGGGGTAGTCCAGCCACCCCAAGGGCCATCTCAAAAACAAAAACAAAAAAAAAAATTATTTTTTTATTTTTTAAAATATTAAATAATATTTTTTTATTAAATGAGATATGTAGCATCTTTGTGGTCATTGGATCTCTTAAAAGAGATCCTAACCATAAACTGGATACTCTCCAGTCCATAAAGGATCCCATTCCAAAATATTTATAGACACTTAGCACTATTTTTTTTTTTTATATGTCCATACAAGAGAGGGGAGGGAGATTCTTAGCACTATTTTAAATGGGTTGGAAGATATTTCTTTTCGACTGGTTTGGAGGAAATTTTTGTCCATATTTATATTGCTATTTAGCCTATTCTTGATAATTGTTTGTATATTTTATTATTTATGAATTTATATAGTTTTTGTATCATATTTTAATTGTATAAATATATAATTGTAATTATCTGAGATTATGGAGAAAAACAACGATTCTATTGAACTTCAATCAAATTCTAAACAACCTCATATTGAAGTAGATTTAGTATATCTGCTCGCAGATCCTTGCCTAAGAAAAAAAAAAGTCCGATTATCATTTTAGTGACAGAGACCAAATTCAAATAACATATCTACAAATAGGAGCTAGTCATTTTTTATATTTAATTATTTTTTAATATTTTTTATAAATTTTATTTTTTTATTCATAAAAAATACCCCCTATGAATGAACATCCTAGATCTGCCACTAATTACACTCCAACAACTTCCTCCCACATTCAGCTACCTGAGTCATGAGGATCCTTTACAATTTAAATTACAGATTATTCTCAAATTCTTTTTGATAACATGTCATTTTTATAATATATATGTGGCATTTTCTAATAGTTTCGGTGCAAAGAAACGTTAAAATCCATAATTTGAGAGTATACAATTTATTTAAAATTGTAGGGAATCTTTATTTCTCCTCAAGAGGTAGTTCAATCGGCTGTGAACCACGCCTTATGAAGCGGAGGTTACAAGTTCGAATCCCTCATCCCCCTACCCTTGCGTGGACATGTCAAAATATATATATATATATATATATATATATATATAAGGGAAGAGGGAGAATGGATTCGAATTAACGACCTCCGTTTCATGAGGCGTAGTACACAATCGATTGAGTTATTTCTTAAAGTCTGCTTAAGGTTAAACCAGCGTGTTTACATATTTTTTTTTAGAGAAAACCTTGAATCCGGTCCATCCTAAAACCCCCACTTTTATAGCCTCCACTAATAGTTTGACACATCGGATAAAGCAAAAAAATTGCACAAAAATACCCTACAAACAAATACACCAGATTGAAGGATTTAGCTAAGAGAGAAATGAGAGACCCAGCCCAGCCGTGGGTGGCTGCCACCCCACCCCTCCAGCAAAATGCCGCCGCCGGCATTCATGAGGCCACCGCGGCCGGAATCAAGGGAATCGAAACCCGTTCCATCCTTCTCTGTTTTTCCCCATTTCGTACTTTTCCCTTTCTCTTCTTCAATGAATGGGAGAGAGAGAGAGAGAGACGAACTGAGTGAGATTCTTAAATACGTTTGGGCTAAATCGTGTGGGTTTTCTGGTTGGTTGAGTATAAAATTTTGGTTCTAATTGAGATGTTCTTGGGGTTTGTTTTGAGGTGGTTTTGCTGGGGTGTTCTCTGACACAGCCGAATTGTGGAGTTTTGGGTTGTTAATTTTTTGGGTTTCGCTGGGGTGTTCTTAGCCAAGGCCGAATGGTGGAGTTTTGGGTTGTTAATTTTCTGAGTTGATTTCATAGAAGAGTTTATGTGTTTTGGCTTGGATGCTTTCTTGAGTGTTTGTAACAATGGAAAAACAAGATTGCTCTTGTTTGATTACATATGTAATGGGAGTTTTACTGGATTGCTCCATGAGAAGAGGATGTTCTTGGACTGGGATGCAAGGTTTTTGTGGCTGGGTTCGGCAAGAAAGTTGTCGGAGAAGGTGACCGTGGGTCACGGCCAGACCCACGCCGTGGGTCTCGCCGGACCCAAGGCTGGGTCTGGCGGTAGGGGTTTTTAGTCTGCTTTTTTCGCTTTGATCAGCCGTTTTTCTTCTCACTTTAGTTTTTTGTAATTTTCTTGAAAGGGTGATGTGTCAAATGGAGATTGGAGGCTGCAAAACAGCCCTTTTACAGATGGTCCGAGGAGGATAGGCCGAGGAGGACGCCTTCTTCTTCTTCTTCTATATTTTCTTCACGTAAGCATATGCTATATATGAGTGTGAAATGGAGGGAAGTAAGTCAAACTGAAATTATGGATTAAACTTAATTGAACGAGTAATAATGCAACGTGTCACTCTCATATTTTTCTTGACAGAGTTTATACCCCTTTAAAATTAATTGATTTTAAAATGATTATTAAATTTGTAAGAAATGATTATTAATTTTTGACCAGTTAATTAATAATTTTAAAATTTATACCAACATTGGTTTAATTACTCTAATTAACGACGACGAATACCTACTCAAACGAGTAGCTAGGTTCTGTCAAATCAATCAGCTCTCTCATGAGAGGTTGAATACCTACTACCATGAAAACGTTTCTCTTTAAAGATTAAAGATTCAAGTTATCCAAATACCTTGTCCAAACAGGTAAGTTATATCAAGATCTTTATATGTTAAAAGAAACTTAACCAACCGAATACGTTAATAGGGTTAAATTTACTTTACCCATGAAGTTTTAAGAGTTTTTTAATTCGAATATCAATATTTAAAAATTTGCAATATAATGTTTTTAAAAAAATTCAATTTAGACCTTCCGTTACTAATTTTCGTCAAATTGAATGAAAATTTATGAAATTATGTAATTACCTTCAGTTTTTTTTTTAAAATTTATTTATGTCCAATTAGACATAAATTATTAACGGATGGTCTAGTCGAAATTTTTTGAAATATTAAGGGAGTACATTACCAATTTTTAAATATTAAAGTTCGAATTAAAAAACTCCTTAAACTTAAGGGGTAAAGTGAATTTAACCCTTATTAATACTTGTAAACCCTAAAAAATGTTGGAAAAATGCGTGTGAAGTAGACTTTTATTTTCTTTTTATATCTTAAAAGTAATGTGATTTTTAAAAATATTATTGAACTATCATTTAATTTAAAATAAATTACTATTAAATTTTTATGTAATGGTAATTAATTTTTAAGAAATAAAAGTCAGACCCATAACATTACTATGACATATATATTACTTTAATCCGAACGCCATAATTGATTATCATCTACTTAATTAACTCAAGCAAGCTAACGAGCAAGATAGGATAGCTATTACATCAGCAATGGTTATAAACCTGAGGGGGAAAATCTCTTTGTCCGCTTACTTTTCAAGGTGATATTTGTCAGTAACTAACAAATATGACAGGAAAGGAAGATGGAGATTTTTCAAAGCAAACTACAACTATAAACAACTTTAATGTAACCTACTAACAGGGATCGAATCAAGATTTTTTTCTGAAAGGGGCGAAAGGATAAACAAAAATATATTAAGATTTACAATTAAGTTAATATAAAAAAAATAAAAAAAAATAGTATCCATTTGTTGTTTAAAAAAATATAGACAACATCAAATGAATAATATAATTATTTATGAACATATTTCAATTTTCACCTCAATTATCTAACAAAATCACTACAAGCATTTGGCCCATTAGCGGCGAGAAGATGTCGCCGCTAATGTGGTTGATGCTAATGGTTCGACGCTAATGATCAATAGCGACGACTTGTTTGGGTTGCCGCTAATGATCACTCAACCGCTATTTTTGGTCAATTAAAAATAGTTTGAGTTGGATCGTAAGTTGCTGCTATTGGTCTATCCAATGTCGCCGCTATTGCTCTATCATTAGTGACTATTGGTATTTCATTAGCTTGTTGCCGCTATTGTGAGTATCAGTAGCGGCGACCTAAGTGTCACTACTAATGATATGAGAAAGTTAAAATATATATATTTAAAATAAATTTTGGGTTTTATTGTATATAGTTATAGATGGGCTATTTATTAAGAATTACATGACTTTCTCCATGGATAGCTTTTGAGGATTCATTTAAATGGTTCAGAAAGAGCCATATATATATTAATTTTAAGGACACGAATCGTTTTTGAAATAATATGATTATATATCACTACAAGAAACAAGCTCATTAGCGTCGACAAAAAGTCGACGCTAATACTCCAAAAGTCGACGTTAATAGTATTAGCATCGACTTTTGGACGCTAATAGGGTCGATGCTAGAAGTCTGACTCTAAAGGTATCATCAGCGTCGACACCATGTGGACGCTAATACTCCACTTTTAGCGTCGACATCCTGGACGCTAAAAGTCCTTTATTTTGACGCTAAAACATGAGTGGACGGAATCCTTTTGGTCGACGCTGATAGCACTATCAGCGTCAACCTAAAGTCGACGCTAATACTATTTAAAAATTTTAAAAATTACTATTAGAGTCGCTGATAGTATTAAAAAAAATAAAATAAAAATAAAAATACTATCAGCGTCGACTCGATAGTCTCAATTTTTTTAAAAAAAAATAAATTAAAAAAAAATAAAACAATCCTAATAATTTAAAAAATTATAATTTTTTTTAAAAAAAAAATTAATTTTAAAACCTCAATATAGATGCACCTAGGCAATACACTTGTACGGACACATTAGGAAAATCCCTAAAATACCCCGTACTATACCGCGGGGGCGTTGCCCCCGCACCCCCACAACCTAATCATTCCCCCCCACAAACTTAATTACGCCCAAGGGCCAGTAGACTCCCGCTCCATGAACGTCGCTATCGCGACGTTCACTACGCTCCCGTCTACTTGGCCTTCCACTAATATTAATATAAGGGTTTAGTTAACTCCAACATAAATACTATACTACAAGAAAATATATAAGGATTATCAATGAGGCTGCATTGAAGTTCTAGAGAATAGGTGCAAAGTAACCTCTCTTACTCTTCTGTTTGCAGATGCAAGTAGCAATTATTGAAGTCCCATTAAATCTTAGATATTATATAAGTGCATACATGAAAGAAAAAACCATGAAAGAGATAAATGACAATGGGGTCTAAGTACAGTCATGTGCGCAAATAGAAGAAAAAAGAGCCAAAAAGATAAATCTTTCCATGTAACTAGGGGCATCTTAACCTTTCCACATCTTTCAATTATTTTTGAATTGCAATGGAGATGATTTCATGTACAAATTGACCAACACAGAATTTTAGGTAGACAAAAATATATCAGCAACTTTAAGAATTGGACAGCTTGGCTTCTTATTGAACGTAGAAAACAGTAGAATTGTCCATATTTCAAAGGTAATCTCCAAAGATATAATAAAAATGTCATAACAAAAGAATACCAAAAATGTCATATTCAAAAGATATATAAATGTTCCTAATGACAAAAAAATAATAAAAATGTTATGACAAAAAAATACCCTAATCCCTGAAATTCTGCTTTATCAACAGACTGTCTTACAATGACCTACAAGATGCCATTCAGAGAAACCACAAGCCTTTTTCTTACAACATGTCACCAGAAACAAAGGCAATTGTATTACAAAAAACTAAGTAGGAATAACATCATGATTCTGCCCTCAGCTGAAATTATCCCCAACTGATCACTAAATTATTTGAATACTGTACAAAACATATTATGGGACAGAACACATAACAACAGACATGCTTCCTTTGTCCTATAACTAAGATTCTACTAGTGAACTTCTCTTTGATTATGAAAATTTGATTTTTCTGAAGAAAAATGGTCCCGTCTACTTGGCCTTCCATTGGTATTAATATAAACCACCAACTCCAACAAAAAAAAAAACATTTCATCTTCTAAAACTCCATTAATTTTCATAATCAAATTATTCATTATTATTTTGTTAAGAACATGTCATTAGATCCATGGGAGAGATAAGGACCAAGAAGCCATATACTATGCAATGTAAGATAAAAAATGTTTTTTTGTACCATTAGCTGTATTACATATTCAATGAATAGACAATACATCAACACATATCACCGTGTCTTTCTTTAAAACTTCTACAAACTTCTACAGCCAACCAATCCAAAACCTAGCTCATTAGATTCCAGTAAGTTGATAAGCTTTGCTTCAGACCCAGATTTTGCTAAGTATTCTTTGTATAGATCCCCTACATGGGGCACACAAATCCAACAAAAACCCAAGAGAATTGTTTGATGACAATCTCACTGCATCAAGAAAATTCATATGATTTACATGATTGATACCAAAAGAGGTGATAGCACCAAGTAAAATATGATTTACATTAAATTAAAAGTATAAATACAAACATATATATATGGGGTCTGACAAGGGCACAACATGTCTAATATAACATTATGAAGAGAACTTGTCTCATTTAACCAATTGATATGGTTTACAATTATAGCTAAGTGGGGTTCAGGATTATACCAAGAAATAAGTTTGTCAGAAAAGACTTCCACAATGCTGAAAGATCCATAAGCTACAATCATTCAAAGATGAGATCATATTAGTAGCATGGTAGAGGCTAAAGGTCATGCACTTCAAGCAATTCAGCAAGCATTAAGATACTAGCAAGGCACAAAACAAGCATAATATTCAAAATTTACTAATACAGATGAAAGGTGATCAGAATTTTGGGAAAAGAAGAAAACTAAAGGAAAAAAAAAATATATTATGACCTGCCCAATATAAAAGCATCCTTTGTTGTTCATTTTGATATTTCCTTTCAATTGCCTTGAATGTAGAGTACACAGGTAAAGCAATCCCAATAGAACAGCTGCACAAGCAGAAAGCTAAATGTTATGTTGACACCAAAAACAAGTAATTTGCTTCTAGTTTGCAGTGAAAGAAGCACATTTCAGCAAGTAAAACATCAATGAGTATGATTAGAGCTTATATGATGAAAAATGCCCATTGAAAGACTGAAATTCTGCATGAACAAAGCAAAAGGCAACCTGTTTTCTTGCTGTTTCCAGCAACCTGAACAAAACAAAAGGCAACTCTATTACTTCCAAATCTTTTTGTTCAGGGATAAACATATAAAGATATTAAATAAGAAAATATGATATTTTTCTTACCTCTTTCACTTCTTCAACATCATCGTAAGCCTTAGTGGGTATCCCCA
>CM017328.1:32884802-32909585 GCA_006937295.1 Carpinus fangiana | reverse complement strand
CATTTTTTTAATTTTTAGATATATATTTATTTTTTATTTTTTGAGAAGACCATTAGCGTCCACTTTCTGTGTGGACGCTAATAGTCCTTTAAAAAAAAAAAAAAAAATTTGACAAGTTCATTAGCGTCCACTAAAAAGTGGACGCTAATGAGGACTATCAGCGTCGACTGTGAGAGTCGACGCTGATAGTCCACTATTAGCGTCCACATTCAGTGGACGCTAATAGTCCTTGGGTTTTATATGGTTATTTTTTGACAAGCTCATTAGCGTCCACTGAAAGTGGACGCTAATGAGGGACTATCAGCGTCGACTCTCATAATCGACGCTGATAGTCGATTATTAGCGTCCACCAAATGTGGACGCTAATACTCAACTATCAGCGTCGACATTTGTCGACGCTAATAGTAGTTTAGTTGTTGCTACTACTTTTCCCGCGTGTGAGATAATTCCTGCTAGTGTATTAGCGTCGACTTTTTAGCGTCCACTCAAAAGTCGACGCTAATACTCATATTTTGGTACATCTATTAGCGTCGACCTAATTGTCGACGCTAATACGTGTCTATCAGCGTCGACTTTCAGATGTCGACGCTAATTAACATAGTATTAGCGTCGACTTTTGGGTAGACGCTGATAGGGTCGCCGCTAAAGGGCTTATTTCTTGTAGTGTATATCCAGGTCAACTTGCATATGTGCACATTACACTTGTATGAAAATCATGCATGCAACATGTTTGAATCCTTAGGCACATATACGTAGACACTTAAATGTTTACAGAATTTCTTAAAACTTGCAGTAATAATATATTGAGAAGCGGGGCATCATTTCGTACCTCTAGACATCTTGTTTTATTGAATAGCACAAACGCAAGAATTCCTTACTCCCTCAAGTTCCCCATCTTTTGACACTAGCTATATATAAAGTATAAACATATATATATGAAAGGGTGAGAAAAATAAAGCAGAGTTTATGTAGACAGGCATCTATTGTAGTTAATACACAGTTTTGTTTTCAAAGCTTCAAATTTTTTTTTGTTGAAGTTGGAAAATGGAAAGTGAAAGAAAAACACCAACGTCCCAAGTCCTCAAGAAGAAAATGCAAGAGATTGAACAATTGATCTTCAATCTTTTTGGATTAGAAAGATAGAAACAAAAGTTAAAATTTAGAAACAACATCATGAAAACAATTAATTTACAAGATCAATTTAAATTTAAATCTAAAATTTAATTACATACCTAGTTAAAGTTAAAAACTGGAAAGGGAAAGAAAAAACACAAAGTTGCCAAGTCCTCAAGAGGAAAATGTAGGAGATCGCAGTCCTCAAAAAGAAAATGCAGGAGAAAGTGCAGCAGCCAGAACAAAACTGAAGCTTCAAATTAGTTGGTATGGTGGAACAAAACTTTTTTTTTTTTTTAATTTTTATTCTTTTCGTTTTTTTATTCTTTCTACAGCTTCAGCTTAGCTGTACCTCCTTTTTTTTTTTTTTCTGGCATGCTGCCAAGCCTGCCATGCGGCTGTACGTACACCTGTTACCTGTACGGTTGTACCACCCTATTAATTTTTCTTTTTGTCTTGCTTCTCTCGTTAATGAAACAGTGCGTATCAGTTCATCTTAAACCTCTGAAACTTTCAACTTCAACCTCTTTCTATGGCTCAAAAAAAAAAAAAAAAAAAAAACAACAACAAACAAACAAACTCTTAAGGACTGATAGGGCATCATTTATGGCTGATAGGGGGCATAATTTATTTTAAAAAAAGTAGAGAGAATTTTTAAGAGTTGATGGGGTCATATGCCTATCCTTTACCCCCTTTTCCTTTGCCAATGTTAGCGGCTACTATACTACTATTAGCGGCGACAATTAAGAGTCGCCACTAATGATCCCTAATTAGTGGCAACAATAGAATCATTGCAAATAATCTGGCCGCTAATAAGCCAAATGCTTGTATAATTTAATGCAATTTATGATCTTTTTCTTTTAAAAGGCAACACCTTTTTTCAACTCCCGAACATGTCGAATCACCCAATAATCAACTACGAAGTGTGGTGGTATGTTACGATCATAAATGTCTCACATGACTTTTATATATATATATATATATATATAAGTTTTTGGACACTTCAAAAGTTAGTTATACCAAATATTTGTATTTCCTGAAGCTCGAAAAAATAAGCTGGCTATATATTTAAAATGAATGTTATCTTCACGGTCTCTTGTGTTGTTCGAAGATCAAGGGGAAATTACAAGAATGATAGCCTTCAATCATTATACTTAAATCCATGAATGTACGGCCAACAGAATGCCTGACCAAATTTGATCATGACTCATGAACTAGATGTAGGGTGAATTAATTTACGTTCATGCTCTGGCGATAATCAGATGGCTAGAGCTGGCTTTTGGACCGAGTCTACAGTATAAATTACCCAATAAGTCAACAAAACCATGATCAACTAATTTGGAGTGTTCTTGATATAGCCTTCTCCCAATGAATTAAACAACCATGTTTGTTGTTATAATTGGATTACCCTAAAATTAAGGATTTGATGATGACTTGATGTGATTGAATCATTCTAAATTAAGAGATTTGATCTTCATTTATCTCATCAAATCCTGAAGTTTAGGGTTATCCAAATGCACTCTTACATTTGTTCCCATGCATGGATCACGTAAGTGACTTCGGTTGATTTTTGAGGCCTTCATCTGAATAATTGGAAATTTGGAAGGCTAAAAGACCTGGTCCTGTGGTGAGTGGTCCATTAATTGTCGAGTGGTATTGTTCTAAAAATAAGTTAGAATATTAATTAATCATTTCTTATAAATTAAGTTTTTTTTTTTTAAAAAAAAAATAATTGACAATTTGACGCAATTAATTTCGTGCAAGTAATCTTAAGTTTGAAATATGCATGCATCCGTGATTTACTTATTCCCATATATATGTATCAGTTGAAGAACTATATTACAAGATATTGACCTGTATGCATGGCAATCCCAATCAGCCACGTAGACATGCAGCAAATCACAATAAAATATCTCTAACAAAAATTCATGGTTATATGACTTCATGCTTTTTGCGACTTGAATTTCAAATACGTATACCCATTACCCACAATGAGAAAAACTATAATACGTGAGACAAGCACAAAAAATATCCAAACTAGCTTGGGGCGAGAGTGGCCACCTGTTTATCAAGGCTTCAAAACTAAAATGGATAACTTTTTCTCTAAATTCGGTTAAAGAAATTTCTTTCAATTCAATCTATCAAATTGAGATATGTTTACAATATATGCATATGAAAATCAAATATATTTTTAATACGTACGTTAATTTAATTAATCGACTGAAATAGGCTACGAGATATGTGGTGATCTCCATATTAACTCCAATTCTTTTGTGACTTCAGTAGAAGAAGACTGATCAGTCTATTCAGCTGTGTTGTGCTTAGTTTTGCTGGTTTTGTGTTTATTTTTGGGGCCTTGTTTTTGGCTCCCCGTTGTATATTTGTTTCGTTCTAGCTAATTCAACTAGCACTCATTCACAAAAAATTTAGTGCAATAAGACTCTTCTCTATACGTACGTCTACTTTAATTGAATGCAAACAGGTTGAGTCATTCGCCCGACAGAACTAGAATTAATTCATTAGGATGGCTCTGTTAGAGTATTAATGGAATTCATACTTTCTTTTTTTTTCTTATAAATTGAATTCACTTAACCTCTCCAACCTAGGTTGATTATGTAGTGCGTAGGCGTTTTTAATAGTGAAAGCTGGTAAAGTGGTCTTTTACAATTTCAGTGTATAAGAGCACTAGCAGCAGCTTAATTCCTTCTGATTTTCTCTAAGTTTAGGGAACAAAACAACTTTTTGCTTCCCTATCCAAATGTAATTCATAATAGTTTTCCTTACATTTTCCTATACCATTAAAATATTATTTCTTTATAAAATATTAATAATTCTACTAGTGTGATCAGTGGCAGAGCCAGAGATTTAATATTGGGGGAGCCGCTAAATTTTTTTTTTTTGGCATCTTACAAAATTTTCTCTAATCTAAAAATTTGGTAATTCACACAATATATGCATCACAAAAACATATTTATAAAAATTCATAAATATGTGCTCAAATTGATATATTAGAAATGTAATATATATTTTGACATATATATCCTCATGTTGCTAACAATATTGTTAGTTACTCTACTTTGACTGATGGTGAATTGGGTTGAATCTCTAAGGGCAATTCGGAGATTTTCAGTTATACCGTTAGAAACACAAAAATTCTGATATTATAATCTGGCTTGGAAATCACTCGAAAGTAAAGCTTGACCGGCAGCAGCTGGCCGGTCTGATCAAACGGGCAATTTGTTGCTGAAGGCATGGGCTGTCTGTAGAGTAATCTCATTCTCAATCACCTAATCATCCAAAAGCCCTTCCATGGCCTTTCTTGATCTTCTGCACTGCTATTTAAATCCACTCTACTCTCACACATTGTCATCATCTTCTTCTCCATCAAAAGAAAAAGAGAGAGATGGGTTCTGGGCTTTCTCCATCCTCTGCGCAGCAGAACGTGGGGGAGCCACGTCCATAGCCTTCATATAATTTTATTTTATTATTATTATTTTTTAACTTCTTGGGGGAGCCACGCTTTATAAAGGATCATATAAAAAAAAAAAAAAAAAATTTAACTTCTTGGGGGAGCCGTTGCTCCCCCTGGTCAACATGCCACTGAGTGTGATATGATCGAGAGTGCTCGATCTCATAATAATTCTAGTCTTAAATAATTTGGAGAACTTCAAATGCTCCTGAATTGTCATCAATTTTGTTGGAATTTAACAAAAAATCTTTAACGGATGGAGGACATTAAAAAAAATTAAATATTTAATACGCTAAATTGAGAGGTTTTAAATTTTAAAAAGGACATTAGAGCATCTTAAGCAGTAATAGCTATTATAACTAATCAAAAAGTATAATTCTTCATTTTAGCTATCTATTTTTTAATGCCAACTCAAACAGATTCTCTATTCTATTAGCTACTTGCTTTAAAATATTATTTCTCATTTTTTTTATTACATTATTGCCAATACTTAATTAAAGGAAAAAAAAATAATATTATATTATATTAAAATTCAATTTAATGTGTTACAGTGAATATCTACAAATAGCTATTCACTATAACAGTTAAGGTATAATAGTTAAATCTAAGCTATTCTGTTGGAACAAAAAAAATGACAAAAATAGTTAAATATAGCTATTTTCTCAATTTTAACTACACTGTTAAAAATACTCTTACAAAAGTTGTGATAATTTAGGGGTGGTATATCAAAGTTTTCCCTAAATAATTTGAAAGAAGAATGTCAAATAAGCAAACAGGCCGGAGATGATCACGTTTGGTGGATTTAATACGATCTATAGAAAAACGTGTATTAGAAGGTCGATTTTTCAGAGCCAATGATCACTTACGTTTTTCGGTCTAGGTTCATATCCAAAACTACAATTTGATTAAAATGAAAGTCAACAGGAGATTAAAAAAAAAAGAAAAAAAGAAGAGGAAGCCAATTACATTATTTGGTGAGAGCAGTTTGTCAAAGTCAGTCAACTTTGTGGGCTGTGATTGTGGAGCAAACTTCTTTACCTAGCACATGCACGTACGATCTCTTCTCCCCTCTCTCCTTATAGTTATTAATATATAGAGAGAGAGAGAGTCTTCTGCCTTTCATGCATGTCAGTCAAGTGTTCTTTTCTCTAGACGTACGTGCCAGTACTGCCTGTTGAAGCAGAAAAAATAGCAAACTACCCTTTTGTTTGTCTCAGGGGAACAAACTCACTTTCAAGGTACCTCTCTTTCCTTGTTATAAATGATATCTAAGGCCATTTTAGCTGCAAGCACATGGCGAGCTTCTTTTACCACTATTCCAACCAAAATCATCTCTGCAAAGAATTTACTCAATTCCATAGAGAAGAACCATCTCTGTGGTGAATAAGAAGCCTTTTGGGAAGCAAATTATTTATGACTTTCTCGATAACATGCCACATTTTAATATGTGGCATTTTCTACGTGTTTGGGTGTAGGGAAATGGATTAAATTTCATAATTTGATAATCTATAATTTATTTGAAATGGTAAGAAATCCTAATCCCTTATGAGACTATTTACTAATTTTTTTTTACCATATTAAAAACTAAAAACAATCTTTTTTTGATTTTTTTTTATTGTATAATTACTAATTAGAGGCTTTAAACGATTGCCTAAGTCATCTAAGGTGGAACTGGCCTCTGAATAGGGTTTATCATTTTTATTTTTATTTTTATTTTGAGGTTCTGTGAACATGTTTTATCACTCCTCACGGTCACGAATAGGCTGAGGAGGACGTCTCGCAAGAGCAATTTTAATTGAATGGTAATTTTAAAATTCATATCAATTTTGAAAAGACATCAAAAAAATAAAATAAAAAACCAATAACATAGGGTATAATTTAGAATTAATCTAATTAAACCACTGTGATGTGATGACACGTCAGACAACAAGACCTATTTAAAATTTCAAACAAGTACATTCTTTCAAATCAAGACCTCTCATACAATTGTTAGATTTGGTAGCTCTCTAGGGTTTCTTAGCTTCAGCCAGCCGCCACCCCTCTTCCAGAATGCCGTAACTGCAGGGGAGGAGGGATGCCATCCCTCCTCCCCAAGTCCCTTTCGCACCGGTCTCTAGTAGTTTACTTGATGTCCCTAGACCCGGTGCCCCCCGTCCCTTTTCCTCTTCCCCCGCCTCTTCCATCTCGGTTTTTGTTTTGATGTTTTGTTGTATTACTTTTCTGTCTGTTTTTGTGTTTTTTGGGTTTTTTTTTTTGCAGTTTCTGCCGATCTTCTCCGCGCCAGTTTCGCTGCCCTTTGTCCATTGCTGGGCTTTTTTCGCGCCCCCACCACGACGAGCTTCCACCGTGCTCTCTTTGTACGAGGTCAACGTACACGTGATCGGTTTCTTTCCCTGTATTTCTTTTTGCTTGTATTCAATTCTGCTGTTTTTCTTTTCCCTGTATTTCATTTGTTATTTGCTTGTAATAATGCTCTGGCCTAGATGGTTCGATTGGATACCCTTTGTTCCTGACCTATGTGTCATGAATGTGTATGTTACCCTAACTTTCGGGTCGAGGAGGAAAAATGGTCTAAACTTCTGTGTCGTGGATGAATGTGTATCCTAGCTTAACTGTCGAGAAGGATGAGTAGCGACATAAGAGGGTTTACCTCTTAGGGTTGTGGAATAAATGCTTCCTATGCAACTGATGACGTCTACTTGGTTCAGTAGTCTTTGAACCTGCCAAGCAGATTTGAATGTTTATCCTATTGTTTTAGTCGTTGGGTAGCGGATGTGTTTTCGAATTTCGTTGATTGGTTGGCCTTTGTTGTCTGGTTTATATGAGATTTTGTTTGGGACTTTGTAGTTTAGGCTACGGTTACTTCAGGACTTGCCCTATGATTGTAAGAGCTTTCGCACTTGAGTTTTATGAAATGAGAATGAGTTCTTTTCAAAAAAAAAAAAAAAAAAAAATCAAGATCTCTCATTAAAGGTTGAATACCTACTACGTATTCCTCCCATCAAAAACTTTTCTCAATAAAGATTCTAAGTTATCCAAATATCTTGTCCAAACAATTAAGTTCTATCAAGGTCTCTCTCATTACACTAGAATCTATTTACAAATATCTTGTCCAATCAAGTAAGTTCTATGCAAGATCTCTCTCATTACACTAGGTTTCATATTTATATGTTGAAAGAAACTTAACCAACTGAATACCTTATTAATACTTGTAAACCCTAAAAAATGTTGGAAAAGAGTGTTTGAAATAGACTTTTATCTCCCTTTTATTTCTCAAAAGTAATGTGATTTTTAAAATTATTATTGAATTATTATTCAATTTGAAATAGATCACTATTGAATTTTGATCTAATGATGATTAATTTTAAAAGTTACATCATTTTTAGGAGATAAAAGAAAAATAAAAGTCTTACACACATTATTATTGTGACATATATATATATATATATATTACTTTAATCCGAATGCCATAATTGATTATCAATCTAATTAACTCAAGCAAGCTAACGTTAAGATGGGGATAGCTATTACATCAGCAATGATTATAAACCTTAAGGTCAAAATCTCTTGTCTGCTTACTTTTCAGATTGATATTTGTCACATGTCAGCAACAAATATGACAGGAAAGGAAGATGGAGATTTTTCAAAGCAAACTATAAACAAATATGGCACCTTGTGGTGGTTGTTGAACCCTTATGGGGAAAGCTGGATTTGTTGTACGTATTCTTCGAGTCACATGCAAGCTTCATAATTTCTTATTTTGTCAACTTGAAATGACCTGAAATCATTGAATTGGAGCAAAGATGGAAGGCTTTCCACATCCAAAAGATTGCAATGACAATTCAAGTACCACTTGTACTGATCTAATTGGTGGATTAATTTGTATATGGGCCCTAGATCATTTGTCTCCTTCACACCATTTACAAGCTTTTATTACTTTTTCTAACCTAGCAACTTTAATATTGTAGAATAAACAAAAAATAAAAATAAAAATAAAAACAACCAACAACATAGGGTAAATTTTTTGAATTAATCTAATTAAACCACCGTGATGTGATGACACGTCAGACAACAAGACCTATTCAAAATTTCAAACAAGTACATTCTTTCAAATCAAGACCTCTCATACAATTGTTAGATTTGGTAGCTCTCTAGGGTTTCTTAGTTTCAGCCAGTCATCACCCCCCTTCCAGAACGCTGCAGGGAAGGAGGGATCTCCCCAAGTCCCTTTTTCACCGGGTTCTAGTAGTTTACTTGATGTCCCTAGACCTGGTGCCCCCGTCCCTTTTCCTCTTCCCCCGCCTCCTCCATCCCGATTTTTGTTTTGATGTTTTGTTGTATTACTTTTCTGTCTGTTTCTGTGTTTTTTGGATTTTTTTTGCAGTTTCTGCCGATCTTCTCTGCGCCGATTTCGCTACCCTTCGTCCATTGCTGAGCTTTCGAGCTTCCACCATACTCTTCTTTGTACAGGGTCAACGTACACGCGATCGGTTTCTTTTCCTGTATTTCTTTTTAGTTGTATTCAGTTTTGCTGTTTTTCTTTTCCCTGCATTTCATTTGTTATTTGCTTGTAATAATGCTCTGGCCTCGATGGTTCAATTGGATCCCCTCTGATCCTGACCTGTGTGTCATGGATGTTTATGTTACCCTAGCTTTCGAGTCAAGGAGAAAAAATGGTCCAGACTTCTGTGTCGTGGATGAATGTGTATCCTAACTTAACTGTCGAGAAGGATGAGTAGCGGCATAAGAGGGTTTACCTCTTAAGGTCGTAGAATAAACACTTCCTATGCAGCTGATGACGTCTACATGGTTCAGTAGTCTTTGAACCTACCAAGCAGATTTGAATGTTTATCCTGCTGTTTTAGTCATGGGGTAACGAATGTGTTTTCGAATTTTGTTGATTGGTTGGCCTTTGTTGTCTGGTTTATATGAGATTCTGCCTGGAACTTTGTAGTTTAGGCTACGGTTACTTCAGTACTTGCCCTGTGATTGTAAGTACTTTTGCTCTTGAGTTCTATGAAATGAGAATGAGTTCTTTTCAAAAATAAAAAATAAAAAATCAAGACCTCTCATTAGAGGTTGAATACCTACTACGTATTCCTCCCATCAAAAACTTTTCTCATTAAAGATTATGAGTTATCCAAATATCTTGTCCAAACAATTAAGTTCTATCAAGGTCTCCGACTCTCTCTCATTACACTAGAATCTATTTACAAAGATCTTGTCCAATCAAGTAAGTTCTATGCAAGATCTCTCTCATTACACTAGATTTCATATTTATATGTTGAAAGAAACTTAACCAACTGAATACATTATTAATACTTGTAAACCCTAAAAAATGTTGGAAAAGAGTGTTTGAAATAGACTTTTATCTCCCTTTTATTTCTCAAAAGTGATGTGATTTTTAAAATTATTATTGAATCGTTATTCAATTTGGAATAGATCACTATTGAATTTTGATCTAATGGTGATTAATTTTAAAAATCACATCATTTTTAGGAGATAAAAGGAAAGTAAAAGTCTTACCATTACAAAAAAAATCAAGTTTAATGGCATTGGAATAGTGGCACTTTTTAATGGCATTTGATCAATTACTTGGTTGTTAGCTAGAAATCAACATATTAGGGTGGAGGTTTAGTGACATTTTATAAAAAAATGTCACTAATCAAATGTCATTAAACCTGATTTTTTTTGTAGTGTACACACATAGCATTATTGTGACATATATATATATATTACTTTAATCCGAATGTAATAATTGATTATCAATCTATTTAACTCAAGCAAGCTAACGTTAAGATGGGGATGGCTATTACATCAGCAATGACTATAAACCTTAAGGGAAAAATCTCGTTTGCTTACTTTTCAGATTGATATTTGTCACATGTCATCAACAAATATGACAGGAAAGGAAGATGGAGATTTTTCAAAGCAAACTATAAACAAATATGGCACCTTGTGGTGGTTGTTGAACCCTTATGGGGAAAGCTGGATTTGTTGTACGTATTCTTCGAGTCACATGCAAGCTTCATAATTTCTTATTTTGTCAACTTGAAATGACCAGAAATCATTGAATTGGAGCAAAGACGGTAGGCTTTCCACATTCAAAAGATTGCAATGACAATTCAAGTACCGCTTGTACTGATCTAATTGGTGGATTAATTTGTATATGGGCCCTAGATCATTTGTCTCCTTCACACCATTTACAAGCTTTTATTACTTTTTCTAACCTAGCAACTTTAATATTATAACCTACTGTCAGGACGGAATCAAGATTTTTTATGAAAGGGGTCGAAAGCATAAACAAAATATATTAAGATTTACAATTAAATTAATATATAAAAAATAAATCTAGTATCCATTCCATGTTAAAAAATATATATGAACAACATAAAACAAATAATATAATTATTTCTTAATATATTTCAATTTTCACCTTAATTAATATTCTATCAAAATACAATCTACGATCTTTTTCTTTTGCTTGATGAGTGAAGAAATTAAGGTAACACCTTTTTCCAACTCCTGAACATGTTGAATCGCCCAATAATCGGCTACAAAGTGTACGTGGTAGTCTATTATAATCCTAAGTGTTCCACATGACTTATATACAATTTTAAATGTGTATATATAAATAATTTTTTGGGCACTCTCTTGTTGCAAGATGGTTTTTAAAAGTTAGTGCTACCCAATATTTTTATTTCTGTAAAGCTCGAAAAAACGAGCTAACTATATATATTCAAAACGAATGTTGCTCGATGATCAAGGGGCAATTACAAGCTAGTCGATGTATGCATATATATATATATGTATGTATGGCCATCAGAATGCCTGACCAAATTAATTTGATGATCAGATGGGCTAGAGCTGGTTTTTGGACCGACTCTACAATATAAATTACCCAATAAGTCAACAAAATCATGATCAACTAATTTGGAATGTTCATGATATAGCCTTCTTCCTACGAAGTAAACAACCATGTTTGTTGTTAAAATTGGATTACCCTAAAGTTAGGAATTTGATGAGATTGATGAAGATTAGATTACCCTAAAATTAAAGATTTGATGACTTGATGTGATTGAATCACCCTAAATTAAGAGATTTGATTTCCATAAATCTCATCAAATCCCTAACTTTAGGGTCATCCAAATAAACTCTCACATTTGTTCCCATGCATGGATCATGCAAGTGATTTGGGTTGATTTTTTGGGGCATTCATCAGAATAATTGGAAATTTGGATGGCTACAAGACCTGGTCTTGTTGTCCATTGTCGGGAGGTATAATTGTTCTGAAAATAAGTTTGAATATTAATTAATAATTCATTTATCATTTCTTATAAACTAAGTTTTTAAAATAATTGACAATTTCAAATGGTTTCGTACAAATAATCTTGAGTTTTAAGTATGCATCCATAACTTACTTTGCATCTTTATCAATCTCTGCAAGTTTAAGAACGGGCAATTGAACAAAACCAATAAGTGAATAAATTAAGAAATACAGAAAGTGGGACTTTAAAGATAGAAAGCCAAAATAAATAAATAAAAGATAAATGAATGAGTTTGGAAGATAAGGAACCCTTCACATATATTTTATTTTTGGGGAAACTTCAGAGAATCCTCCTAAACTTCCATCATTTTTGAAATACCTCCCTTAAACTTTAAAAACTCTCAATTTTCCCTCATGAACTTTCAATTGCTCTCAATTTGGACTCCTCCGTACATTCTAGGGTTTAAAATTTTAAAAAAAGACCAAAATACCACTGATTTTCATTTTTTTTTTAAAAAAAAATTTTGAAAGTTGAAATTTTAAACAGTGACTTTTAAACGGTGACTTTTGAATAAAATTTCAACTTCCAGAACGTTTTTTTATTTTTTATTTTTTTAAAAAAATCAGGGGTGTTTTGGTCTTTTTAAAATTTTTAAACCCTAAAATATACGAAGGGGTCCAAATTAAGAGCAATTGAAAGTTCAAGAGAGTAAATTGAGAGTTTTTAAACTTCGGGGGCCGAGTATTTCAAAAAGGGTAAAAGTTCAGGAGGGTTCTATGAAGTTTTCCCTTTATTTTTTGTTCACATTCACCAGTTTGGCGGCTAATGCCTTTTCTTTCGAATTGTAAATTCAGTAAAATTCTTTCCCAAGTAACGTTATCTACTATATTTTTATTTTGCAACTATCCCATAATATCTTGACACTCTTGCTGTTTATTAAATGTTCCTTCTAGTCTTTGTAGCTTTAATGCTTTGTGATTGTTATAATTAGTTCCATGCATGGCTGCTTCAAATTTGGCTTGGTTCCAAGATGTAGAATCTATTAGCTGAAAAGCACTATACTAAAGGCAGTAGAGAAGAAAGAAAGATAGGGCATTACAGCTTCAACTCAAGAAGTAGCATTCCCATCCATATCCGTTGGAGAACTATATTACAATATTGATGTGGCAATCCCAATCAGCCATGCATGTAGACAGCAAATCACATGCAATAAAATATCACTGAGTAAAATTCTTGGTTTTATGACTTCATGCTTTTTGCAACTTGAATTTCAAATACCCACTTGAAAGTGCGCACAATGGGAACAACTAAGTGAGACGAGCATAAAAAAAATCCAAACTCGGGGTGAGAGTGGCCACCTGTTTATCAAGGCTTCAAAGCTAAAACCAATGAATTTCTCTCTCTCTCTCTCTCTCTCTCTATATATATATATATATATATATATGAGTCGCATCAGTGAAAAGTATAAGGTTTTGAAAACTTCGCTAAAAACTTATATGATGAGAACAATTAACACGTAATATATATTGTGACTAGCTTGCTGAGAACGGTATGTTAGGTTGATAATGGAGCAAAATATTAGTCGTGATGATCACGACGGTATTGAATATTTTATGTATATTTCTAACACTAAACCACTCAAGTCTAAGAATAACAAGTTCTTTGTTTCATAATATATATATATATATATATATAGAGAGAGAGAGAGAGTAACCTTTTTAAGGTAAGGTCACTTCATGTACACATTCATGTAGAGCAAACTCCAGACCGTGATATTTACTTGTTGATCATGCATCCGCAGCCTAGAACAAATAAGGTTTACAATTGAACTAATATAAAATGCTAGTACTCCCTTCCTTTGATTCTTTTAAATATTTTAGCTTTCTTTTTTACTCAAGTTGCCTATAGAAAAGTTAATTAAAAAAAAAATTCTAAAAATTCTAAAAGTGTGATATGATCGAGAGTGCTCACATAATAATTCTACTCTTAGGCTTTGTTTGGTATTGGCTTTTGGCCTTTGTTTGGCCTTTTTCTATAGCAATATTTGATTGATGTAAAAAAACAATTTTTTTTTTTTTTTTTGTGAGAATAAGGTTGTATATTGAATCACTCATTATAATGTACAGACATTAATATATGTACACAACCAATGTGGGACAACACCACATATAATCTAAAATGATATTTACTTGTCATGCATCCACCTTGGTTTCCATTGATGCTTTAATGGGGCTGGCAGTTAAGCTATGGCTTACCTGGTCTTGAGGGTGCGCCTGAGGTTTTCACCGTCTAAGTCCCACCTGAGCAGTCCCCCACGAGTTGGTGCTACTATGATTACGCCAAGGTAGAATAGCTATAATTGGTCTCTCCCTCCAACCTTTTTCAATTAGGAAAAAAAAAAAATGCAAAGTATTTGATAGTTGGTTATGTAGATTTTGCTCATCACTGGTTGCACTCCTACTCATGCTAGCTACCACGTGAAAAATATTGCATTAATCTGGAGATCACCACATATCTCCTATTCCAGTATATTAAACTTACGTGTTGAAAATATATTTGATTTTCACATACATTTTACTATATCTCTGTCACAATTGATCTTCACTTGGAAAAGAGTGGAGCTTCAAGCTCCATAGAATTTTCCACATTGCCGGATGAAGATCGAGGACTAGAATCATCAAGGTTAAGATTCTGCTCAATCTCAAGAGCTCATATGAATTCTTTGAACATGGTTTACTGTAATAGGGTCAAGTAACATGTTTAATTTCTCTACGTTCCATGAACTAGGATGAGAGTAAATAAGATCAAAGACTTTACTATTCGGAATTGACTTTACTATCATATGGAGTCTTTCACATTATTTACCAAATTGCTAACAATTCAAACAAATAATTGTAGTGAATCTCAATCTCCAGCAAGGAATTGTGGGCAATCTAAATTCCCACATTGGAGTAGGTGTCATGCACATTCAAGGCATGCACCATATGGCAAGCTAATGGCTAATATAGTTATGCAACAAAGTACACATTACAAGGAGAAAAATATCGATACAAACAGAAGAAATTGTTAATTCTTGCCCTTATTAAGTGGTGTTGGTGACAGTTAAAGGGTATGGACCCTTTTTAGTTGGTGGCAGTTTAAAGCATATATACATATATGGTTAGCATGCACATCCAACATCCAGAACACCTTACCTCTACATTTGATTACAGGTAAAATACAAGTTATATGGCTCAAACAATGCAATATTAAATACTGGAATCCAACTTCTTAGTCTTGATCATGATCACATCTTCAATTTCTTCATCCTGATCCGGTACCCCACGAAGATACAGAACATTGTTGCATCTGCAGATCATGGAAAAACATTAAAAGATGCAGCGAGTTGTCTCAACATTGGGTTATTAGGTTTTTGTGAATTATATTTCCTCCAAATTTGACAGAAAAATGTCAAATAAGCAAACAGGAGAAGATTAGGTTTGATGGATTAAAAATAATAGTAATAGAATAATCTATACAAAAACATATTAGAAGTTTGCTTCAATCACCAAGCAAACTTCTTTACCTACCACACGATCTCTTCTCCCCTCTCTTTATATATATAGAGAGAGAGTCTTCTGCCTTTTATGCATCTCAGTCAAGTGTACGTTCTTTTCTCTAGACGTACGTGCCAGTGCTTCCCTTCTGTTTGTCTCTGGGGAACAAACTCAGAATTTATATTCCTCTTAAAAAACACTTTCAAGGTACCTCTCTTTCTTTGTTATAAATTATATCTAAGGCCATTTCAGCTGTAAACACATGGATAACTTCTTTTACCATGTTTTTTTGTTTGCTGCATAATTTCTTTCCGACACTGCAAATGATCTCTTGTTTCATAAATACAATATACTTGAAAAACACCTTGCATGTCTGAGTAGTATATTGCAGGTTTGTTACATTAATATAGAGGATGTGGAAGTTGAAGATAGCCGAAGGAGGGCCGGGGCTGGTGAGCATAAACAACTTCGTTGGGCGGCAACACTGGGAATTCGACCTTGACGCTGGCACTCCCGAAGAACGTGCTCAAGTTGAAAAGGCCCGCCACGACTTCAAGAATAATCGTTTTCGGACGAAACAGAGCGCTGATCTTTTGATGAGAATGCAGGTAGGTTAAAGTATTTGATTAAATTTACTTTTTATTATGAGTTCAAATCTTTAATTAAATATTCTTCGTGGTGTTAGGTGATCTCACTTATTAAAAGATGAATTTGAGTTCACAAATGAAAGGAAATATATATTAAATATTGGTTAAACGATTAAATTTATGTCTTTTTACCAACTTAAATTGATAATTTAACGATACATACCTTTACGGCTTTACCTATATATCTCTGCATGCATGCCTCTTCATTCTCATATAGTTTCTTTGAGAACCATGATAGGCTGTTAGTCTGTTAGTCTGTTACGGTTAACGTCCCATAGAAGTTACTACTGTTGGTGGTTACTTTTTATGTGGGTTGTATTTTTGTCAACATTGGTGTATGAATTTAGTGAACCCACGTGTGTGTGTTTTGGAAACTTGTATTCTCAAAATTAGGTTAAAGGTAACTTGTATGAAAAGTTGCTGCAGAAGAAATAATAGACATGAGAGCCAAGTATGTTCACCTCATCGTCCCCTGTTCTTTGTATCAATGATAAGATCATATGGTTGTGATTTGTGTTAGAATCTAGAAAATTTATTGAGGAATTTGACTTATTTTTCACTTGGACGTTTCTCTGTTTGATATATATGGAAAACTCACAGCTTAGGAAGGAAAATCCATGTCCACCAATTCCAGCGCCAGTGGAAGTGAAAGAAACAGAGGTGATAACAGAGGAAGCAGTGATTACTACAATGAGAAGAGCACTGAGCTTTTATTCTTCCATTCAAGCCCATGATGGGCACTGGCCTGCTGAATCTGCTGGCCCCTTGTTTTTCCTTCAACCCTTTGTATGTATTTTTCTCACCGTTCTACATACAGATATAAGAATGCCTATGCCTGCATAAATTGTTTGTTAAATCTAACTTAATTTCATATTATTATGATGACTCATATGCAGGTAATGGCATTATACATCACTGGAGGTCTCAATGCTATTTTTTCACCAGCACACCAAAAGGAAATTATTCGATACTTGTATAATCATCAGGTTTTATTCTTTTTGAACATAAGTTTGTGCCTTTGAAGTCCTAGCTAGAAAACTAAAAAGTTGGCTAATTTTTAAACTTGTGTATTTGTTGGATAGAACGAAGATGGAGGTTGGGGCTTCCATATAGAGGGTCACAGCACAATGTTTGGTTCAGCATTGAGCTACATTGCCTTGAGAATACTTGGAGAGGGACCTGAAGATGGTGAAGATGGGGCTATGGCTAGAGGCCGAAAATGGATCCTTGACCATGGTGGTTTAGTAGCTATTCCTTCATGGGGAAAGTTTTGGGTCACGGTATATATGTCGGTCTTATCTAGCTGACACCTAAAATTATAAGCACAGATTGAAAATTAAAATCAGTATTTCATTTTGTTTGCCAAGATTTCTTGATAATATGCATATGCTAGCCAAAAATTATTAAAGTAGCATATCCCTAATGTCCGAATAAAAGCATCATATATCGTGATGGAAGCGTTGCAGGGGTTGAAATTTGGGATACTCAATTGACTCTTTCAAAATGAACAGCTTGAGTTGAGCCACAAAGCCTAGAAAACTTATAATAAAAATATTAGATCGATAAACCTAGGCTTATAACCATTAATTAGTTTTGACAAATTAGCTAACAAAACACCTGACGAGAATGATGGAAGCATATTTACTTCCAACTGTATATAATCTTTAGCATATTGTGATTCGTGAACTTGTGATATAAAGTAGTCTCATTGATTTATCTGTCAAGTGAAAACTCAAATGTCTCATCTCATGGTGAAGGTACTGGGAGTGTATGAGTGGTCAGGCTGCAATCCATTACCCCCAGAGTTCTGGCTTCTTCCTAAAATCTTCCCCATGCATCCAGGTTTTTTCCACTCACTTCTTTTTGTTGGAAAGCACATTTAATAAGATAAAGGTGTATGTATCAAAGAGTTAGCCTTAGTGCTTTTATCTGATATTGAAGGTGTTCATTACATGAAATGTAGGCAAAATGTTATGCTATTGTCGCTTGGTTTACATGCCAATGTCTTATTTATATGGGAAGAGGTTTGTTGGTCCAATCACTGGATTGATTCAAACACTAAGACAAGAATTATATAATGAGCCTTACCATCAAATTAATTGGAATAAAGCCCGGAATACAATTGCCAAGGTTAGTTGAATCTTAATTCTTCTGCATTTCCTTTTTATCAAAGCCTCTGCACAAAGTCTTTGCAAAAATGTGTTCAACCAAGACAATTCCTGGTGATGTTAATGCATATATATATAAAACTCTCCCATGTTGCTAATTTAGGAGGATCTCTACTATCCGCATCCCCTCATACAAGATATGCTATGGGGATTTCTTCACCATGTAGTCGAGCCTATCCTGAGCTATTGGCCATTTTCAATGATGAGAGACAAGGCACTCAAAGCTGCAATTGGTCATGTACATTATGAGGATGAGAACAGCAGATACCTTTGCATTGGAAGTGTTGAAAAGGTCAATAACTAGTGTTGCATATTAAATCAAAATGAGAATAAATATATATATATCAAAGTAGTCATCAATGAACTGAATTGTCAAGGTTATTTTTATTGCAGGTATTATGCTTGATTGCCTGTTGGGCTGAAGATCCAAATGGGGAGGCATACAAGCTTCATCTAGGCAGGATTCCAGACAACTATTGGGTTGCTGAAGATGGCTTAAAAATTCAGGTTCTACATATATGATCACCCTTGCCTTTTTCAGTTACTGGTGTGTGCGTGACATGTCCACACAAGGGAAAGGGGAGGAGAATTCGAACTAATGACATTTGCTTTATTAGGCGTAGTTCACAGTCGATTGAGCTATCCCTTTGGAACGATCAACTATATTTTTATAATGCCTAATAAAGCAAAATCTTGGTCCATTTAAAATCAAATATTTTATTTTGAAATGTAGTAATAAATGATGCCTGGTTTATCTGATGCAGAGTTTCGGCTCTCAGATGTGGGATGCGGGTTTTGCTATTCAAGCAATTCTCTCTTGTAATCTAAACGAAGAGTATTGGCCAACACTTCGTAAAGCACATGAATTTGTAAAGGCTGCACAGGTCAGAAATATATGTCATATATGACATATTCCTTACATTGTTTTTCCAAGGATAATGCTTTAACTTAATCATGTTATTGTCTAGGTCCTAGAAAACCCTTGTGGGGACTTCAAAGCTATGCATCGTCACATAAGCAAAGGATCATGGACATTCTCGATGCAGGACCAAGGCTGGCAAGTCTCTGACTGCACTGCTGAAGGGTTGAAGGTACGTAATGCCTCAACTCTTATCAAAATACATTACCAAAAATACACATTCTCGAGGTTTTTTCAAAGCATAATCTGACATTTGCCAAAACCTTCTCCTTTGCAGGTGGCAATCTTGTTCTCACAAATGCCTTCAGACCTCGTTGGGGAGAAGCTGGAGACACAACGATTTTATGATGCTGTGAATGTCATTCTTTCTCTACAAGTAAGAAGTCAACCTTTCAAATTCTATTTTTGACTCACTTAGAAATTAAGTATACATATATAAAATGTTGTTTGGAAAACTTTTTTCCTACTTTTTGGTGCTTGGTACGACTGAAAAAAGCATGGTCAAACAAAAAAAAAATATTGGTTATCAAGAAAACCTTCTTTAATCCTTGTAAATTAGTTTACTGTTTTTAAGAACTATAAACTATTTTATAAGTTTGAGTTTCTCCTTCTCTCACATACTCCTTCACTTATAGTTCATTTTTCGTCACCACCAGAGTTTGCTAGTCATCATTGTCGTCGTTGATTTTCCCTACAAGGCAAACACTAGCTAAAATCGTTTTCTAAAAGAGTATTAGGAAAAATGCACTTTACCCCCCTTAAGTTTGACCTGATCTTTTTCAATTTGAACCTTAATGTTTAAAAATTTGCAATACACCCTCCTAATGTTTCAAAAATTTGCAATTCAAACCTTCCGTCACTCATTGCCGTCTAAGAAGACGGAAAATCCATCACTTGCGTCTCACGTGATTTTTTTAGTCCCATTCTCCCCAAATTTCCCCTAAAAAATAAAAAAAATTAATTTAATTAAATTTAAAATTTAAAATTTTTATTAAAAAAAAAATGGAAGAACAACTGAGGGTGGCTGTTGCCACCTCCTTGGGCCATTGAGGGGTGGCCGAAACCACCCCCTAACCTTTGGGTTTGAATTGCAAATTTTTGAAACTTTAAGAGGCATTACAAATTTTTAAACATTTGAATTCAAATTAAAAAAGAGGTCAAATTTCAGAGGGTAAAGTGCATTTTCTCCAAAATTATTTTACCGAAGACATTTTACATCAAAACAAACAAAGCGCTAAGCGAAAGCTGTTTTCTAGCTAAATTATCCACTTCACTTCTGAAACTTCATTATGTTTTAAAGTTTTAAACTTCATTATGAATAATTGACTTTCTTTCGATTGCTACTATAGAGTATCAATGGTGGGTTCCCAGCATGGGAGCCTCAAAGAGCATATGCTTGGCTCGAGGTAACTTCTCAAAGCTTGACAATTAAAAATCGTCTTCTTTTATGTACCCTAGCTGGCTGCACTAGTTAACATAATTTTTTGTATCTATTTTAATTTCTCAGAAGTTCAACCCCACAGAGTTCTTTGAAGATACCCTTATTGAGAGAGAGTAAGAAATCTTCAACACAACAACATATATATAATATATATACAAAGGTATATTGCTCATATTTGGTTCCTAACAACAAGGTTGTGTCATGTACCTTATAGGTACGTAGAGTGCACTTCATCTGCAGTTCAAGGTCTGGTACTCTTTAGGAAGCTCTATCCCAAGCACCGAAGGACAGAGATAGACAGTAGCATTTCCAAGGGAATTCAATACATTGAAGACGTCCAAGAACCTGATGGATCATGGTAATCTAAATTTGGAGACAATGTTCGAACTTAGAACATTTGCTTTAATATCAAGTTGAATTATCAGTCAATTGTCTCCATACACTTGAAATGATGTGACAATGAAAAGCAGTCATTAGTTTTTTTTTGTAAGATCTGATCTAAAAGCTGATTTTCACTATGTACCACATCATCAAGTTTTATTGCAATTATATCACATTCTACTAAATAGCATTAATCTATAAGAAATGAAAAATTTTAATATTTTAACCTATATTAAGTATTATTGAAGGAGAAAACAACATTTTTACAGGTATGGTTATTGGGGGATTTGCTACACCTATGGTACATGGTTTGCTGTAGGGGCATTGGCAGCCTGTGGGAGAAACTACAAAAATTGTCCTGCATTGCGCAAAGCTTGTGAATTTTTGCTATCAAAGCAGCTACCTAATGGTGGTTGGGGAGAAAGTTACCTATCAAGCCAAAACAAGGTATTGAACAGATCATTTCAACTTGAATTTAGATTCCCGGGCAACAACTATAAGAGAGTTTCTATGTAGTTTATTTGTCCAAACAAAGAACGCGTTATCCAAAACGAGAGGCGAATACACCTAGGGGCAGGTAGGGGCGCCCGCCCCTGGTAATTTTTTTAAAATATTTTTATGCCCAAATGTTCTACTAGCTCCTATAAAATAAACCCAAATTTCATATCTTTGACACTTTTAGCCCCTATAAAACTCAACTGAACTCAAATTTCAGCCTAAAAATCAGAGTAAATTGAAGGAGATGGTGTTTTACATTACTTTTTACTTATTAGGTTATCACCAAAAAAAAAAAAAAAAAATTGTGCTTATTCATTGTTGTTGGCTATTACTACACCGTGATTCTATTCTGTAAAACCTGTGATGAAAGTTCTTCTGTTTGAGCAGTGAGTCGTCTTCCACAGGCCACAGTTTCATTATATTTTATTATTTTATTTTTGCCCCTATTAATATAAATTACTGAATCCGCCACTGTCCAAGACTTGTTCAGACAGATGGGCTACATAAGAGCTCTCTAATATTTAGAGTCAAAATTGCTAACATGTCAGACAACAAGATTGTTGAGAATTTCAATCCAATATATATGTGTACTATATACCAAACCATATGAAAAAATATTTTTTTTTTTTTAAAAAAAATGGAGAATGAAAGGAAAGAACTCAAGTTTGTTTGTTTGTGAAATAGGTTTGGACGAATATAGAAGGCAACCATGCAAATTTAGTCCAAACCGCGTGGGCCTTGTTGTCCCTCATTGAGGCTGGGCAGGTCGGTGCATCATTTTCTCTTCAAATAGTCAACTATTTGTAGTGCACTATAACATAGCATTGTTGCATAAGAAGACCAAAGAATGTAATATTGCGTTATAGAAAGAAAAAATTTTACCAAAAAGAACTCTACATCCATGCATATGAACAGAAAATTGAGATCATTTACACAAATAAAGTCAAGAAAGTATATTATATATATGAAGCTTAGGTATTCAACTTTTAGTAAATAACAAACATACCCATAATATGTTGATTTTGGATGTTTTCACAACTTTAGGCTGAGATAGACCCAACACCAATTCATCGTGGAGTAAGACTATTAATCAATTCACAGATGGAAGATGGTGACTTCCCTCAACAGGTAATTCATTAATGTCTACTTAGAATCCAACACATTTAGATAAGTTCACAAAGTTTTCCTACTGTCTATGATATTAAATTGACATATGTCTTTAAAGCAACGATTTTCACATTCTTTTTAAGATATATGTCAGTTTAATGAGAAATGCTACTCTTTACACTCATTTTACACATGAGGCATTTTAAATAGTTTTCATTTTCTCTAAATGGTTGACATGGAAAGCCACTTACAACACTTGTTAGCCGGTGTAAAATGAGTGCAATAAATAAGTATAAAGAGTGGCATTTCTTCCAATCCAATTTGGAAAGAAAATTTTGTCTGTTTTAAGTGTTTGTGAGTTGGTCTTTTCTTTTCCATTTCTTTGTCAAATTAATTTCAAACATCTTATATAATCGATGGCTATTGGAAACAGGAAATCACAGGAGTATTTATGAGAAACTGTACACTAAACTACTCATCATATAGAAACATTTTCCCCATATGGGCTCTTGGAGAATATCGGAGCCGAGTTCCATTTGCATGATAACCTGAATGCCCAAGTTAGAATGGTCGATCTCTCTCCAATACATATGTACAACTTCCATGTAAGTTACCAAATAAATGCAGAAAAATCTCTACTATTTGAAAAATGTAAATTATGTCATGATTAGTTCTATGTGAGACAAACAGCAACTCAATCATGTAATGCAATATAATATTAATATATGCGAGTGTTAAATGTGCAATATCATGTAATATAAACCTTTTTTCTCTTTATGTTTCTCTTCTAAATTTTGCATGAGGGACCATGTTGCATCATCTTTGCATTCAACTTCAAATAAAGCACCTGTAATATAGTTACTTTTATTAAAGTATTAATTAAATAATTGAATTCATTATTTTTTATCAATTTAAATATTTTAAATATATAAATAAGTGGTGATTTACCATGATATTGGAGTTGAAGTACTTTTAAATTTGAATCTTAACACTACAAATTAATTTCTCATTTTAACAAAAATAGTGTTTGTTGTCTTTTGAGATAAGTGGTAATTTGATACTTTCAATCTTTTAAACTACGCCTTTCTTCAAAAAAAAAAAAGGCTCCAGTGTTCTTTTTTTCTCTATGAGAGGCCATGTGCCCTCGGTTTATAAGATGTAAACATGGAGGTAATTTTCTTTTAGAAAAAAAAAAAGAAAAAAAAGCAAAATCAATCTATCTGGCTACATTGATTCGTATTAATAAACAACAGTACACTTATTGAAACCTCTAATTCTAAGTAGACTCCAAGAACTCCCTCCCACATTCAGCTACCTGAGTATCTCAACTCGAGGAACCTCCTGCTAATTCTGAAAAATTTACAACAAATAAGGATGAGCATAAGTAATGGGATTAGGGGATTTGTAAGTTTAAACAAACTAATTCATGTTTCATATTCCAAATTATTGTGAGCAAACAAAACTCCCATAGAAATATTTTTACAATAAATTTATCCAAGGTCACCGTACGTTATTCCCCAAAGACATGCATCATTAATTATCACAAATCAGGGATATACTTGCAAAATGCTTGTAGCTTTAACTTTCAATGTCAAAATTAATCAAGATTATTGATAAATTATGTTCTTATTAAACTTCAATAATAATCAATTCTTCAAATAAAAATTCATACATCAACGGTTCTAAAAAAGAGCAATACTAAACACACTCCCAGCAACTTCTCCACACTCATTACCACACTTTTTTAAGTGACTTTTAAAAGTACCAATTAAATTACTGTTTAAAAAATATTAGGTTGGAGGAGGGGATATGGCCCGATCCTCACCATAAGTTAGGAGAGTGTTTTGCAATCCCTTTTCCCTTTGTTACTGTAGCTTACATGGATTGATTAAAAAAAAAAAAAATTGGTTTGGAAAAATGAAAAGTTTTGTTTTGTAGTGATTTTTTATTTGAATATAGTAAAAGGCAAATAATGTGATATAAAAAATAAAAATGTGAAAATGTTTTTATCTTGATTTTTTTTTTTAAAAAATAATAAGTGTGAATTGTGTTGAAGGGAGGGAAAATGATTGCCAAACAGCGTCATGCTAGCTTCTGTATATGAGAGGGACGGATTCAGCTTTCAATAAGGGGAGGGACCAAGGGCCAAAATTTTTTTGAAGAGGGACCAATTGACAAAAAATACCTTTAAATTTTTTTTTCTTAAAATTTGGGGGGAACTAGGGCCACTCCCAGT
>CM017328.1:32777282-32884795 GCA_006937295.1 Carpinus fangiana | reverse complement strand
CCCCAAACCTGTCCTTGAGCACAAGTATTGATCAAGATACAGTTGGTGGTGGTGACATACAACCACATTCATCCCTTGCTCCATATATAGCAACAAATTAATAACACATTACAAGGAGAAAAATATCGATACAAACAGAAGAAATTAATCAAATGAAATCATATCAGAAATATTAAAAAAATCAGAAGACCCTTACTAATTATTATGGAGAGAAGAAAGACAAACTGGGAAACCCTTTGCTGGAACGGGGGCCGACTCGATTTTAATTTTCTCATTCGGAGGAATTGGTTCCCATTTGAACATTTTCACTGCATAATGGAGAAAGACAAGAACAGTCACTCTAGCATACTGTTTTCCTGGGCACATTAGAGGACCTGCCCCGAAAGGAACATATGTGTAAGGAGATGGTCCATTTTCTTCAAATCTTTTTGGATTAAACATTTCTGGCTCTGAGAAGTATTCAGAGTTCTTCTGGGTCGAACCCACACTCCAATATATCTGAAAAACAGACGGAGAAAATTTGATATCATGGCAAATATATAGGTGAAGAAGCTAGAATAGAAGAAGGCCATCACTTACCTTCCAACCCTTGGGAATGACATAACCTTCGTAGGAGAAATCTGTCTTGGCTAGCTTCTCTAAATGCACCTTGAACAATTGTTGTATGCCTCATCACTTCGTTCACAAAGTTCCAAGTGTACTTCATTTTTTGTATGTCCTCCCAACATAGCACTTCTCTTGGTTTCATTAGCCCTATTATCTCTCTTTACTCTATCATGCAGAAGAAGTTCTACGTATAAGAACTTCTCTAAATATATATGTTACATGTATTTATTATAATTTAATTAAATAAAACGCAACTTACGGGTATTTGGTAATTTATTCCAATAAGAAACTAATTGTAGAATCAAATCAAAATTGATTCTTATTCTCGTTCTTATTTCTCGATGGGAAGAATAAATAAGATAAAATTTCGATTAATTGAGGCTCTATAGTCTATATATAGCCTCTTCTATAAATACAGAGCTTATATATTTCATCAAAAAGTATTGAGGCTCTAAGATTAGCTTGAGCAAACAAGACTAGAGGCATTTTCGCTACATATTTTAAGCATAATATTTGTTTGTATGCTAACACTACGAGCTAGTTTCGTATATAGACCCATGAATTTAATAAATAAATAAACAAAAGAAATAATACCTCTTACAACTTCATCATAGACATGTGGCATCTCAGCAAGATATTTCATAGAGAAAGTGATACTAGTGGCAGTGGCAGTGTCATGGCCCCCAAACAGAAATGCCAAAATCTTGTCTGCGATCTCCAATTCTGTCATGCCAAAATCTTGTCTTACTTTAACCAAACTTGATAAACTTTGGAATGCTCAAGGAGATTGGTTGGATTCTTTATGATGCTATCACGCAATATCCTGGTGGATGAGGCAACTGCTAATGTGAAACATGAAGGATACATTAACGGATCCCTATAATTAAGCCCATGAGAGGAATAAAAAAGATCTATATATAGATAAATTTTTCTAAAATTATACTCTAAATTCAATAATAATATCAAGGAGAAAGTAAAAATTAGTTTGTAAAGTGGAAATGATCGATGTTTAAGGTTTGGGTATTTCAATGTAATGCTTTTTTGCTCATTCTTTTCATTGATGCAATCTGAATTTATACACATGAAATAATATACAAAATAAAGGAAATAATATACAAAATAAATTAGAGATAATAAAAAGAGATTGCATTTCCTTCCTTGGATAGCACTAGCCGTTGGGCTGTTGTGAGTTGCTACAAGTGCTTGATTTTTGTTGTTGAAAAACGCTAAACAGATAAATATCACAGTTTATTCGGAATTAACGGATATTTAAATCTAAGCAAGCAATCACCAAAATATGAAGAATCAAACACACAGGATTTTGGTGACGAAGAGGAAACCAATTAGAAACCGATCTAATTGTAAAACCTCTCCGGGGCAGCCAAACCCAGAAAATCACTATCAGAAAATTATCCAGAGATTACAGACACTAGGAACACTTACAACCCTTTGCAAGACCTCGGCTCTGTAAGATCGACAAGCCTCCAACTCGTCTCCTTGCTCACAATCTTCTTCAACGTGATTCTCCTTTACCGGACCCTTCCGATAGACTTCTCAATTTACGCTCACAAACAAACTAACAAAGATCCTCTAAGAGGAATAATTAGGCTCACAATAATTCTCTCTTTAAACACAGCCTCTCACGAACTCTCTGGGGGTGAAAATTCGTGCCTCTCTAATTCTATAGAGATGTATTTATAATAGCCTCACAATCCCTAGACCTAGGACACAGTTTGAAATCATTTAAAACTGTTACAGGTACGGGATGTCCGGACATGTTAATTGGATGTCCGGACATGGCCTTGCGGAGCTGCTTCCTGGAATTTGTGTCCGGACATCATAGTAGCATGTCCGGACATGGCCTGCAGAGGGAGAAAATCGCATTCTGGAAATGCTGTCCAGTCTTGATCAACAGCTCCGATCGATAAGCGTTTGTGGTCCGATTGAGCTGAAACTTTGCAGGCATGTTCACGACACATGAATCCTCATTATGAACGGTGGAGATTGGATTCGGATCACTCTATATTAGTGTTTGATCTCGTGAACAGTAACCTCTGTATTTTGGAACCGAATTGAGCCAACAAAAAAACTAACAAACTCCCCCTTTGGCAATTCGGTGACAAAACCAATATGTTGAGTCATCCCATCATCTCCCCATATTTACTCCCCCTTTTTGTCACAGATTGACAAAACGTCTCCATGATTCCTGAAACACTTCACAAAACACATCAAACATATCGAGAACAGGAATAAAAGTGTCACCAACACAAAAATACTCATGATCAAAACTTAGAAAAATACAAGAAGTATAAAATGCAAGATCATGAAAGACATAAACAAAACTCCCCCTCAATGCATGACTTAATAAAAACGAGAAACTTGAAATGAACAAGGTTTCTCCCCATCAATATATGACTCAAAAATCAACAAGAAATTGGAAATCAAACCATGTTTCTCCCCCTCAAAAGTCAAATGAACACACATGATACACACATCAAAGTCTCATGAATTTCAGCAATGAATAACCCAAACATGCTCCAAATATGCAAAATATACATGAGACTTGAAATGAAAAAAAATTGAAATTGCTTAACCCAAGCCAAAGAAAAAATGTTTCATTCAACCCACGCTTGTGTGTTGTGTGTGTAAGCCATACAAAAATGGAGTTTCACCACAATGAGGTTTTGACAAGTATCTCAAATCAAAAGTCAAACCTTATCATACTAGGGCCTAGCCACTCTCATCCTATACAAATCTCTTTGTAAAACACTTTGCACAAGTTTGACACAGTGAAATAAATTCCTTTTGGAATGTGATCTTTTGATTTTATTTGTTTCACTATTTTGTTTCTTTTTCTCTATGAGAAAGTGTCCTTAAACATGTGGTGCTTATCACAAGCAAGAAAGCAGGAAATTTTTAAGCCCTAGGTTCAACTAGCATATGGTCAATTTGAAACAAATACTAGTCAAAAACCTCATATGGTTACCCAAAAAAAAATATAAGCTTTAAATGTGCACAATAGATTAAGCATAGGCAAAACGTACCACATAAGCTCAGGCTTTAGGTAACCACAAAAACAAGTCCATTGAACAAGAGTTCATCTCATACATATTAAGAACATTCCAAGATGCAAGGGATTAAATCCATACAGGCAGCATGAGAATTTAATGGACTATCTAGGTGCATAAGACAAAAGAAGAAAGAAAAACAACTAACTAACCATATTTTTGTCTTTTTGAAATTTTTTTAACAAAACAAAAAAAATGCACACAAAAAAAATTAAACAAAACAAAACAAAAACAAAGACAACATGCTCTAGGAAATGCAAGGATAAACAGGAAAATCAATCCTAGGCATGTTATTGACTCACCTAACATAAGGTGAGTTCATTACCACTCCCCTTCAAGGGGTGAATGGTTTCATCCTTCCTAACCCACACTTGAGTGATTTTAGGTCTAGGTTTATGGACATTTTCAAACTGGTCTAACCTAGATAGCACTCCTTTCATCATCGTGACCAAACCCTCACAATCTTTCCTAGATACAGAATTTTTATTCTTATGCACATGAGGTTTCAAATTAAAACAATGAGGTCGAATGTGACCCACTTTTCCACAATGATGGCATGTAGGGACAAACCTTTGAGAATGTAATTTCCTAGGAGGATGCATGACTCTAGGCTTAGGTAAAGATGCATGAGGTACAATAGAATTTTTCTTACCTTTCTTACCTTTCTTACCTTGCCGAGTCGGAGAAACTGTTGGCTTTCCTTCACCTGGGGATTCTTCTACTTTAACTGGTTTAACAAACACAATCTTTGAAGTAGGAGCACGGTTAGAAGAACAAGATGCAGTTTTATCAAATCCTAAACCAGATCTGTCACTAGAACGCTTCTGAGCATGCAACATTTGATTAAGCTTTTCACTAGAGAAAGTACTCAAGTGATTTCTAGTTTCAATCAGATCATTTTGGAGGGATTTATTCTTAGCAATTAACACATGATTTTCAGATTTCAGAGAATTGCAAACAGCATGTGAATCACTCAATTCTTTCAGCAAATTATCCCTTTGAAGTTCAAGATTCTTGACATCCTTAACAATTTTTAGGTTAGTATTTCTAAGTGTAGAAAAATTTTCCCTCAAATTGTCAAAGGAGTTTTGAAGGTCACTAACCCTATTTGATTCATTATCATAAACAGACTCAACATCTGATTGATTAGAATCATCAGAATCATAGGAAGCAACAAATGCTACATAATTAGGAGAATCATCAAGAACCTCCTCATCAGTATCACTCATGGTAATATTGAAGGCTTTTTTATTATTTGGCTTATTACTCATGAGGTTAGCACAATCCTTGCGCAAATGACCATAGCCAGAGCATTCATAACATTTTGGACCACGTGGGTCTCTTTCTTCTGGCTTTTCAAAACTCTTGGGAATTCGATGTCTAAACTTATAGAACTTTCTAGCTACCAAGGCAAGTTCCTCATCACTTGGTTCCTCATCAGATAACTCATCAGAGTTCTTCCTAAGAGTTCTAAGGGCAAGATCCTTATTATTCCTAGGTTTAGACAAAGAAAACTCATAAGTTTGCAAGGCACCAACTAACTCTTCTATCCTCATGGTTTCCAGATCAGTGCATGACTCAATGGCTGTTACCTTCATTTTGAATCTTTCAGGGAGTGATCTCATAACCTTTCTAACTATCTTAGTGTCAGAAACTTTCTTTCCTAGATTTATCATGGAGTTTCTAATTTCACTAAGTTTACCAAAGAAGTCATTAAAAGTCTCATCCTCTAACATTTCAATTTTCTCAAACTTAGAAACTAACATTTGAAGTTTTGCAGCTTTAACAAGATTTGTTCCTTCATAAGTAGTTTCTAAAATCTCCCATGCATCTTTGGCACTATCACAATTTGAAATTCTAGAGTGCTCAGTTTGTGAAATTGCTAAGTACAGTGCATTCATAGCTTTGTCATTCGCCACACGAGATTTGTTTTCAGCAATAGACCATTCAGTTGTCGGCTTATCTGGAGCTTGAAATCCAGATTCAATAACAGACCAAACGTCTATTGATTTTAAGAAAAATCTCATACGGGACTTCCAATAGCCATAATTTGATCCATCAAAGTTAGGCACAGTGTTAAGGGTTTGAGACATTTTAGACAACAAACAAGGATCACACTCAGGAAATTAATCCAAACAGAGTGAACCCGCTCTGATACCAATTGAAAAACGATATGCAGATAAATATCACAGTTTATGCGGAATTAACAGATATTTAAATCTAAGCAAGCAATCACCAAAATATGAAAAATCAAACACAAAGATTTTGGTGACGAAGAGGAAACCTTTTAGAAACAGATCTAAAAGTAAAACCTCTCCGGGGCAGCCAAACCCAGGAAATCACTATCAAAAGATTATCCAGAGATTACAGACACTAGGAACACTTACAACCCTTTGCAAGACCTTGGCTCTGTAAGATCGACAAGCCTCCAACTCGTCTCCTCGCTCACAATCTTCTTCAACGTGATTCACCTTTACCGGACCCTTCCGATAGACTTCTCAATTACGCTCACAAACAAACTAACAAAGATCCTCTAAGAGGAACAACAAGGCTCACAATAATTCTCTCTTTAAGCACAGCCTCTCACGAACTCTCTGGGGGTGAAAATTCGTGCCTCTCTAATTCTATAGAGATGTATTTATAATAGCCTCACAATCCCTAGACCTAGGACACAGTTTGAAATCATTTAAAACTGTTACAGGTACGGGATGTCCGGACATGTTAATTGGATGTCCGGACATGGCCTTGCGGAGCTGCTTCCTGGAATTTGTGTCCGGACATCATAGTAGCATGTCCGGACATGGCCTGCAGAGGGAGAAAATCGCATTCTGGAAATGCTGTCCAGTCTTGATCAACAACTCCGATCGATAAGCGTTTGTGGTCCGATTGAGCTGAAACTTTGTAGGCATGTTCACGACACATGAATCCTCATTATGAACGGTGGAGATTGGATTCGGATCACTCTATATTAGTGTTTGATCTTGTGAACAGTAACCTCTGTATTTTGGAACCGAATTGAGCCAACAAAAAAACTAACAGTTGCCTTGTTAAGTATGTAGCTGTTGCAATGGTTTCCTTGTGAGGTGTGGTGGATTTAATGGTGATTGGTTCATTACGCCCCAGCAAGCAAGACACGTTGCACACGACGTTGAGCTTGGTTCGCATGAGAGAGAAAGGGGAAAAGGCTGTGGGTTTAATGAAGATGTCTACAAGGTTGTCTTTACTAGAGATGAAGCGCACGACTAGAGTGTTGGAGGCAACTTTATCGCGGACAAAATGGAAGTCGATTTCAATGTGTTTGGTGCGGGCATGGAATGCAGGATTGGTAGATAAGTAGGTGGCTCCAATATTGTTGCACCAGAGTGTAGGAGGATGGGGAAGAAATATACCAAGGTCACGGAATAGGGATTGGAGCTAGATGAGTTCAATGGTGGTGATGGCGAGGGTGTGATATTCAGATTTAGTGCTAGAGCGGGCAACGGTGCGATGTTTGCGAGAGGACCAAGAGATAAGGTTGGGACCCAAAAATACACAAAAACCACCGGTGGATTTTATGTCATCGGGGCAGCCGGCCCAGTCAACGTCAGAGTAAGCTTGAAGGGTACAGGACGGTGACCGGTGGAGGAGGAGTCCATATGTGATGGTGAATTTGAGGTAGCGGAGGATGCGCTTCACGGCTTGAAGGTGGATAGAGGTGGGCGGGTGCATAAACTGAGAAACTTTGTTGACAGCAAAGGAGATGTCGGGACGAATGAGGGAGAGATATTGGAGGGCACCAACAAGGCTTCGATATGAAGAGGGGTCATTGAGCGGATCCCCAGAGAGTAAGGATAGGGTATGTGCGGTGGACATAGGTGACTTGACAGGTTTAGCATCAAACATGTTGCTTTTGCGGAGAAGATCTAGGATATAACGTTGTTGAGAATAAATAAGTCCGTCAGGTGTAGAAATAGCTTCCATGCCAAGAAAGAAATGAAGAGGGCCGAGATCTTTTATGGCAAAGTCAACTTTGAGCAATTGTAGGAGGGAAGTGGTCCCATGAGGAGTAGAACTAGTGATGAGGATGTCATCGACATAGATAAAGATGTAGGTAGTATGCTGAGGGGTGCAACGAGTGAATAAGGAGGAGTCAGAACGAGACCCGACAAAGCCAAGCTTAAGAAGTCGATCACTGAGGCGAGAAAACCAAGCACAAAGAGCTTGTTTCAAACCATACAACGCCTTGTGTAACTTGCAAACATGAGTGGGATATTGGGGATGAAGAAAACCAGGGGGCTGAGCCATATAGACATCTTCGGATAACCACCCATGGAGAAAAGCATTTTGGACATCAATCTGACAAATGGGCCAGTCGGAGGAAATGGCCAGGGAGAGAACAAGGCGGATGGTGGTGGGCTTGACTACTAGACTATAGGTCTCTCAATAGTCAATGCCAGGTTACTGGTGAAAACCCTTGGCGACGAGTCGAGCTTTGTAGCGATCGATGGTTCCATCAGCATTGCGTTTAAGACGAAAAACCCATTTGCAACCAACGATGTTGGTATTGACGGTGGGAGGAACAAGGGTCCAAATGTCGTTGCTAAGTAGCTCATCAAATTTTGTGTTCATAGTAACACGCCAAGTAGGATGTTGAGCAGCAGAGGAGTAGGATGTAGGTTCGACATCATCGGTGCATGTGGCGGCAGTGAATGCCTTTGGGAGAGGATATCGAACGTGACCCTCTATGAGATTTTTAGGCTTGAAAATGTTGATCTTGGAGCGAGTTTGCATGGCATGTTGTTGTTAAGGGGGAGTTGGTGGAGCAGTCTCTGCTGGTGCAACCTGTGTACAAGAAGGAGAAACAGTGTTAGTAGTAGTAGGTGCTAATGAAGAGGGAGAGGTGACATTAATGAAAGTGGGAGGTGGTGGTGGAGTTGGGGAGGGACTCCGTGGGGACTTGTGGATGCATTGAGGAGCCTGGGAGGGTGGTTTAGGGGAGGTAGGGAGAGAATAGAGGAGAGTGTGTTGAGGGGGTGGATTTAAAATGGAAGGAGAGGAGCGAGAAAAAAGGAAAAGAAGATTCATAAAAAATGACATGACGGGAAATATAGAGGCGACCGGAAGGAAGGTGAAGACATTTGTAGCTGCGATGGGAGGGACTATAGCCGAGGAAGACGCATTCGGCGGATTGATAAGCCAATTTGTGTCAGTTGTAGGGGCGCAAGTATGGCCAACATGCACATCCGAAAACCCGTAAAAATGTGTAGTTGGGCCGAAGTTTAAACCACTTTTGAAAATTGGAGAGGTTATGAAGGACTGGAGTAGGTAACCTATTGATGAGGTATGAAGCTGTTTGGAAAGCTTCAGCCCAATAGGTTACAGGCATGGAGGAATGGGCTAGTAAAGTGAGGCCCATTTTGACTATGTGCCTATGTTTGCGTTTGACAGACCCATTTTGTTCGTGAGTGTGAAGGCATGTTAAACGATGATGGATTCCATGTGAGGCAAAAAGATGGCGAAGTTTTTGAAATTCGCCACCGCCATTGGTTTGAATGGATTTTATTTTGCGATCAAATAGCCTTTCGACATAAGCCTGAAATTTAGGAAAGATAGTAAAAACATAAGATTGGCATTGGATGGGATATAACCAAGAAAATTTGCTAAAATGGTCAACAAAAATAACATAATAATGAGCACCATTATTTGATAAAATAGGGGAAGGTCCCCAAACATCAGAAAAATTAATTCTAGGGGAACATGTGATGGGTGATCAGACATGGAAAAAGGAAGCTGGTGACTTTTGCCACGGCGATATGCGAGGCAAAGTGGTAGCTTCTTATTAGACATGATAGGTAGGTGAAATTGAGACACAACTTGACGAAGTATTCGATCAACAGAATGACCGAGACGCGCGTGCCAATCATGAGAAGAAGCATGTTCACTAGAAAAAACACTAGGTGGTGCAACTAATGTAAAGGGGGACCATTGATAAAGTCCATTCTTACTCAGGCCTTTGTGTAGAATCTTCCTGGAGATGCGATCATTAACAAAAAAACAAGAAGGGTGAAATTCCATGAAAGCATTATTATCCAAAGTAAATTTTTGCACAGATAACAAATTTTTTGTAATTTTTGGAACATGCAAAACATAACGTAAAATAAAATTAGGTTGAGAGAGTAGAGAAGTGCCAATATTTTTTATGGCTAAGCGGGTACCATTGCCCACTTGAATTTGATCGTGGCCATCATATTCTTCCTATTGAATAATCAATTGATTTGAATCGAAGGTGACGTGGTGAGAAGCACCAGTGTCGGGATACCAATTGAAATCCCGAGATGATGTGGCCATTGCATTATAAGCTATCAGATTTAGGCCAAGGGCCTGATAGGCTTGGTTGAATCTGTTGTAACAAATGAGGGCCGAATGACCCAATTTGCCACAGACTTGACATGTGGGTCTAGACCTTGAGGAGCCCACATGAGGATTGGGACTGTAATGAAAAGGGGAGGGACCCGAAAGTCCTCCCTGACCTCTAAACACAGAGGCGTGAAACTGGTGGAGGCGCCCCTGTGGTCGTGGTCCTTGGCCGGAGGAGCGCTGGAGGGCTCGGTGATTGTCACGGCCACGTTTAAAATTTGGGCTTCAAGCTGCAACGTTGGCTGTTGGAAAGGAGGAGTCTTCTTGATGATGTTTTGCAATCCAGGATTCATGGGCTAGGAGATGCCCAAACAGTGTATCAATGGAAAGGGGCTCCACACGAGTGGTTACAGAAGTGACAAATGGGTCATATTTAGAACCCAAACCACCAAGGAGATAGGAGGTGAACTCAGCGTCACTGATTTGTTGTCTGGCAGCGGCAAGAGTGGCGGTGGTAATTTTGATTTGGTGATAATAATCTGAAATGCTCATATTTCCCTTCTTGGCATTTGTAAGTTGAAGACGAAGGGTCAAGATACAGGCTTGAGATTCTAAGGTGAAGGTTTGATCAAGGTCTTCCATAGCTCCTGGGCTGTTTTACAGCTGATAACTTGAGGCAACATTTCGTCGGAGATGGAGGACATCAACATGCTGAGAACCAATTGATCTTGGCGGAGCCATTGAACGGTGTCTAGGTCTGTGGAGATGGTGAGAGTGCCGCTAGGTGAGGTGGAGACTTGCGGGATGGGGGTATTTGTCCCGTCAATGAATCCATAACGGTTGTGACCGCGGAGGAATGATTCCACAAGGCGACGCCAGGTCATGAAATTTCCCTTGTTGAGCTTGGTGATGGATTGGGCAAAGTTGGAAATAGGAGTTACGGGAGGAAGTTGTTGGGCATTGATGGGAGGGAATTGTTGGGTATTGATGGGAGGAAGTTGCTAGGCTGGTTCGGTGGTGTTTGGGCTAGTTTCGGTGAAGGTTGTTTCTGTAGAAAAATAGGCCATTTGAGAGGAGCAGTAGGTGTTTGAGAAAAAAAAAAAAAAAAAGACGACGTGAGTCGCTCGTTCAAGGCTCTGATACCGTATAAGGTTTGGGTATTTCAATGTAATGCTTTTTTTGCTCATTCTTTTCATTGATGCAATCTGAATTTATACACATGTTTTTGGAGAGATTGCAAAGGAAATAATATACAAAATTGCATTTCGTTCCTTGGATAGCGCCGTTGGGCTGTTGTGAGCTACTATAAGTGCTTGATTTTTGTTGCCTTGTTAAGTATGTAGCCGTTGCAATGGTTTCCTTGTGAGGTGTGGTGGATTTAATGGTGATTGTTGGTTCATTACGATGGAACACCATGATCATGATAGTTACGCCACACAGAGGTATGCAACATATGCTGAGAGTATGCGAGGATGAGACATCCCTTATTTACACTAACAAAGGAACTCTATTTTCCCCATACAAACAACTTAGCAAGAAAACATGACACTTTTATTCCAAATCTGAAAATGGAGAAAATAAAATACCCTGTCAATCACTCAAGTATGGTCAACTAGAACGTTGGATAGCAAATTGGCAATAACAGCATAATAGAGATGACAAGATAGTTATTTACAGTATTTTAATTTTTTTCAAAAAATAAAAATAAAAAATAAATCAGTGCACATAGACAATGAGATAGTTATGATGGAGGGTCATCAGCGTCCACCCAAAAGTTGACGTTGATGACCTACTATCAACATCCACATCAAAAAGTGGACATTGATGATAAGTCATCAACATCCAATTTTTATGTCATCGCTAATGTGTCTTTTGAGAAAACACATCAGGGTCGACATGTGAGTCGACGCTGATAGTTTATTAGTAGGGTCGACATTTGTTGACACTAATAGTTAATTGTCGCCGCTAATTATTTCTCACCTCAAACTGCGAGCGGCATAATTTCCCACCGGGATATATATTAGCTTCGACTCCAAAGTGGACTCTAAAATTAAGCATCATGCATGGTAGACTGAATAGTGGACGCTAATAAGCCCATATTAGCGTCCACTGTGAAAAGTGGATGCTAATAACGTCGCCACTAAATAGCAACTTTCTTGTAGTTCGCATGCACTATTACTTGAGAAAAAATAAAGTCGTATAAATAAAATTTGATTTGGAGAATATTGTGTATTAATTATGTGATAATAGATGAAAAGTATCTTGCTCTTCTGTTATTTATGGGTCTTATGCAAATTGAGTTTGTATTCACCTCATGCCCATATTATTATATTAATATTGAAAAAAAATTAATTAATTAATTACTCACATAAAATAAGTACGTAGTTTACAAAAGATGTTCATAATTGCTAAATTTTACTTTCTATGTAAAACTGTGAGCCTCATTGAACTTGAAGAACAAGGATATGAACTTCCTGGCCTTGGCAGCATCATGTTCACTGGGCACAAGTGCCGTACGTGGAGGGGAAGAGCTTTTGAACCGAGGGAGGCCACCAGCATGAACAACGCTCCACCATTTGCAAAGATGAATCTATGTTGGCTTGCTATGAAGAAAAACATAAAGCAGAGGAAATTAAAAAGTGAAAAAAGAAAGAGAGACACAAAAATCTTTGAATTTTTGAATCCATGGTGAGACATTTAGACTCTGGAATACATGGGTATTGGTCTAATATATAACATGCTCCACCATCGAGAGAAGAAGACACTCGAGAATCAAGAACAAACATGTAGAACAACTGCATCAGATCTTGTATAATTCGGTGCATAAAAGGTACTAAATAATTTGTTTCAATGTGCATTATATTTTGAACAATTTACGTGATTCAATACATGAACTACATGCATCCACAAATTAAAGCCCTAAATACTACATTTTGCTTTTACTTACTTGATATTTTTATAATTCATTCTAACATTGGAGAATAATTTCAATATAGGTGTTAGAATGTATTCCGAATATATTTTGATATTCACTATAATTGCTGATTTGATCTTATTTTCTGTATATATGTTGATAGTATTCTGTAATATTATACATTAATTGTGTGATTGTATTTCTTAGTTTATCTGGCCTTATTCAACTATAAATATGCCCTTTTTTTTTCTTTTTTTTTGGACATGTTCACACAAGAAAGGGGAGGGGTGATTCGAACTAGTGACATTCGCTTTATGAGGCGTGGTCCCAGCCGATTAAACTACCTCTTGGGAACAATATATGCCCCTTTGTATACAATTCAAAACACACAGAAATACAATATTCAGTTTATTCTTCAATTCTCTAGTTATTTTTAACATGGTATCAAAGCATAATGATGTATTTCATGAACATACTAAACACATTGAGATCGACTGTCATTTTGTGCGCCATCATCTTTTGCAAGGAACTCTCCGTCTTTGTCCTATTGTTTCCGCTGATCAATTAGCTGATGTGTTCACCAAAGCACATCCACCTAGACGGTTTCGTGAACTTGTTTCCAAACTCAAGTTTGCATCTAGATCACCACCTTGAGTTTGATGGTGAATGTTAGAATATATTCTAAATATATTTTGATATTTACCATAATTGCTTATTTGATCTTATTTTTCTATATATATGTTGATATTATTCTGTAATATTATATATTAATTGTGTGATTGTATTTCTTAGTTTATTTGACATTATTCAACTACAAATAGGCCTATTTATATACCGTTTAAAACATACAGAAATACAATATTTAGTTTATTCTCCAATTCTCTAGTTATTTTAACAATAGAAAACATGTTCTAACAAGTGTGACCCTAGTTTGCTACTTTCTTAAAATAGGATTAAAATGATGTCCCAACATGTAAAGTTTTAGATAGTTGGTTAAGTAGATTTTGCTCATCACTGCTTGCATTGACGGATCGGGATCCCCGGCAAAGGGGAAAAAATTGCCCACAATTTTTTTTTCAAATCCTAACCATTCAATGTGATCCAAGAGTTCATATTGAACCACGTGTCCCACTATTATCAAAATAAAAAAGTATTATTTAAATTTTAAAAAGAAATTATAAAACAAAATAATAAAATAAAATAATAAAAATTTTGGGGTGACCGGCCACCCCATTTTCGCCAAAGGGGGTGGCCGGCCGGCCCACCCCGGCTGAGCCATTGGGGTGGAAAGCCATCCCCAAGGGCCAGCCTTCAAAGCTGCTATTTTGCAGCAGCAGCCCAAGCACAAGAGAGACAGACTGAGAGGGAGAAGAGAGCTGGAAAAAGGGAGATCGAGAGAGAGACCGTGAGGAGGAGAAAAGAGGAGGAAAAGAGAAAGAAGAGGGGTTGTTTCCCTCTTGCCCAGACCAGACCCGAGAGAGATATTCAGAGGAGAGAGAGAGAGAGAGCTGGAGTTAGAGAGAGAGAGTTTGAGCTAGAAGAGAAAAACCAAAGGAAGAGGGAGAGTGTTCTCCTGCCCAACCAGAACAAGAAAGAGAAGGAGGAAAGAAAGAAAGAGTACCGTGGTGGCCAGGTCACCGGAGATGGGCAGTGGTTGAGTTTCCGGCGACGTAGCAGTAGACCGGCCCTCAGTTGGGGTGGGCCGGCTACCCTTATGGTAAAAATGACCACCCCAAAATTTTTATTATTTTAGCATTTTTTTTATAATTTGTTTTTAAAATTTAAACTATAATTTATTATTTTATTGATAGTGGGACACGTGGCTCAATATGAATCCTTAGATGACATTAAATGGTTAGAATTTGAAAAAAAAAAAATTGTGGGCAACTTTTTCCCCGATTGCCGGGGATCCCGATCCATTCACTTCCCTGTGGGGTGCTCCACCTTTGACCTTAGAGGCATGAGGCATCCGCTTGTTTTTGGAATTTATTTTTCTCAATACATTTCCAATAACCTTTTGCCATTTGTCAAATGTCAGTGATGGTCAGCAAGAGTATTAATGGGAATTCTCACAAGTCACAAGTCCAAGGAAAAGGCTAGCTAAGAGTAGGGATCGCTGTTGGTACGGTCGATGTAAGCATTTTTATTTACCAATTTGTAAAAGTTATTTAACTGACTTTAAATAATTTTAACTTTTTTAGTTAATTAGTTAGCCGGTTAAACTAATTAATTGTCAATTATATATTTTTATGCTAAAATTTATCAACTTTCTTATAACTACAAAATCAGCAAAGCATATATGCTTTATAAATGAAAAATAAATAAATAAATAAACAAATAAATTCATAGAACACTGATCAAAAGGACAACAATAAATTAGCTGGACAAAAAGAAATTAGGGTGTGTTTGGAAATGGACTGGACTGGAGGAAGTGGATTAGTACTGTAATAGATTTGATTGATGTGAGAAAAAAAATAAGAATGTTTTGTATAGAAAAGTGAAATTTTTTGTTTTGTAGTGATTTTTTTATTTGAAAAGTAATAAAAAATGATTGATGTGATATAAAAAAGTATGAATGTTGGGATTGATTTTAAAAAAAAAAATTTGGGACTTTACAAAGTCCAGTCCAGTTTCTTGGCAAACATAGCCTTAGTTTTAGTTTTCTTTTCAAATTTATAAGTCTTTTTGTCTTATTAAAAAAAACCTTTTGAGTCATTTTTGTCTTTTTGTTGGCCTTAGGGGGACATTATCATTTTTTTTTTTATAGTTTAAGAAAGACATTGACACAATTGATAGTTTGAGATGAGTGAGGCTTGTATACTTTTCCTTATATTTTAGCATAGATCTTTGGGCCAAAAAAATTTAGTTTGGCCCTCAGCCTGTTAAAAAGCAGTCCAAGAAAGTAAGTATACAAACAAGCGTTGTAGCATATGGCCTTAAGAAAAATGGTCCCATCTGAATTTGGTTTAAATTCACGCCAAAAATGTTAATAATATTTCTCAGTTGGTAAACAAGTTTATCTGCAAGACTTTATCGATCATGAAAATAGAACTTTAATATTGTGAGCATAGTGTACGTAGTTCAACATTCACACTTCCCGGGATTATCAAATTTTATGAATTATGCCAATAGTTTGTAAGAACCAGACGATCAATTGTCTCTCAACTTATTTATTGACTTGTTGTACCATGTGCTTATTCTTTGTGTTTCTACCGCAACTACAAAATTAGCATTTTCAGCATTTTTTTTTTTTTTTTGAAGTAAAATTTCATTTATTCATTCATTCATAATAAATCAAATATTACAGCTATTAGCAATTACTGCGACACAAAGAAATTCAGGGTACTCATCCATAGATGTTTGGATGACCACTTTTACCGATGAATGTGCCGCCATATTTGCTTCCTTTTTAGTATGCTCCACACTCCAAGTTTGGTAACTATGCAAAACAATCTTAGCATCTTCGATCAACGTACTATATCTCTACCACAATTGATCTTCACTTAAAAAAACGTGGAGCTTCAAGCTCCATAGAATTTTCCACTCTACGGGATGAAGATGGAGGACTAGAATCATCAAGGTTAAGATTCTGCTCAATCTCAAGAGCTCATATGAATTCTTTGAACATGGTTTCTGTAATAGGGTCAGATGAACATATTTAATTTCTCTATGTTCCATGAACTAGAATGAGAGTAAATAAGATGAGAGACTTTAGCTTCTGGAATTGACTTTACTATCATATGGAATCTTTCATATTACTTATCTAAATTGCTAACAATTCAGACAAATAATTGTAGTGAACCCCAATCTCCAGCAGGAAATTGTGGGGGATCTAAATTCCCATAATGGAGTAAGTGTCATGCAGATTCATGGCATGCACCACAGCAAGCTAATGGTTAATACAAGCAGAAGAAATTAACAAAATGAAATCATGTCAGAAATATAAAACTAGAAACCCTTCACTAATTATTCTGGAGAGGAGAAAGCCAAACTGGGAACCCTTTTGCTGGAACAGGGGCCAACTCGATTTTAATTTTCTCACTGGGAAGAATTGGTTCCCATTTGAACATCTTCACTACGTAATGAAGGAAGACAAGAACAGTCACTCTAGCATACTCCTTTCCTGGGCACATCAAAGGACCTGCCCCAAAAGGAACATATGTGTAAGGAGAAGGCCCATTTTCTTCAAATCTTCTTGGATTAAACATTTCTGGCTCTGAGAAGTGTTCAGAATTCTTCTGGGTCGAACCCACACTCCAATATATCTGGAAAAATAGATAGACAAAATTTGTTATATATAATGGCAAATGAAGAAGATGGATGAAGTAGCTAGAATAGAAGGAGGTCATCGATCACTTACTTTCCAACCCTTGGGAATGACATAACCTTCGTAGGAGAAATCTGTCTTGGCTTCTCTAAAAGCACCTTGAACAATTGTTGTATGCCTCATCACTTCGTTCACAAAGTTCCAAGTATACTTCATTTTTTGTATGTCATCCCAACATAGCACTTCTCTTGGATTCATTAGCCCTATTATTTCTCTTTGCTCTATCATGCAAAAGAAGTTCTACGTATAAGAACTTCTCTAAATATATATGTTACATGCATTTATTATAATTTAATTAAATAAAACGCAACTTACGGGCATTCAGGAATTTATTCCAACAAGAAATTAATTGTAGAATCAAATCAAAATTGATTTTTATTCTCGTTCTTATTTCCTGATGGGAAGAATAAATAAGATAAAATTCCAATTAATTGAGGCTCTATAGCCTCTTCTATAAATACAGAGCTTATATATTTCATCAAAAAGTATTGAGGCTCTAAGATTAGCTTGAGCAAACAAGACTAGGGGCATTTTCACTACATCTTTTAAGCATAATATTTGTTTGTATGCTAACACTACGAGCTAGTTTCGTATATAGACCCATGAATTTAATAAATAAATAAACCAAAAAAATAATACCTCTTACAACTTCATCATAGACATATGGCATCTCAGCAAGATATTTCATAGAGAAAGTGATGGTGGCAATGGCAGTGTCATGGCCCCCAAAAAGAAATGCCAAAATCTTGTCTGCAATCTCCAATTCTGTCATGAACCCATCGTCGTCGCATGGCAAAGCAATCATTTGTGATAGCACGTCCTGTGTTGGAGACGCTAAATTGTTTGCCAATGCTTCCCTCCTCTCCTTAATAATCATATAAATCTCTTTCCTAAGAGCTTCTGCTGCTTTTGTTGCATGATAAAATGGTGTACCCGGGATGTTTAAGTGGACAGATAATATGCCTTTGGTGAGAATATTGAAGTGGCACAAAAACTTGGACAATTTCTTCTTGTCATCGATGCTCATAAATAAATGGCAAGCTAAGGTGAATGTGTGCATTTTCACTAGAGGATGTACCTTAACTTCATTTTTGCCTTCCCAGTCATTCTTGAAATGGGTTCTTGAAATGGAGTCAATTGCTGCCACAAATTTGTGAGCCTCATTGAACTTGAAGAACAAGGATATGAACTTCCTGGCCTTGGCAGCATCGTTTTCAATGGGCACAAGTGCTGTGGAGGGGAAGAGCTTCTGGACCGAGGGAGGGCGCCAGCGTATGAACAACTTGCCATCATTTGAAAAGATGAATCTATTTGCAGCAGCACCAGAAAATATGATGAAATTCTCACCAAGAATACTAGTTTTGAAGACTTTTGAGGAGTGTTTGGTTGTTCTGTTGAGACAAAATTTTCCACTGCTCCCTCTTGCATTGCAGCCAAAAATTGAAGGGTTTCGCCAATGATTGGCCAGCCGAAACTTCCAGGAGGGAGAGTGACATTTTCTTTGGTTGCATATGCTAAGGAATAAATGCCAAAAGAAATGGAAGAAGCCAAGAGTAGGGTAATCAAGAAGAAGAAGAAGAGGAAGAGGAGCTCCATGTTGGGAATTATTAATTGAGACACAACCTGTGAGGCTGTGATCAAGTTCTCACCTACCACTGACAGAAGAAAAGGCAAGAAATCAGTCACCAAGGGATTGGGGCCATTCATGAAATTTATTTTCCATATGAATCAAAGTGTATTCCCTGACCATATGAATCATTGAATCAAGTGTGGAGAAATAGAAGCCATTTTTGTTACATGTGTTAAAATTGGTTATGGTACGTATCATAGCATTAAAATAATGTGAATTTGTAAAGAATTGTAGTACCCCAAGCATTTTTTTTCTTTTTCTTTTTTGTCATTTTTAGTTAATTTTCTTTGTTATTTTTCTCTACTTTTTTTTTTTTCTAATTAAAAGGGGGAAAAGGTTACAAGGGAGGGTTATTTTTCTCTTTTGTAAATACATTTTAGTGTATATCAGTAAAGTGTTGTAGTATCCCAAAAGCTTAAGTCGATAGAAAATGATAAATTTAAATATTAAGGAAAAAATCAAATTTAGTTCCGAATAAGTTTTTATGCAATTTTAATTTATTCTCTAGGTTTTCAATTTTGCCACTTAGGTCCTTTGATTTTTCTTTAATTTCAAATAAATCTCTCCATCAATTTATCATCCAATTAATTAATGGTAGAGGAATGCTACACATCCCCAATTTTTTTTCCCAAAAATGAGTTCCTAAATGATGTGCCACCATCTTATGAGATTTATTATTTTGGGAAGTGTGTCACCAACTCATGGAATTGTAATACATCATTTGGAAACTCATTTTTTGAATGTATAGCATTTCTCTTAATGGTATGTCACACATCAACTGTATCTATTGCATGGCACAATTATTTTAAATTACCAATTTATCGTAAATTAAAATTAAAATAATTAAAAACATTTTTTATTAAAAAAAAAAAAAAGGTGGGTCATTAACTGGTAAATGAGGGCCGCCTCTCACCACATAGCTTGTTAACTTGTCAAACAAGACCATCATTAAGGCATTAACTGGTGAAGGGGGGCGCCTCTCACCACATAGCTTGTTAACTTGTCAAACAAGACCATCATTAAGGCATTAACCAGTGAAAGGAGGCGCCTCTCACTACATAGCTTGTTAACTTTGTCAAACAAGACCATCATTAAGGCATTAACAGGTGAAGGGGGGCGCCTCTCACCACATAGCTTGTTAACTTGTCAAACAAGAGCCATATGACATCAATTACTTGGTTCAATATAGCATATCATTAATTAATTGGATAGTAAGTTGATGAAGAAACCTACTTTAAACCTTACGGTCATGTAGGACACTTTTTCCAACCTTACAGTCAAAATTTTGTTTTGTTGCATCTAATAGTGTACATGATGCCACATTTTAAAAAATTGTAAATGACGTAACAATATGTACACCATTAAAACTGTAAAATCTAATATGAACCATAAAACGAATCATATCCATTTCTCTGGTATCGAAGAGGTTTCCATACACACCATAGCACTTTGAAATCTATTTGACGATTCAATAAAGACTTGTGGGAGGATGAGGAGATAGGCATAAAAAAACAAGGTCTTGCAAGAGTAGCTTCACAATTCATAACATCTCACCAGGTTTGAATACCAGACTTTTCTCAACAAACATTGCAAACTATCAATATCATTTTTTTTTCCCCTTTCCAAAAGGAAAATAAAGCACACAGAAGAAAATTCTCAGAAATGTATGATTTTACATTACAGTCATGGACATTATCTGCCGAGCAAGACCTGGATCTTGCTCCAAGAGCTCCTTAAGGTTGTTCTCCACCTCCACCATCTGCTTTTCTAAATATTCCTTCGACGTCTGTCCGAAGCCCAACAACAGAAAATATTTGCACCAAAATTTCAAAAGAATGAGAGAAAATTAGTATATTGTCTTTCAAAAGAATGATGATTAGCTGCAGAACTTAAGCGAGGCTGGCCAGGCACAGCTAAGGCCAGACAAGTAGGGGAAAGATTGGATCATTCAAAACCTTAAATAGTAGCTAATTTCCATGGCAGTAAATAATCTACACGGTGCTAAGATAAAAAATCAACATGTAACATTTTCCTGCAAACCTTCTTACTATAAACTCTTCTATTTGTTATTCCTTAACTCATCCATAAACTTGGTGACTTTTTTATGGAGATCACTCCTAGAGCAAAAATTCATTAAGCCTGTTTCGTTGTTTTCACTCTACTTTTACTTCATACCTGATTGTGAATCATTTAAGGTTGCTTAAGCACACTAGGTAATCATGGCATTACAATTTCATAATCTTTTAGATAAATTCAACTGAACAAAAACTAGATCTTTCATTATCGAAAAGAAAATCAGAGGTTTCAATTTAAAAAATAAAGGGTAAAACATCTATTAAACAATAAACTTTAAGCCAAACACAGGTTGAAAAAAAAAAAACATTATTATAGACCAAATGAAACGGATATGATGATCCATTATTATGATCCTCCAATCCAAATTTGTGCACTGAAAAACAAGAAACAAATTGCTGGACTACAAACCTAAACCTAAACCTTCCAGATGGACATTATAAATAATAATAATAATAAAAAATAAATAACACATTAGCAGGGATGGATCTAGAACGGGGGAAAATGAAAAGGTTAATGCACCTGTAATGAGGCAATCGCAGTTTCACTCTCCTTCAGCTTTTGTTCCTGCTCGTTCATTAAAACTGACTTGGGTTCTAACACAAACCTGGCCACCATCAGAGAGACAGAGAGAGAGATTCATTAGATTACATCACAATGTTTTAGAAAACACTGTTCAATAAACCAGAAAAGTGAAAAAGGTCAAGGATCAGAGGTTCAACCACCAGGCTGACCGTGATCGAACCAATCACAGATATTTAATTAAAAACAAAAAGAAAATATAATGACATGTAATCCATTCAAATAAATCTATAAACTATAAAGCTTAACAGATTCTAAATTCTGCTTCAATTAGTGAAGCAAATATATACACACACATATTTACTTGGATTTTTTAGTGTATCATAATGCATGTATGAATCAAAAAATAACCAAGCATTTTTGAGTGAAAGGATGCATCTAATTTATCGTTTAAACTTTATTATCTCTCACACAAGTGACCTTAATCTATTGATGATCTAGATTATAAACAAAAACTCACCATTGGATGAAACCATATCAATCTTCATAGGGCACCGCCTATCTTAGTTTATCCCTTAATAATATCTATATGCAATTTTGTTTAATACTATATACATAAATTTGTGCCATATGATTATTAATAATGTATGCATAAATATGGCTCATAAATAACTTTTGTAATTGCAGCAAAAGGTTTCCAAATGTAATTAATATTAGATAATAATATTGATTGTACCACTACTAACAGAAAATAATGGTGGTAATTCCTACACTCTACTGCTTTCATGAAGCCTTCTTTTTTCTTTTTTCTTTTTTCTTTTTTCTTTTTTCTTTTTTCTTTTTTGGAAATGAACAATCAACTGAACTGGGCCAAGGAGAGATTGGACCCCGGCCCAGGTCAAACAGCTCAATGGCTGGACCATGATTGACAACAGCCCAATCTGGTTCATTAACATAATGAATAGATGGGCATGACTGGAATGGATCGAGCCCACCGGCAGTTCATCCGGTCTCTCTGGCCAGTCCAGTCTGAATTTAAATCCTTGATCTGTCATCTATAATCTGGCAGCCCATAAATCAAGAATTTTGTGAACTTTTCTCATGCTCAAATAGATTATGCAAAACTCACGTTCTCCCTGCAAAACAAAAATAAATAAATGTCAAATTGGGAGTAGGTTGCCCAAAATAGCACAGTTAAAACTAAAATGCCAGATATGACTGTAATTCATGATTCAAATAAAAATCAGACAGCCTCTTTTCAAAACTCTATAGAGATAGGGATTCAGTTTCTAAAACCAAAGAAAGCATTTATCATTTTAGGGCTTGAGGCTCTTTGAAATACTAGGTACTTATACAAAACTAGCATGGGCATTATATGCCAACTTGAGATTATGGTTTTCTTTAAATACCTATAGATTTGTAGGTATTTGTATCATCAGACAATTGTCGCAGCTCCTCCAAGGTTAGAAAAGCACGCTTTTTTTCTCCCTCCTTGTTTCGCATCTGATTCTGTACCTGAAAGACGTGATAACTAGCATCAGTTCAAAGTCCTTTAATGGTATGTAATAAATTTTATTAAGAGAAACACATAGAGGGCAACACTAGAACAAGGCAAGTAGGCAAGAGGAACCCTTAGAAAACAGAAGAGAAGATAAGCTCTAAAGTTACAAAGATCCAAAATCTCCACATAAGAAAGTAAAGAGAAGCCACTAGCTGTCTTCATCCTGTCAACAAGCAATCATAAATAATAACTTCAACTAAATCACTAAAAGCTTTGTGCTGTCAGACATTCATAGCATTTCTCTCCCACCAAATCCAAAACCAACCTACACATAAATATAGCCCAAATAAATGCAAACAATGAAAAGACAAGTGACCATAGTCTTCTTGCCATCGGGCAGAAGATAATAAGATCATCCATGGTCACGCGCCTGATTTACACAAACAGCGCTAGTTAACTATAATCTTCTTTCACTTTCTAAGAATATCTATCTTGAGGAATGTAAGCCATATGTCAACCAAAAACTACTTTTTCCATAACATTGGCTTGCCAAAAAAATTTCTTCTCCTTAACAACAATTTTATTTAGAAAAAAAAAAAGAGAGGAGGTTATAGCAAAGAAAGAGCAAGACTAAAGTGGAACTATAAAAGTCATATAGAAGACCCAGTTATTTGGGAAACTTCAGAAAATCCCCCCGAACTTCCACCATTTTTGAAATACCCACCCTAAACTTCAAAAACTCTCAATTTTGCCCCCTGAACTTTCAATTGCTCTCAATTTGGACCCCTCCTTCAATTTTAGCCGTTAAAAATTTTAAAAAAGACCAAAATATCCCTAATTTTCATTTTTTAAAAATTAAAAAACATTTTGGAAGTTGAAATTTTATACAAAAGTCAGGGATATAAACGTCATTTAATGTTTAAAATATGATGGAGTGGTCTAAATTGAGAGCAATTGAAAGTTCATGGGGCTAAATTGAGAGTTTTTTAAGTTTAGGGGGGGTATTTCAAAAAGGGTGGAAGTTCGAAGGGGCTTTTTGAAGTTTCTCCTTTTTTTTTTAATATATAAGTAACAATTTTATTGAAAAGAAAAACTGGCACAAGCCTCATACACGAAATGAATACAAACAACGACATTAAAGATGGCTCAAATCTAATAAGTTCACAAGGTCTAAAAGATTTGAAAAGGAGGACGGAAGAACATAGACTACAATCCAATCTAAGAGAGATCTTAGAAAAGTGGATTTTAAAGAAAGCACAGGGATCGCAATCCTCAAAATAGCGACAATTCCTTTCTCTCCAAATGTTCCACATTAAAAACGAAGGAATAACTTTCCAAATTGAATATTTGGAATATCTACACCCTTGATTCTTCCAACAATGTAACAACTCTAGGATGTTTCTAGACATAATCCACAAAACTCCAAATAAGCTGAGAACCATGTAACAAGATCAATAGTGTACTCTCAGTGGATGTGGAGATGACAGTCTCCTCATTCTTTTTGCCAAAGCAATACCAATTAATAAAAGTAAAACCACACCTTCTAAGTTTGTCAACTGTGAGGATTCTACCTAAAGATGCCGTCCATATAAAGAAAGGTATACAAGGCAGAGCCTTAACCTTCCAAATACTTTTCCAAAGAAAAGGGCAAGTCTCTCCAACCTGTAATAATTTATAATAGTTCTTCACATCAAAACTGTGACTACTAGCTAGAGTCCGCAACATTCGATCCGCCTCCCCAAGATGAGTCTTTGAAGAGTATAGCAGATTGAGGAAAGAGTCTAAAGATTCTGACTTCCAGTCCGAACTGTCCTCATAAAACTCATATTCCGGGAAGAATTACTCAAGGAAACTAAGTAAACCGACACCACAGCATCATGGTCACAAGCGATCAAAAAGATTTAAGAATATAGTCTTGAGAGAAGGTTCTCCACACCACTCATTACGCCAAAAGAGAAAGTGGGAACCATCCCCAATGTTGAAGGAGACAAAGTTGGAGAAATTCCCCTAGCCATTCTTGATATTCCTCCAAAGACTCACAGTATGGCCAAGAAATTTCAGATCCAAATGTTCATATGTCATAATAAAGCCTTTAGTAATCCTAATATCTCAAACCTTCATTACACATATAACAAATTGATCCTAACTATCCAAGCTCATAACAAGTCACATACTAATCACACAGTTAGCAATTTCCAACTATAGTAAACACTCCAAAAGAATTTGAAATATTACGATCTATTAGAATTCACAATGTAGTAGTTGCAAGAGTTTTTAAATCCTTTTTTTTTTATTAAAAAAAAAAATGTATTACTTTAGAATGCAAACGACCCACAACCAGAAACAAAGTCCCGTCCCTAAAAAGTAGCTCAATCGGCTGAGACCACGCCTAATAAAGCGGAGGTCACTAGTTCGAATCCCCCTCTCCCCCCCTCTTGTGCAAACATGTCAAAAAAAAAAAAAAAAAAAGAAACAAAGTCCCACATAACTTTATCTATCTCTTTGTAGTCCCATGGATGCAACAATTGAGACTGCAGATAGCAAATATATATCTATGATGTTGATTACTTTGCTAAAAAAGCATGATGTGGTCTGAACTACAGCAGGTAAATCTCAGCAAGATGGAAACTACGGCTTGGATTAAAGTGATTGCTTGGTGAGAAACACATAGCTGAACCCAGGAAATCAATGTGAAAGAGAAAAAGCTCACTGCAGATAAAGAATTAGGCCCATACAAACACTTAAACAGTGAAGTATTTTATGAATCTAGTTTCAAGATATTCAGAGGAGGAATATAGCCTTATTAAAATGGAAACTTCAAGAAATTTCTGGGCTAACTTCCCCAATTGCACATCAATGACTAATTCTTTCGACAGCATCTCAATTTAAATCATTGTAAAGAATGAAAAGTCCTCAGGTTTGTCTCTCTAAAGTATTAACTCAAATATGCAGATCAGATTCCTCTTCCAATTAGCCATAAAAAACGGCAATATAATAGGCTTTCAACGATAAGTTTTAGGCTTTAGGACATCAATTTAACTTGCCAGTCAAAAAACAAAAGGGCAAAGAGAGAGAGAGAGAGAGAGAGAGAGAGAGAGATTTTAGGATTCAGGATTCAGGATGAAATTTCAAAAATCATGAAGAAAACTTTTTCTCATTCCAAGACGATCAAAACTAACGATATCTTTGATTCATCTCTCGTCTGAAGCAAAGATACTTCCAAAATGCTAATTAAGCAATGCCCATTAATGTTCTTTATCTTAAACAATAACAATAATAATAGTAATTAACTATAAAAGTGTTGATTTTTTTTTTTTTTTGATAAGTACTATTAAATGATTAAATTTACATTTTTCCTATTGGCTTAAATTTTTAGGATGACTGGTAATTTAACATGATATCAAAGTCAAAGGTCTTGGTATCGAACCTTAACACCATCGTTTCACCCCCTATTTAAATTAAATATTTCATGTGTTTGGCCTTACCTATTATAATAAAACTCCTTATTACTTATCAAAAAAAAATTGTGTGGCCTCACCTATTAAAAGGGAGTTTGAACCCACACTTGAGAGTAAGTATTAAAGTGTTGATTAAATGATTAAATTGACTTCTTCCCATCAACTGAAGCTTTTGGGATAATTGGTAATTTAACAATAACTATAACAACAACTATATGAGTTGAAATTACAACCCCAACCCCCCCCCAACCCCAAAAAAAAAAAAAAAAAAAGATAAAAAATTAAATAAAGAAATGCTGAGCTGCACAAGCTGTTACTAGCTTGAATTGTTATTTTCTTGTTTATTGTTTTATTACACATAAACCATATTTTAGATTTGCAACTAAACCAAGATACCAAATAATAAACCGAAAGAAAAAAACAAAAACATAGGATCAGTATATAGCATAATGAAATAGTGAAGTTGGATTTGGCTTAGGTGCTGTAAAAAAACTGCACCACATGTGCCGTAGTTTTTCCAACGTCCACATCTCTTTTTCATGAAAAACTTGGAACATGTACCATAGTTTTTTTTTTTTTTAACAGCGTCTAAGCCAATCCAATTGAAAGAACTATTTCACAATCCTCTGAGTGTAGCAGTGTGGAAGATGGTGTTGCATGCTTTTTGTGGTGTCTTTAGAGGGAAATAAATTAGTGCATCAAAATATTCTTAGATGCACTAATTATAAAAGTTTTAATGATTTTCACACATAGTGCAAATAAAATCGATTTTCTTAGATACTCACAGTTGCGTTTAACTATCCTAATTCTAAGGTTTTATAATTTTTTTTTTTTTTTTACTTTCTTCTGTGTAGCTGGTTGCACAACATATTTCGATTATTAAAAAAAAAAAAAAAAAAATCACAAGCTGCATCAAATATTCATAAATACCATGATGTAATACGAAAGAACCAAACTTTACGTTGCAATTAAAATTAGAAAATCCTTTCAAAAAAAAAATTAGAAAATATATATATAAATCAGTAGCAGACTGACCTGCTTCAGTTTTCCAGTGATCTCAATCATGCGACCTTGAATCTCTAGAAAAGCCTATGAATTCCCACAAGACCCATTAGAAATTCATTCAGCTAATAACGTTATGGGCCCGTTTGGTTGCTGGGAAAATTGGAACGAAAATACAAGAAAAGGTGCAAAACTTACAGTTCTGTTCGCTTCGTCGGCCATTGCAGAAGACTAAAACGGATACTCCGACTGGATAAATGAATCGGTAGTGAGAACTGAGGTTCATTACGGGACCGATCGGTTTGGGTTTGTAATATCGGGTCGGATCTTTACGGGACTGATCGATTTGGGTTTTGAATGGTTTAAGCCCAACAAAACCAAAAATAAATTGAGATTGAGCGGGTAATGGTTTAAGCCCAACTAAATATAATGCTGTGTTTTTTTTTAAAATTTTTTTTTTTTTAACATTTGTATTGTTGTTTGTTAATATATTTATTTAAAAAAATTATCAAATTGAGCCAATAGTATTTTGCGATAAGAAATGATAAGAGTCAATAAGTTTCTCATATTTGGCATAGAGAAATGATATTTAGTAAATGAGTAATACTATAAGTCACTCTTGTGTCTCTTTCGTGTCACTCCAATAATGATATAGCTTTAAAATCATCATTGACATTGTGATTGATCATTATTAAATTTTGATTAAATGGTAATTTTAAAAGTTACATCATTCTTATAATGACACAAAAGGAACACAAGATAAATTTCTATAATTACTCGTATGAGAATCTACTAAAAAGTACTTTTTATTTGACCTATATTCTCCTACAAATTCAATAGATCAACTAAAAGTGTAAATCCAGTTCCGATTAGCAATTATTGGCTAAAATCACTTACCGAAACCATAATAGCCAGTGGGTCAATTTAAAAAACCTGAATCGGTAATCGGCTACTGGTTACCTAGTTATGTAATAACCATCGGTTACCAGTCTGGATAAGTTACAGGTTGGTAGGTGATTATCCAGACTAGTAACCAAGTCTTTTAAATAATTGGGTATTTTAGGCATATTTTTTAGCTTAATTTAGCCATTTTTAAAAAACTATTATAACCTCTCTCTTTTGCCTAATTAGTTAGGTTTGGTTGTGATTGTTATTAAATAAAATAAAATAAAATAAACCTAAAGTGAAAGATGTCGTTTTACATTTTTTATATATATATCGAAACATAAACTTTCGTCATCAAGAGGTACTTCAATCGGCTGGGATCATGCCTAATAAAATAGAGGTTATTAATTTGAATTACCTTTTTTCTCTTATGTGAACATGCCTAAAAACAAAAAAATAAATAAAATTAAATAAAATATCTCTTTTGTGATACGGGCGAAAAGTGGAAACTGGATAAAGCAAGAGGGGGCAAATATCCAGCTAGCTAGGCCAAAAAAAAAAAAAAAATTCCGAACTTAGCTCGCCTAAATGTTTGGCTGCCTACCCTTCGGGTAGCCGGCAAGATACTGAAACAAACAATGCACACACCGCACTTGTCACTTGTCAAACAATTTTTTCTTATGCCGCTTCAAGTGTTTTTTTTTTTTGGTCCTTTTTCTTCTCAAAAGCAAATTAAAAAGGTGAGTGATCAGTCACTCAATGCTGTGGCCAATTTTTTTTTTTTGTCTTTTTCTCAAAACCCTCTTTTCACAGGAATCAAAACGTGACCTAGGGTGGGACTTTTTTTATTTTATTTTTTATTTTAAGCACATCAAACAATGACTATAATAGGAAACAACAAAAAATTCGGACAATAAAGGCAGTTAAAGAAGACAAGGGAGCATGATCGAGACCCAAACAAAGAGACGTAATAAGGGTATAACCCTCCAAATACTCTTCAACCTTATGATATTCATTTCATAGTCAAAATTTGAACTTATTGCATTTTATAGTATATGTAAAGTCATCAATATCTTTTATTCAAATTTTATGTTTTGTCAAGGTAGTTACAACTTACAAACCCTTTTGCTGTCAAACTAAAAGATACCTATGATTTCTAGCAAAAAAAAAAAAAAAATGCTAAGCGTTTTTTTTTAATATTTTCTTGATATTCTCTCAACTGTTATATGACTTTTAAAATTACCAATAGATTAAAAGTTAATAATGATAATATTAAATTCAACGATGATTTTAAAAATCACATTACAAATAGGAGGATACCAAGAGAATATTAGAAGTGTACCTAGCATTTCTCGATTTCTTTTTATTTTTTTATTTTTTTGACATGTTCGTTTAAGAGGAGGGAGAGGGATTCGAACTAGTGACCTCTACTTTATTAGGCGTAGTCCCAGCCGATTGAACTACCTCTTGGGGACATGCATTTCTCGATTTCTAACCTCTCAATAAAACTTATTAAAGTAATTTGAGTCTTTTTTTCTCTTTAAAGTGCTTAAAAACCCTTTAATAGATCAACCACACACCATAAAAGTTCATTTATTATCTTGAATCTTTCATTATTTTTGTAATTATATTTTAAATTTTTTAAAAAGTGTTAATTTAAAGTTATTATATTTCAAAAGTTTGTAATGCCAACTCTTTCATCCAATTAAATCTTAATGAAGAAAATGAAATTCTCAAAATACCGCCGGCAAAATACAATAAATGTCTTAAGAATATTTCAAAGATCTTACTCATCAACAACTTGGTTACACTTTACAAAACGCATTAACAATCATCAACTTGTATACCAAACTATATGTCCTAAAGAATAAAAGATAAAATGCATGTACAGAACACACCAAAAAAAAAAAGCTAAGGGATAGTGTCATACGACGTGACAGGACCAACATGGCCCATGCATCCGTCATATCGCCGTACGTGCAACATCAGTACGAAAGTGGCCCGCCTCATCAAGCAGAGCGGAGCCGCTCCAACAGTTCAACCAACCACCATGCCCACCGCGGCAAACAACCCGATATGATTTTTTTAAAAAAAAATATTAAAGGTATTTATCGGAAGGAATTTAGAGGATACAGTCATACAGACCACGGGATGCAGAATTTGAATGCCTCGTCGCCGCTTCTCCTATCCTATTCTCGACCTCTCCAACCTCATTGCTCTTAATCTTCTCCTCTTCTCTGGCAGTGATTTCTCCGGCCAATTCCCGTTGTCCGTACCGACAATGTCCCAACTTTACCTCACAAGGGCAAGGCCCGCTGCCCCGTGGTTGGCTGTTCCAAGTCCGGTCACCAGCAGGCCACGAGCCGGTCATGGAATGCAAGAGTTGCTATGAACATGTCAATGATTGGATGCTTGTTTAAAGATCTAGTGTTTTTATCTCCACTTTATTTAGTGTTCTTAACTGAGATGTCAAATTGGCAAATTGCCATTGGAGGCTATAAAAGATAAGTTCTACGTCACAACCTGATCGAGGGTATTCTCTTTACGAAAGGAAATTGATGTTATACGGTTTAGAAATTATTGAATTTTTTTTTTCCACACAAGAACTAATCAAAGGGCAATTAAAACCAACCACTTAATTTTTATGGGATATGATATGTAGCATGGGTTCTGTCAACAAGGAGTTCGGGTTCATTGCTGTGGAGCAACGGCATTTTTTTTATAATTTTTTTTTTTACAATTTCTTCTTCTTCTTCTTTTTGGTTGTATTTTTTTTTACCAAATTTGTAAGAATAATTGAAATTGTACAAGAATTTTGTTTCTAATAAAAATTGAGAAGTCAAATATTTTGGTTAATTATTTTACCATTTTTTTATATAATTAAAAAGGCATGAGTGAATAACCATAGCGGTTGGCTGTTTGCTATATTTTGGTGTGAACATGATAGCACATAGTTACCTAGTATTGGGAGCCGCACAAGAATGGCTTAAACAATGAAAATTACAAGTGCTCGATCCCTCAACTCTGATTGAACTGTAGCCTAATCAAATTTTATTAGGATATCAGTGTGACCAATGGTGGTTTACAATAATCAAGTATGGAGATTCACATTGTGGGATTCAAATTCATACCCCATTGTATACTTAATTACTTCGAAAAATTTTTTTGAACCATCTAATACAAAATTAGTAGGTTGAGGTTTAATAAAATATGATTTGATACCCTGACTAGATACCATTAATAAAAAGATCAGTTTGGGTCAACCTCACTTAACCTTTAGGTGACTTGCATAACTCCTTTAAATTAATTTTTTTTTAACCATTAAAAAACTAGAACCCAACTTTTTAAGACAATAAATTACCTTCGATCCTATCCTTAGTTGTAAAGATTTTATTCGATAACAGAATTAATTTTTACGTTCAATAATTAAGAATTATTATGCCAATTTGTTTTTCTAAAATGGCATTTTCTTGCTCAATGGTTGAGAATTTTGTTGATTAAACCAACTATGCAAGTTGGGTCGAGTCACTCATTTATTTAAACGGATCATGAAAGGGTTGAAAGAGCTAACACATTTAATTAATTAAATAGGCTAGTTCACGTTGACCCATATGATATATATTTATACATTAATATAATTCGAACTCAACATGCTAACATGAATTATTATTTATACAAACAAAGAGAAATAATAAAGACCCCAAAAGTTTTTTTCAAATTCTTGTTCCCAAATGATCTAGACCTACGTTCATTTAGAATAAAATAAAAATCCAAACCTAATTATTTCTTGAATGGACTAGATCGTTTGAGAAACAAATTTGGGATCTTTAGCATTTTTCTAAAAATTAAAAAAAAATTAAAAAAAAAAATACAACAAAAGACGGAGGCCTAAAGTTTGGAAATTAAAACCCAATGGCAAATTCTGTAATAAAGTCGAACCCGGTTACAGGCATGGAAATGGAAGGCCCAAGAGCAGCAACCCAACTAGACTTCTGTCGACGCTCTCATTGGCGCATTCCGCGCCTGTTGCTCTAAACCATTGGAATCATATTATCCTCTCTCTATTTTTGCTGCCTTTCCCCAAAGTTTTGGCCTTTTCTTCGGCACAAAAAAAAAAAAAAAAAAGAAGAAAAATCCGGTGGCCCGAATCGGAATCGGGGGCAATCCACAGAAATTCCGGTGACCCATTTCGAATTTGGACCCACCCAGATCGGATTCGGACTCCCGTTGTGGGGAAAACATTGGGGCCCGCATTGATTTCCGATGTTTTTAAGATAAAAATCCCACATTTGTTTTTGACTGTACGAGTTTGATGATGACGATGAAGAAAGAGAAATAGGGTCTTGTAGAATTTTAAAATGAGAAGATGAATGTAAATCTGGGTTGGGGTTTAGGTTAAGATTCATGGGGATTTGTTTTAGTATCGAAGAAAAACAATTACAACAACAGCAGCAGCAACAACAACTGCTGCAAAAACAAGATCCACTGCAACAGCAGTTTATGAAGAGGAGTCAAGGTATTTTTTTTCGATCAATTAAGTCAACATTTATTTGTTTGTTACATTTATGGGCATCATTAAATCTGTTTAATGAACTTTTGTTTTAAGTATATTTGTTGATGATGTACTTCTATTTCCATTTAAAGGCACTTCGGTTATCTGTGATCCATATATGCTCTATGATTGGACAAAACATTATATTAAAGAGAGTCAAAATGCAAATAATTATAAATGGGTGGCATTTTTATCTGGTTTACATCCCTCTCAAGATTTCCCCGCAATGACATCAAATTAACCTTGAGATTTCTGAGTCATTGTTCTAGTTTTTGAATGTAATGTTGATGTGTAATACTTGAAGAAACAGAAATTAGAGGTTTATGCCGTTAGTCTTGCATGTTCGTGTTGTTTATCTTTTCTTTAATTTGTTATTGCAAACAGCATTGAGCAAGAGAGTTATTGATTATATCTTTGTTATGTTTTGACCATTCTAAAAATCTAAATCAACTGAAAGTCTTTGTGCAAAAAGTTGTCCAGCTCCATATAACAATGTGCTGAATTTTCATGAGAGAGAGAGAGAGAGAGGTTGATATAAGCAACTAAACAATATTAATTAATATCATCATTGATTTTTAGCTCAGCAACATTCTTTTTTCTCATGTGAATTTTCGGTTGAAGTAGGACATGAATCAGCTACATCTCCGAATACACTAGAAAGAAGTGCAAGTAGCACTCCTTTGCCTCCCAAGAATGTTAAAGATCTCCGTGAAAATCCTGGATATAGCAATGTTGATATCTTTACATATGAGGAAACGCGGTTGGCCACAAAGTGTTTCCGGCCAGATTTGATTCTTGGGGAGGGTGGGTTTGGAATTGTATACAAAGGAGTTATTGATGAGAATGTGAGGCCAGGTTACAAGACCACCCAAGTTGCCATTAAGGAGCTTAACCGAGAAGGGTTCCAAGGTGACAGGGAATGGCTGGTATTTGACTTATCTCTCAGTTCATTTATTTTACTCCAATATGAGGCTTTACATGGAAAATGTGACTCCAATATTTTGACTCCCAGGATCACTTGTTTATGCCACTGGGCAGAAACTAAGCTTGCTATTAGTAATGATCATTCCATGTAAAGAACCTATAAAAAATAAAATGATCATACCATGTAAAGGGGAGATTTAATTGCTGTATGCACCATATCTTTGTTCATTTTGCAGACAGAAGTTAATTATTTAGGGCAGCTCCGTCACTCCAATCTTGTGAAGCTCATTGGGTACTGCTGTGAAGATGAGCACAGGCTATTAGTTTATGAGTACATGGCAAGTGGGAGCCTGGAAAGACATCTTTTTCGAAGTAAGTATCCAATCAAATCTTTTATGACTTGATAATGGAATGAGGTCTTGAGTGAGTTATTCTTAAAGATTAAAATATAGTTTATAGCTGTATCATGAATTCATATACTAGAATATTACGGGGAGGTCCTAGTTTGGTTTTTATCTTGGTCTCCATTTATTTATGACTAAACTTCTGTCTGCCATGTGTACGATATCCTTTTGCTCTTTTCTACCATTCAAGCCAGTAGTCAGCTAGCCCCATTCTTCAACGTGGTTCATTACTCTTTTCTACCGTGCAAGCCAGTAGGCAACTAGTATCTCTTTCCGTTCATTACCCCCCCCCCCCCNTTCCCCCCCCCCCCCCCCTTCTCTCTAGTTTTACTCAGATGACCATAGCCAAGCCCACCCCCAACTCAGATGTCCTATGCTGCATGCCCACGGCCTCATGCTTGTGTGATGCTGCTTAGCTGCTAGAACCAAAGCCTTTTTTGCACACGCTACCTTCTAGTAATGTGAAGAATGTAGTGATTGCATCATCTAGATCAAATTTCATGCGGTTCTATGAATAAATAATATTTTAGTTCTGGTTGTATCTTCTCTTGAATTGTGCACTTTCTCAGGATTTGCTGCATGTTGGAAATATGCTAGTTCTAAATTTTACTCGATTTTGTAGGATATGTACTATCTAAGGTACTTCGAATTCAAAATAAATGAGTTTTTTTTTTATTATTTTTTTTTAACATTTCTTCTATGCCTTGGGCCTGAAGAATGACTTGTAGAAGAGATAAGCAGACCTATAACTCAGACTTCACGGTTGGTAGTTTGTGTAAAATGATATGGACCCTACATTATGCGAATATGCTCTAAAGCCCTTCCTGCATGCTTGTAGACTATGAACGTTAAAACAAATAACTATATGAAAATTTCCCTAAATTGGTTAAAATACTCAAAACCTCCTAGTTAAATTAAGCGGTGGATACACAGGAGGCGTCACCCCATTTAAATTTTTTTTCCTCTTCATAGTGTCAGACAAAATCATGAAAAATTAGATGTACGCCCTGCTTAAAAAAATATTTTCCAGATGTATAAAACATCCCTTAAAACTTTCTAGGTAAGATATCAATTGTTAGAATCAAGTTATTAACAACCAATTAGATTATGACGCATAAGCAATCCCCTATTTCAACTCTTTGAATTATATACAGATGGCTGCCTTTTATTATTTGTCTTGGGTGTGTCTTAGGTGAAAAGCTTACGATTTAATAATTTTCTTCACACTCATTTGTGAAACTGAGAAAGAGGGAAAAACAAGAGGAAATGGGTAACACTACGGCAAATGAAGAGGGAAAGTACAAAAGGAAGTAATCAGCAAAGCAATTCTGTTCTACTTAAATTTGCACTCTCTTAATTCTACTGCCTTCTAAAACCAGTTACTGAACTCAACCTTTAAAATTGTCTACTATCTGTCTTTTTGGTCAATTACCATCCCCAATTTATCTTTTTTCTTATATGATATATTTTGTTGTCTTCACTGTTCCTTTTGTTGCGATTGGTATATTGTTATTTGATATTGATTTTTGACACTGTTATTCATGAGTTAACGGCATAATTTTGAAAAATGATACTTTTGGTTTCTAATTTCTTTTACAGAGACATGGCTTTAATGAACCTTCCTTTTTTTTTTTTTCCACTGAGATTCAATAAAACCCTTAGGGAAATGCTATGTTTGCTACTTATTGCATCGATGTTTTTGGTTTTGGCTGTTTACTTTTATATCTGTCCTCGCTTTCATTACATCGATGTGGATTGCCTTGTGAAATAGCAACCAAGATGACCTGGCTTCTTCCTGGTTCCATGATCAATGTGCCTTATCACTGTTGCGTGTAGTGTTTTGCTATATCACTCCATTGATAGTGGAAAGTAGTGGATACCTTTGAAAATTATAAACTTAAATGTCCTGCATAAATTGATGAAAATATTTATGCATTTTAAAGAAATTTAAGCCTCTGTTACTTGCTGTTTCTTCATCCTATTGTAGGAGTGGGCTCTACACTAACTTGGTCAAAAAGAATGAAGATTGCATTAGACACTGCTAAAGGTCTTGCTTTTCTTCATGGTGCCGAAAGATCTGTCATATACCGGGACTTCAAGACGTCAAACATCTTGCTGGATGCGGTTAGTTGTCTTTTCTTTGACACACACACTCGCGTACATAATACACACACACACACACACACACACATACATACATACATATTTTATAAAATGAAGTACATCATATTTTAGTTGCCATTTGGAAAATTAAGAAGACTGGCCTTCTGAGCCTGAGGTTAGTAAACATTCAACTTACTTCCACTAGCGAAGCTCTAAGTCAGAACTTTGATATGGAAATAGACAAGAGAGAAGATGAAAGGCCCATAAAGTGAAATTATGCAATTTTTTTTTTTTTTCATCATGATTTTTTTTTCCCCTTCTTTCCTTTTTTGGGCAAATAAAAACCAGTATCTATTTTATCAAACAAGGATAAGCATGAATGATTTTACCGAGGATGTTCAGTTGACTTCCACTGAATAAATTTGAAATAAAAACGTGCAGGACTTTAATGCAAAGCTTTCAGACTTTGGCCTTGCAAAGGATGGGCCAATGGGAGATCAAACCCATGTTTCAACACGAGTGATGGGTACTTATGGATATGCTGCTCCTGAGTATGTAATGACTGGTGAGTTTTATTTATTATTATTATTTTTTTTTTTTTTGTTTAACAGTAAACTGTGCTGATTTTTTTTTTCATTCTTGTTTTAAGATTTTGAATTTTTCACTTTTGCCATATAAAGGAGGATTTTGTTTATTTTCTTACGACTATAGAGCCTTCGCTATTTCTAGTTGCCATTGAAGAACTGATATAAGATTTCTCATCACTTTCAAGTAGGAAAATGGTAACATAGATTGCATAAAGATTTGGACCTTTCCAGTTTGTAATTGACTGAAATTTCCTAAGTTCTTTTGTTACAAAGTTGGAAAGAAAGAGGAAGAAATACCTTAGTTTTCGTGTTCTTCTACTTATATATAAAAAGAAGTTTTCGTGCTCTTCTCTCCCTTGTGGGTTGAAAAGTTATTGTTAAAACTGGAGAGTGCCTGTGAGAGGCCAAATAAATAAAAGTAACAATTTAGATATTTTGTTTCTGGCTTGTTTTCTCTCCTTTAAAAAAAAAAAAAAATTTGCTTGCTTCTCCAGCTTTATTTGCACAACCAGGCATCAAAATAATATAAAACATGTTCCTTTTTATCTCTACAATTGTACCTCTTCTCAAATAATTTTTTCTTTTTTTTTTTTTTAAAAAAAGAGTACCTCATTTGAAAGGAAATATTTGATCATATAAATCAACATTCGTACACAGCACTACAATGTAACAGCTATAGATTGGTAGTAGAAACTACTTTTAGTCCATGAACTAAATTTTAAACTTATCTTGCCAGGGCATTTAACGGCTCGCAGCGATGTTTATGGATTTGGGGTAGTACTACTTGAGTTGCTCATTGGAAGGAGAGCATTGGACAAGAGCAGACCGAGCCGAGAACACAACTTGGTCGAGTGGGCCCGCCCACTCTTGAACCATAACAAGAAGCTTCTGAGGATCTTAGATCCTAGGCTGGAGGGGCAGTACTCAGATAAAGCAGCAATGAAGGTGGCCCATTTGGCATACCAATGCCTTAGCCAAAACCCCAAAGGGAGACCTGTCATGAGCCAGGTTGTCGACATCCTGGAGAATTTTCAGTCAAAGGCAGAAAACCAGGAGGAGGCATTTCTTCACAATGGAGGAGGCAGTAGTCTAACCCTTTATGAGGTTCCAAAGGATACCCCTGCCACTGAGTCAGAGAAGAGACACCCATCCAGAAGTGAGAGGGAGCCTGAGGTGCAGAGGAGCAAACCAGGGAAAGTAAGGAGCAAAAGTGAGCCTTCCCATGATTGTGATCTATTTAGCCGTTCTCCCCATTTGTCTGATGAGAAGTATGCTTCTTTCAGAAGTTGAACCTGTACCGAATATCCATGTAAGTTTTAACTTGTATAAGATCTGTAACTTTTCTGTCCATTCCGTGTTTTAAGATAATTATTCTTCTTCTCTTAAAAAATAAAATTGTGAATCCAAGCCCTTTTCATTTTATTCTATTTTATGAGCAATCAGGGAAAGAGTCTTTGTATCATCATCATCATCATCCAATAGTTGGGGAGGATGAAAATAAGCCAGTTTATCAATGGTCTTGTAATATAGTGATATTTCTCCCAATTTTGAGGATGTATGGAGTTTCAATTCTTTTCCGTAAGTATGGAATTTTGTAGAATTATAAGACGACTTGCCGTTGAGAAGTGCTGTTGGTGTGGGTCACTTTGGCGAGTGATGGTTAATCTGTCGAATTATAATGCCATTGCAGAGTGCTCCCACCAAGTGATCGATGGACTTCTATGCATAATGCTCGCGAAGCTGACTAAATCCTACAAATTAACGGCATTAGCTCGCCACCACTCTCTATCATTTGGTTCATTACTTGTCCATGTGCAAGGACCATCCTCATTCTTGTCGTTTCTTATTTTCTTGAAATTTGTAACTCAGTCTATTAAATTGCCATTTGTTCTTTCATTTGGAGCAAATAATTATCATTTAGGCTTTTAAAATGCATTTAAGAATCATATGCTCTATAGACAAATGTAGCGATGTTAATCATATTAAAAATGCAAGAAAAAAACTATACGCAATGAAAGTGTTATTTTAGTAGACTTTGTTTAGGAATTTCCTCTGACAAACCCGGTTTTGACCAAAAAAGTAGTGCTTTTTACCCCTTTTTTTTTCTTCTATTTTTGGGCCCTATATCCTCCCTTGACCCCTAAACCCAAAAAAAAAAACGAAAAATGCATCATATTATAGATGAACCAGAAGCACTAGGGCATATCCATAAATGCACCAGTCAATGGTGCCCTATACATTAGCATACTATTTCTGGTCATTTTGTGTGGCTGCTCAGGCTAATAGTGACTAATTACAGCTCAGCTTTAGAACGAAAATATTCTAAATCTTCGAAGAAAACGCCACAAATAATCAAGCCAAAATAAATTAAAAAAAAAAAAAAAAAAATCTCATCACAATTACAGCTCTTGGATTGACAACACACGTTTTATGGGTAAAGAAAAAAACAAAATATTTGGTCTTTACAAAATGAAATACATGGCACTGCAAATTGTATCAAATTGTTGGGATGGCCGTACTACATATACTCTCATTTGGCTACCAATCTACAGTTCTCTTTTACTGCACATACAAGTTCCTACCTCGAATCTGCATATCCTCCAACACCATGCTTTTGATTATATGACAATCAGGATCATTTTCCTACAGAAACAGAAATCACATTGTTAGCTCCGTTTAACTTGGGTTGTGTATCACTCTTGTAGTATACATGGATAGAGATTCTCAGTAAAATACTGCTCGAATTGCAAGTAATATAGACAACAAATGTAAGAAAGCTCTTATGAGGCCCACATGCCCAAACAAATGGAAGAACCAACCCAAGACTGATTTGGGCAGGTAAACCCTACAAGGATTCATATTTGCTATCTGGATTGCTAGTAGTCCATATAGTAAATTGCTAGAGATCTGTATTCGGTGTGAACCACCATGAGAATAGGAGGGGATTGGTTCATTTAATAGCGGGGAACGGGCATCTCAGAGCTGGATGTAGAGGCAGATCCAACATTATAAAACAGCCAACCAAAGATCATCGGAAGGTCTGGGAAGGTCTGGTTTCAATATGCAAAGGTATAATCTAAACCCCAAATCTTGCTTTCAATATGCAAAGGTATAATCCAAACCCCAAATCTTGCTTTCGCATGTATGTTGATACATGCTAGAAAACTAACACGAACTATTCTCCAAATGCGGAGCAGGTTAGACCTATTATAGAGGTTATCATACTCTTCTTTTACTATAGAACTGAAAATAAGATACATTTTGTAAGCAAAAATTAGTATTTCGGAAAAAGTTATAGAAAAACTAAATATAATAATTGGAAGAAAAAAAAATTCGCAAATAACGAATACAATGGGTACTACGGGGCACAACCACATGGTCTAGTCCGAGCCAAAAAGCAAGGTGTTACAACAAATGGAAGGTGTTTCAATCACTAGGGAATGCAATCAATGACTTCGTAAATTTTCTCTAAGGACACAATGCTTATCATCATTAAGACATTGCATATGCTCATTCATTGTATCATTTATCACTACTTTTCCATTTTCCAGCATTTATTTTGATGAACTTGATAAAAACATTGAAACATAGAAAGATAGAAAACAGCAATTACAATTTTTGTCCTAACTAGACAGCCATCAATTATTCCAAAGATAACTACGTAATCATCACCATAAATCAAGACTAGCACACCAAAACAATCTGTCAAATTCCTAAGAAGAATACCGCAAAAGATCTTTGGGTTGGCAGACATTCACAACACAGCAAAAATAAATCAAATTTGTTACGAGAGGCAATTGGCTAACTGAAAAAAAAACACACACACACAAACACAAACAATTCTGACCAGAAAAAATGGGATTTTTGAATAACTATTTTTATTTTTTGGCTCCTCATATTTGTTGTTCTTTGGGTATGCCCTTGCAACTTTCTACAGTTTATTTTGATATAAATCGCTTACTTCCCCGCCCCAAAAAAAAGAAAATGCAACTTTTCTCCGCAATGTGCATGAATAAGCAGAGATGAAGAGTAGCTTACCCCATACATTATGCAATTTCATTGCTAGTTGAGTAACAATTCTTCTCTCCATAGGATTAGAAAACTCCATGTTCATAGCCTCCTGAATTGCAGACAAAAATTCTTGCCTTGCTTTTGAAGAAAGATTAAGGTAATTTGGTCCATGAATAGTGCTTAAATCCACAGCCTAAAATGAGAACAAATATATAAACTTGTTTGAGAAGATTATTACATTCCTACAGAAACATAGGTGATAAATGGTTTAAAAAAGACAAGAAAATATTCCAATTAATTGATTCTAGGTGATTTTCTATTTTAAATAATTTGAAGGCATAATCAAAACAGCAATAAGCCACATCAGAAGAATGGGGGGTTCTTTCTGTTATCTCATGATGCATGAAGGTTCATTTGTGACATCAGAACTGAATCGAGGTTCATTTATGTTGTTTCATGATGCATTAAAATGGAGTTGAAAATACATGAATGGTGCGTAACTATTTTAATATAATGAACCATAATAAAATAGTGACATCAATCTCAACAATTAGGAAGAGAAATTGAAATTAAGAAAGCAAACCACTAATGCTGCATTTTTGAGAACTACAGGTCCCAGCATAATAGCTGGGGAGTTTAGTTTGACTAAAAAATGACCACCTTAGAACTAAGATGAACTAAGCTAAAGCATAAAACAATGAGAACGAACAAACTTAAAATTATCCAAATAAGCATATGGAAGAAATCCAGTTTGCAAATGTTACTCATTTCAGGATTTTACCCTACAAACTCGAAACCAATTTATAGTGATGACGCATGCCATTGTACTTCAAGTATAGAAAGATAGAGAGGTTCAAGGATTGGTTCGTTATTTTTGTACTTCAATCCTTTACATAACAAATTATAAAAATTTATAAATTCTTTACAGTGTCTAAGTTTTTATGCATATAAAATAGTTATGAACACGTTTTCACATGTATCTTTGAGTGGGTGTGAACATATCAACATGACTTTCAAATATGTATATGTTTCTGTGAATACAATCAAATATGCATGCACATAGACTTATACAGATACCTTGAGTGTGAGAGAGGAGGAAAGACAGGGAGGGGAAGTTCATGATGGAAGGTGTTGGCATATTGATGAAATGCTTTTCTTCTCATGACAAGACGAGTTGAAAGAAGAACTTACATGGTTCGGTGAAAGCCTTTTCTTTTATTTCTAATCTTATGCCGTGTTGACATATATATTCCTGTTAATATATTTCTTTTACATTTTCTTTTTATAGATCCTCAACAGTCGTAAGTTATGCACTATCACCAAAGAAAAAGCTGATAACACCTAAGCGCTCATTTGCCCAGCCTATGTACCTAGGTTCACTGAAACACTCACCCTTCATAACGTTGGTATGCACCAAGTTGTAAGAATGCAAGCAGCAATTTGGGTTCAACTAACTACCTCAGAAAGCATGCATGGACAGCATGGTATAAAAAATCGGCATTCACATCATAATTGGATGCTTAGTAAATGTGTAAAAGAACTTGCCTGCTGCAACCAAGGGATTATGGAGTTCATAAATCTTTGCTCCAGGAGATATGATGCCAAAGTACTGAGAATGTCACTGACAGTCTTGGGTGACAACCTTTCTAGAATGGGACCAGTTCTATCAAGTAGTTCAACCAGAATAGGTTCATCATGTGAACAGAGAGCTTCCACATACGCAGAGTCTAGGTCCCCTTCACACAAAAAACCCTTCACACGTTTCCAAATGCTATTCTTACTTTCCAAACCATTTTGTCTGACAATAGCATTAGAACCTGAAGGAAAAACAGCACCATCCTTTCTTATTTGACCACAACCCACGTTTTGTGTTCTGTGCCCAGAACTTTTCTGCATATCTTTCCCCATAGTATTCCTACTAATATTTACGTTAGCATTTGTCCACATATCTGTATCTTGTTTAGCAGAAATGCTTGACCTGCCCCTACCAACTGCATTTACCTCTCGAATATTGGAACTTTTTACAGACAGCAATGAAGACTGTCTATTGAGAATATCAACAAATGGCCGGGGAGTGCAGGTAGAGAGTCGAGGTGAATGCACAGTTTGGCTCTGCTTCACAAGTCTGGAACTTGCTAAATCAGAACTTCGCCGGTGTACAACATCCTGAGCTAGTTTGTCTACTACATGCTCTAAACCTACCACCCTTGATTGAATTGAAGTCAAGCTGTCCATTACGCCAGTTGTAAACACCTGCGGATAACTTTAATACATAAGACATACTATACAGTTGCCTTTGCCAATGGCTAAGTAGTATCATGACAGAATGGCATGAATGATAAGACAAAAAAACATCAAAGATGAACAATATAGGATGTTCTGGAGTGGCAAAAAAGAGCAAACAGGGATTTATAAATCAAAAATCATGCCTACCCTTTATGTCTCAACAGCAAGTTAGTGTTATCAAATAATCTTACATGTGCATATTCAGCAAAGAGTGGGTGCCTCAGGGTGTTTATGAGAAACTAAAAAGTCTGCATCATATGGCTACTATGGATGTAAGAATGGTTTATGCAAATAAAGTTACTTCACGTATATTGTCTAGGAGCTCTGAACCAATGGTAAAGCTCCAAATTTATATGAATATCCTAGAATCCCACTATTTACCTGTAAGAGATCCATTAGGTTTGACTGTTTGTTTTCAATCTCCAAAAGTTGTTTTCTGATGCAAACCATTTCGTTTGCCATTTGTGAACAACATCCACTAGCAGTTTGGGAAAAGGACTCAGTAACAGTAGAATCAAGACTTCTACGGTCCTGCATTTTTGCTGAGTAAATTTGTTCATCACTAATCTCTTCAGCTGCAAACCGTTGAGTTCTTCGAATTGGCTTGACTGAACTACCCTCCTCAAGACATTCATGAGAAACTGCCACAAACTTGGTCTCAAAATTATCAGTTGCAAGAGTGCACACAGAAGAACACTCTTGTTTGTCATCCATTGGCACATATTCATACCCAATATCCTGTGTGCTTGTAACATCAGTACTCATTCTTTCTAAAGTCTTGGTAACAGAACTACCCTCAGATTCTTCATTATGAAATTCTGCTAAAGAACCATTATGGCTTTTAGGAACTGCAATTTCAATATGCCAATCATCTGCTTTAGAATGTTGATTTTCCACATAATTTTGCCTTGTTTTTCTGATAGACAAAGGAATCGTGCCCTTATTTGAGCCTCTACTAGCTTTCTTGAGGGTGGCATCCTTCCATCCAGATTCACTGGTACTGGTAAGATCACTGTAGTCACCTCCACAGAAATTTTCTGTAAAAGATGCATGATAAGAAGATATGATAGAGAAGGGAAGCACTGAAAGAGAGAATTGAAAATGCCCACATCATAAGAACATGCCAGTAACTAGAACTTGTTTTATTGAAGACATTGAGTAAAAGATTCAATGTGATGATGAAGTCCAATAACAGTTCAAGATGACAGTTCTTTCGACTGATTGATATGAAAATATATGAACAAGACTTCCTGACGAACCATATAACGGAGAAGATCACTCAGATAATTAAGGAATGAATCCAGGCTTATTACACAGAGTAACCATTGTAATTTCAATTTAATGTAGGCCAATAAAATACAAGTCACGGAGTTTTTGAAAACATAAAGAGGAATAGGATATTATCAAACAATATCATATCCCCATCACGATGTTTTCCCTTTCAGCTTCTCCCTTACAGATGCACCAGTTCTTTTTCTTGTAAGATTCTCTGTTTTTCTATAAACTTAAGGTATCCCGTATAACAGGCGAATTGATTCTCAGTTTCAAATGAGTGTACCAACAATGGCACATTGAAAGTTCATGGAAATATTGAACTAAAGAGCAAGAAATATGAAAGACAAGTGAACAATTTGATCGACACAATGTTCGCTGCTCTTGTGTGTTACTTTTTTAGTATAAGTAACTGCACCCCCACTATGCACTATAAAAATACCATGTCTCTAACAGACCCAAATGCAAAGGAATGCATTAGCATGGTTAGACATGCCTTAAAAAATTCATTAACTTATTACGGAGGATAAACATAATATTATATGAACAATAGCCTTCACAAATGCAAAGCATGTCCTCACTTCAAATGAGATTTGATGATGCAAAAGCATTAGGCATCAAATGAACTACATCAAAAGTCACATTTATGTGTGCTTGGATTTAACTGCCCAAATGAATGAATTGATACCAATGACCTGTGGGAATATTTTAGACAAAGCACAGCATGTAAAAGTTTACCTTTAATTCAAAACTTTAACTTCATGAACTACTTGCCTTGAGCTATCTAAAGTCAGTCACTCTTTCACATTCCATAATGATCGTATTCCACTTGAACTAATTTAAACAATTCCACAGCAACATTGCAATCCATGTAGCACTCAATATGCATCCCAAAATATCCATAACCCAATAAGATGCTTTTAGTTTATCATTCTTCTTAGACAAATTTGCATGCCTTAAAAAACAACAAGAACAAATTCAGAAAAATACTAGTAAAACAATGCACAAACAAAAACATATAATCAATGTCGAAAAGTAAAGACCAAACATAAAACCAAACTGAACAAACATGTCAAATACAATGGGCATCAGCCACTAAACCTTTTATAGAAGATCCAGCGTCTGAAGGTTCAGGAGTATCAGGCCCTAGAAGACTTCTCCAGTACTGTAGGGCCTGCAATACTGCATCCCTAACTGGTTTAACCTATAAGTAACACAAGAAGTATCTAAAGGATCCAGTTTAATCATTTGCAAGAAACTTATTTGAACATAGACCTTTGACTGACACCAACCTTATCAAAACGGCAAGATTCAAGAGAGCGGATGGAGGAAGCCCTAAAGGATCCCAAGAAGGATCCACCACTTGCAGCAATGTCCCCTAATGCAACAGAAGCAGCTTTTCGTGTTGTCCAGTCGCTGTTTTTGAGAGCTTCTTGGATGCCAGCCATTGCAACAGATAAAATATTTTGTGTGGGAGCACCTCCAACCTGAAGTAGAGATTGAAAAGCTTAATTTTTCTTTGATTTGAAAGTGCATTAAGAAAAAAGATGTGCAATTAAATCATGTGAAAAAAATAAAATAAAATAAAAATAAAAATTCTAGGAAATATTGAAGTAAAACCATATATAGGAATTATCAAAAGTAGCTTGGCAGCTTGATAGCCTATGCCCAAATACTATTTTGATTGACGGTCACACCATTTTTCATAATTTAAACAAAGCCCAAACATTCTTCTCATATTTCTTGAAATAATTGAAATAACAAAGCAACAAACAAACAAAAAAATCCTTAAAACAAGAAGGTACACAACTCACAATATTAATTATGTCCCTTTAAGAACAAAGGTCACTTAATTTATCAAAGAGAAAAAAAAAATAACAAAGAATAAAAACACAGAAGTGATTTGTATTTGAGTATATTCCTCTTTAGACAAAGTATACTCAACAGCTTACACAAATTAAAGATGCACTTCTAAATATATCTATAAATGTCATTCTACCAATATATTAGGCCCCTGAACTTTTATTTTATAAGTAAATGTTTTATTAGAAAGAGAATTTCTATAAGCAAGCAGTATGCAGAAAATTCTTCTAATAAATTACAAGTTTAAATCAAATTATCGACAAAGTCTATAAAGAAAGGTATATAGTTACTAACAAAACCACTAAATCACTCACACAATGACTTAAAAATAAAAACTTTCAAGAAGAGATAATCATTTTGATCAATCTTGTGGTTATTCTTCTCTCCATTTCGTCCATATATGGCAAAAAAGGATGCTTCCAATAATATTGCTGCTTCTATGTCTTCTGAAGAGACCTTTGCAACTAATAACATAGAACAATTTCTGAGGCATTATCCATTGAACCCAAAATCACGAAAATGAAAAACTATAACTCACTAGCAATTAGGGTTCAGTCAAACCTGCCTAATAAAGCACTGAGCCGCCATTACCAAGCTGACTAGTGAGCTCTCAACAAGACTCAGGTCAGGGTTAGTAATGGCTAATTTTGCAAAAGAAAAAACTGAATTTCAACTCGACCTGGTAATATAATAAAAAAAATTAAAATCATCTAATATATACACTTCTTTTCAAAAAGCCCTAAGTGACCTCGTGTGGCAATCTCTTCCCTTTCATTTCATTTTTGCTACCTCCCCCCCAATACCTACACCAATATCCTTATTGCCGCCTACTGCTCTTTGCCACTGCTGTCTTCACATTCACCATCTTCTTTGCCTAGCTCCTCCCAACCTCCTTGACGTTGTTCCAATTCCTAAACCTACCCCACCATCATTGCCACCAAACTCCACAAAGATGTCCTCAACATTGCGAGGTTTGTACCTAAACCCTGAGGCCCCGACAGAGTTAGTACTCGCAAGCTCTGCCTCTAGAAGCCCCTCCTAGGTCGTAGATCTAGGCTTTTGATGATCGCTTAGCACGTAGAGGTCACAGATCTAGCCCAACCCGACAAAGTTAAGGCTCACAAATTCTATTGCGTGAAGCCCTTCCTCACTCTAGAGTTCATAGATCTAGTGCTTCAGAGAGTCGTTGAACGCATGGAGATCGTAAATCTGGCTCAAACTGAAAAAGTGAATGCCCCTCGGCAGAGTTAAGCCTCTTAAACTCCACCACTTGAAGCCCTCCCTCATTGTAGAGGTTGTAGATCTAGCCCAGCCCAATGGTAAACCTGAATTCCAAGCCGGCCCAAGATCTTTGACTATGCATGAAATTCAGCTCAGCTCAGAAACCACTCAATTCCAATCTGAAGGGATTGGCAACCAACCCTACTAGCAATTGGGCAATGAATTAAACTAATGATCAACCATCTCATCACCAAAACACATATCATGCATAGAGATGCACGCTTCTACCATTTCTTACCACATGATACAGAACCCTAGAAACCTCTCCCAACCTTCTTTTATGCTACATAAAAGACTGCACACATAAGGTCTCCTTAATAAACTTGGAGTCCACAGACCCCAAACCTCCTCATATTTTACCCTAGTTACACGTCTCCATCCATCCTCTCTAGTTGGAAATAGTTAATTTTATTACCACAACCCTCCATATCGTAGAGTCGAACAAATTAGATTCCAATCCACCAAATGAAGCTTAAATTCCTCACACATTCCTTTTGACAAAAATCACAATATAAAACTTCTCTAGCCGATTGGCTATGTAAGTAGGAATAGTGAATAACAATAGAATATAAGTGGGTGAACTAGAGAGTGTACGCTTAATAACAATCTGCCAACCACCCTTGGATGAAGAACCCAATTCACAACACAAAAGACCGGCCAGCTCCTCCACACCACCAACTTCACCCATTGCAACTCACTCACTCTTTACCCAAACATGTCAAACACCAGAACAGCTTGTAGGCAAGGCATGATATCAGTTAATATCTGTGAAGCAGCCTACATAATTAGAGAATTATCAGAGGATAACCTAATTTTCATTTCATATAGATATATAACTAACAACCAGAAATTCCACTGCCATATTGAGAACTGGATAAGAAAATTTTTGATCGTTTATTAAGAACTGGATAAGAAAAGTAGAAAGCATATAACAACAAATAATTCAAGTACATAAGTTTGACTGTTGCATCAAATGTTTAGTGTAAGCAGACAAAACCTAATGCCTGATCCCATGCCTTGTTTTCGGTTATCAAATAGTTTATCACTGATGCCCTCTCTTGTTTTTGGCGATCGAAAGTACTATCTACATGCACATGACATGTACTAAACAGAGAACAGAAAAAATTTGATCCTCAAATATCGTTATATATTTTTATGGCCTTGGAGAAAATATACAGAAAAATAAATAATAATAATTTATTATTATTATACCAAAATCATTATCCATAAAGAAAAATCAATGACATTTTAGGCAACTCAAAGTTGGGTGCTACAGCTTAAACTGACCTGAATAATACTTCTATTCAACTCAATCACTGCTGGTTTTGCCATAAAATGTGGATTCTTGAGAAACTTTGTAGTCCGGGTCAACATCTTGTGCAAAATTGAGATGGGAGGATCATGAGTGTTGTCAATGATCCTCGCCAAGCACAATGCCGAACCTGACTGCACCTGCTTGTTTTGTTCACCCAAAGCTTCAAAAAGTGGCTTCACTAACACAACAAAGACACCATCAGCCTCAACCCCATGATTACTCAATTTTGAAGCCAGAATACCGACTGTTTCCACACATGCATCCCTCACAACTGAGTCTGGGTCCTTGAGCCGCTTAACAATGCTAGCAACCATCTTACCAAGATGTGGTCCAACAAGACCCTCATGAAATCTCGCTAACGTACCCATCAGTCTAATACATTCCTTTCTAACCGCACTTTTTTGTTCTGAATCAGTATCCAATATACACGACAGAAATGGGGCAATCCTCTCTGGGGTTAAACATTCAGCAGTTTTCTCAAGCTCATCAACCCCAATCTGGCAGGTATCTCTATCCGCAAGCTTGTTCAGCGCCACAACAACTTTATGCTTTAGCTCAAAAATCACCTGTTGTGAATTTACCCTGGTAGGTCCGCGCGCTTTCATATGCGCATGTGTCTTCATCTTGACGTATAAATTGAGACCAACGTTATAAATAGGCACGGATTGTGCCTTTCAAAGTTCACGTTGTTGATGGCTTAAAGTATCAGCGAAAGCTCTACTTAACCCATCAATGCTTGAACCTAGTAACAGAATGGATAACACGGGAAACATTTTGTTCTTCACATGTATCAAAACCCTACAATGTCACAATAGAAAAGGTCAGAGAAAGAAAAGTAGAACTTACACATTCTCACATTCACATTAACAGTCTGTTTGATCAGAGAACAAATTTAGGCAAACAAATTATTAAATTAAGTAAAAAGAAGAGTAAAATAACTAAACTATACAAAGCAAATGGTGACTGAAAAGCTAACTTTTGGAGTTCCAGGAAATTAACAAAACCATAAGGCCATATTAAATATAAAAATCTTCCCATTCTTTTCCCTCTTCTCTTCTTTCCACCCACCCCCAACATGCATTCACTAGAACAATTCATGCACACCGTTTTTTAAGACAGATTTCAGCAAAGCAAAACAAAATAAAATAAAATAAATAACAGAAAGCCTAGAGATCTAGCGTTAACAATGCATAGCGCCCACTCACTCAAAACCTCAGTTTGGTTCCGGGAAAAATATATGGCAAAAAAAAAAAAACTGTAACCAAACTAAGAAGTCGGAGAAAGCCAACTGTAACTTACGCATTCACATTAACGGTCCGTTTGGCCATTGAGTTAGGGAAATATACTAATTTAATCTGAGAAAAAATTAAAAATAATTTAAGGAAAGAGAAAGAAAAGTAAACGGATGCCACAAAGCTTACTTTCGGGATTATTCGGAGCTTGACAAACTCACAAGGAGATAGAAATTAAAATCCACCATTATTTTCCTCTTCTTTTCTTTCCTTTTCTCGGCACCCAAACAAAAGCTAAACGAAAATGCGCAGAGGAGAAACATGCATTCATTGTACCAATTCTTGCTTAAGAGTTAAGATATCTCAAATGATATTCAAAAGAGAACCCTAAGCATTTGACGGCAACAACGCACAAGGCCAAATCAGTCAAAAAAAATCCGTAGTTTGGTTCCTTAAAAAACATGCGGGAACAACGAAATATAAATATGCACACTCTAACTAAAGCAATACACCTAGAGTTCACTTAATTTTCTTCACATTTCCATCAGTATTCTCGGCAACCAAACAGAGCCTAATAAATCTCCAAAAAAAAAAATGATGAAAATAACTTACACCAAAGCGTCGGTACCTAGAGAGAGAGGAAGAAGAGAGAAATTAGTCAACAAGAATGGAAATGCGTTTTACTTCAGAGATTTCAGGGACCAACGAAAACATATGGCGAAAATTTTGAGGCAAAATTCAAAATTAATTATTAAATAAATAAAAAGGGAACGAATCTCTGCGTACTTCTTCATAAAGCTCAGTGAGACAATCTTACCCCTTAAATCTCTCTCTCACACACGCACGCACGCAGAGACAGACAGAGAGAGAGAGTTTATTTATTAGAATTAATTTTCTTTTTGTTTTTTAGGGACTGGGAATTGAATTTTCGCGGTTTCTGCTGGGATTCGAATTTGGGGGAGCGTGCGTGTGTGATGATGAGGGGTCTACTCTTGGGGTCTTGTGCCTTTGGATTGGCGCCACGTGGTTTGTTCAGGCGAGTTCATAGCCTACTATCTGGATTCGGTTGTACTGTTCCCGCCTGACACCCTAGAGAGTTCAAAGTTCAAACTTTCAAATTTCAATCAAATTACTATTTGGACCATCTTACTTTTTGGCCATATTTGGTTAGCCCACATTCTTTTTTCCGTTCCCTTTTCCTCGCTTTTTCCTCTCAAATTCAACTTCAAAACTTTTTTGGTTGATGGGGTATAAAATTTTAAATTTTTTTGTATTTAAAGTATAAATATTTTTTTTAATAATTTTTTTATTAAAATAATAATAAAAAGTAAATGATGTGATATAAAACGTAATAATATAATAATATATAATAAAAAGTGAAAAAAAAATTAATATATTTTGATATTAATTTTTTTTTAGAAATGGTGTATGAACAATAACAAAGGGATGCAGGGTTTGCCAAACACTCATTTAACATTTTTTTTCACTTTTTATTATTATTTAAATAAAAAAATCACTACAAAATAAAACATTTTTCATTTTTTTTTATACTAAACATTCAAAACTTGTTTCTACTTTATATAATATCAATTAATTTCCACAACTATTAAAAATAAAAATAGAAACCTCACATCCAAAACATTTACCAAAGAAGCCATTTATCCTCTCCCCCCATCTTCTGAAGTATATGTGGAACCTTATGCAATGGGCTAGAGAATATGCAAATGTTATAGCATGCATTTGACATTACAATTTTATAGGTAGAAAAATGTGATTGTAAACTAAATCGCAAAAAATGAATTGTATGGGATTGTGATTTTCAAAAATTGCAATTTGAAAACTTAACAAATTTATTTTTTCAAATCACAAGTAAGAATGTGTGTGTGTGTGTGTTTTTTTTTTTAACGCACAATTTTAAAGGCCAAATTGTGATTTGTCAAATGCTTAACTTCATTTAAAAAATTGCTATTTTTTTTATAAGTACATAAATGAATAAATTACAACAAAGAATAACAAAATTTTAGGGGTAATTATATTTTGCTCCCATGAACTATAGCACATTGATACTTTCTCCCTCATGAACTACCAACTATGACGTTTTACCCCATCAACTACTATCTTATGACATTTTTCCCTCTTCTGTCAGTCAAATGAGTTAAAATTAACGGTCAATAATCATGTAACTTGCATGTGCCGTTTTAAATTTTGTGTTCCTTCTAGTTTTGCCCTCATTTCTCATGTGTTGGATTAGAGTTTAGGAGGGTATAAGTGTCATTTTACTGATCTGAAATAAGGACAAAAGTGAAAGGGAAAAAAAATTTAAATGGCACAAAATTTTAAATGGCACATGCAAGTCACATGACCGTTGATCGTTAATTTTAATCCCTTTGACTGACGGAATAGGAGAAAGTGTCATAAGATGATAGTTTGATGGGGTCAAGTGTTATAGTTAGTAGTTCATGAAGAAAAAGTGTAACAAAAGGTAATTACCCCAAAGTTTTAAAGTTCAGTTTTCTTACCTATGTTGAACTAAAAGATTTTAAAGAGGTGGTGCAGCCACTGGATAGGTTCAGTTTGGGTAATCGGCCATCCCATAAGGGAGATGACAAATACAAATGTATTTTTTTTGTAGGTTCAACAAAAAAATAGTGATTTTTTGGATATACTAATTTTATAAGCAAGGGGTATTTTAGAAAAATTTGTTGAAATCTATTAAATTCAAGTAGAAAATTTGTTTATTCATGTGTTGTTGCCAAACAAATTAATAGGAATGCTTATTCAATTTCAGTTTTTGGTATTCTTGGTAATACTCATTCATATTCCTAGGTAATCATCATTTTAATGTACCAAAAGCTCCATCGTGGGGTTCGAGCCTTAACAATCTCTCAAGGCACGACCTTTTTACCCCTTATAGAGGTGCTACTTTCAAGTGGCAGTCGATGCATCACGCATGGCCACCACCCATGTGGCGATCAACATGCAGCCACTAGATCTGCATGGTAGTCAAATCTATGTGACGGCCACCATGTGTTAAGGAGAGAATCACTAAGAAATCTATTAAGAATACATCAATTTACATATTTAGACAAAACTTTAACCCAAAAACTTAAGTACAATTAAGCTAATAGGTTTGAATCCACTTATGTATATTAAATGTTCACTTTACTTATTTTTTTTACAATGTGGGGCTCAACACTAAAACGTCCACTCACAACAAATCTTCCCCCTAAGTGTGGGATTCTTTCATATTGACATAACTTCTCCTTGCATGCGAGTCATAGTGTCACATATACAAGAGTTGTACTAATTGCATGCCACCAAATGCAACTATGCAACTTCGCTTGCAAATGCAACTTCACTCAAAAAGCCTCCCACAATCTTTATTGGAGTCAAACCAATAGGTAGTAAAATTATATTTAACCCAAAAAAAAAAAAAAAAATCATGACACTTCAAAGCTCAGGCCAGAACCCAAGTATATCACTTACCCAGCACAACGGAAACCATACGGTCCATACTATATGATGCATGGGCTAGTGAATTGTTAAAAGTTTCACTTTTTTTTTTAACCGAATTGTTTTGCATTCAGGCGATTTCTACAATTATTTACTTGTAATTTCCAAAGGAACTAGAGGAAGCTATAAGAGGGAAAAAAAAAAAAAAAAAAGGCCCTAAAAATGACTAGAAATTAGGAAAAAAATTCGGAAAATGGTACTGAGAAATAACATTGTTAGCTTAAGGAGCCTGCAATACCCGACAGCGGTACTCTCCTAATGCCCAAATAGGAAAAATGTTCCTGTATGCAGCGTAGGTAATCATACAGTTCTTGTTGAAGACCCCCATGATTTCCTGTTATAAGAAAACATAAAAATTATCAAACAGAATCTTAGCATTGGAAATAAAAATCATTCTTGCATGTCCCATACTAAATATAATCTTGTCATTATAATCACTATGCCACTTTAGCTGTACTCATCACCACTAATGACATTGTTAATTGAAATAGTGAAATGCAATAATATTATTGACATTGAGAAACAATAACAAAAAAAGAAAAAAGAAAAAAAAGAAAGGAAATTGAGACACAGCCCGGTTTGTTTTGGTGTAAAACATTTTATGTTGAGCTGAAAACATGTTTCAAAAAAAGTTGCCATTTTTCACTTTGTTTGCAACATTGAAAATAGTTCGAAAAACATTTTTCAGCATTTGGCTCGTATGAAAAATTGTCAAAGGAGCAAATATTTGCTTGCAAGCAATATGAATAAGCAATTACAAGAAGGCCCTTGTAGAGAGCCCACATGCTCGGACAAGTGTTTTGGTAGAGGTAGGCCTCATAACGGACCCTCTTGCAATAGCCTACTTGGGAGTGTGAGATTGTGACAGAAAATAGAAAATGGTTCACATATATGAGAAGCGTGAACCATTTTATTCCTCATTAAGGTTATTTTCAATGGTCATTTTCAGTTGACTAATATTTTACGTTGTACCAAACACTAAAGAAATAGGGGCAACACTTTTCAGAAAATATTTTACGCTGAAACAAATAAGGCCTTATATAAACATGCTATAAAAAAATACACTATAGAATTACCTCTTGAGGAAAATCTCCATTCTCCATTTGAGAATTTACCAAAACCCTAGCTGCACGGTGCAATGGCGTTGGGTCTCTCTCAGCCTGATCCAACAAAAGTACAAGAATAATAAAATTGCATGATCAAGAAAAAAAAACTGACAACAATGTGTTTATCAGCAAACAGATATCAAATCAGCGTCCTTCAGAGTTCTCACAAGGAATTCCAACTTGAGCTGGCTAATCAGAGTCACTGGATTTATGGTCAACAAATGAGATAGTGCCAAATCATTCAAAAAATGACTGGTTCTTTTTACATTATTATTATTATTTTAAATAAGGGATTGCGTTTCATGCAGAGTTGATGTGCACAAGAGTAATCTTTTAATCCGATCCATGACCAAAGATTGCCCAAGAACACATGGAATTCCAATTGGAACTCTAGAGAGCCAAATCCACACAAATCCTTATCAACACTAGAAGATTTCTGTTATATATAATACATGTAGCAGAGATTCTATGAGCTAATTCATATGATTTAACTACTCATGTAAAAAAAGGGAAATTTCCGAATTTTAATAATATTTTGAACATGCCTCTGAAGTAAAGTCAAAAGATGTCAAATGGGCTGAAGGATTCGATAAATTAAATCAAGAATGGCTGTCAAAATCACAAGCTACACAATATAGAAAAGCTGATGAACTAAAATTTGATAAATACCTGTCCAGCATCTATAAGCGCCAGCATAGCCCATCCAGTATTTACAACATGAGACCTGTTTCCCTCTATATTTGAATACACCTGCAAAGAAAGGCACTTGACATAATGATGGAGATGAACTATATAGAAATATGAGCATCAAGCATTAAAATTAGTCTTCTCACCCAATAATAGTGGTTTTATAAGCAGACTCAACTAATCCAGAATACCATTTCCTTCAAGTAAAAGTCCATAAATTCAAAATTTTGACAAACACACCAAAGTAACATACTGCAGAAGGGTGTTAGGTTTCTCCTATTAAATGAAAATTAATTTTTGTATTTGTGTCTCCTCCATATTGGTTGTATGGATTTTGAAACAATTTACCTCTACTATACGTATGTGAACAATCACCAAAAGTTGGTGATTCCACATTCTGTATCAGGGCAAAACAAGAAGTTTCTTGCTAATTTTCTTCAGCTAACCGTTATTGAAGACAATGGTGACTATGCAGAACAGAAGGCGTAGTATGATTAGATCTCCTTCTAGCTAGACTCCAACATTCAAATCATAAGGAATTCCTTCAATCCACAAGAAAAGAACTTTGACTTGGACTCTATTTGTTTTGACGTAAAACGTTTTCTATTGAAAAATGTTTTCAGCAAAATCATTTTTCAGGAAAATGACTTCAAAATTGAAAACATTTTTGGCATTTGGCTCGTACAGAAAATCAGCGACAGCAACAGTAATGACGACAGCCAACCTCCAGCTGAGACGGCCTACAGCGACCTCTTGTGACGGCATCTTGCGACCTCCGACAGCCGAAGGAGAAAAACTACGAGAGAGTATGTGCAAGAAAGAGAAGTTCAAACTTGGAAAATGGTTTACGGAAATAAAAAAAGAAAAACCATTTTATGCAGCTTAAGAGTTTTCCTGATTAAACAAAAATGGTTTCAATTTGACCAATGTTTTTGGTCATACCAAACACTAGAAAATAAGGAAAAAAATAAGAAACATCTCAAAGAGAATATTATTCAAATATAAAACGTTGTGGATTTTGTTTTAGACATGGAAGGCTAATTTAAATGCTCTAAAACTTCCAAATAAGAATTTTCCTAAACATAGCCTAATCAATATACTACCACATTAGGACCATATTTTGTTGAACGTCGTCGATCTCCTCAAGGAGATTAAGGACATTCCCTTCACTATCAAGTATTGTCTCCCATTGGGTTTTCAATTAGTTCATTCTTGCTAACCTATTCTCCTGCCTCTGCACCTCCTTTTCTATACTTGCTACCTATACAATGTCATAACTATTTCGAAAGGAAACATAGAAGTAAACAAATATAAGCTATAATTAGAGTTTAGGTATGAGCTTGATATGGATTATTGGCCCAGTTCCTCATAGCTTAACCTTTTAAGGACTAGTGGTTACTAATAGCTATGCCAGCTTCAAAGCACAACAAAAGGAATCACTTAAAATTCAATATATTTAAGAGATAAGAAGAGCAAAAATTACAAATACACGCTAGCGAAACCTTTATAGTAGTTCAGAATCACAAAGTTGACATGATTAAAGACCCAACTATTAAATGTCACGCATGCCTTCAACAAGAAAAGCACATTTGATGTAATATTGATAAAATCAACCTTGTTTTGACATGAAAGATAGCTCTCTCCCCAGCCACCTGAAGGAAGCTGCTTAGACAGCAGAAAATCACAAGCTTTGCGGATACTAGAGCAATTATTGAAGTTCTTTCCAGCAGCCACCAACCCTTTTACCCCAAACCATGTACCATAGGTGAAGCAAACAGCCCAAGAACCATACCTGTTCAGCACTTTTACATATTAAAAGTATGTACCCGTTAAGTAAATAAAAGAAGCAAACCAATAGTCACACTTGAAAAGCTTGCATGCCTTGAACGTGTATCTCAAAGTCTAATAAACCATAAAATAATTAAGCAAGAGAAAGCTTATGGACAAATAGATGCGGAAACAAACCAGGAACCATCTGATGCTTGTATCTTTTCAATGAACATAGCAGCTCTTTTGATACAGCAGTCTACTTCTTCTTGCCGATGCTTGGGATATGATTTCTTAAACAATGTCAGAGCTTGAATTGCTGCTGACGTACATTCCACATAACTACACAGCCGTTAAAGTTACTAACAAACAATAAATTTAGCTTAACAAGAGAATATAGCAACTAATTTAAGTCAAGGCACCAATATCTTACGGATAATCAATAACAATGTCCCCAAAGGTTTCAGCAGGGTTGATCAACTGAAAATACAAAAGAAACAATGGAGTCAGATTTTTGTTTCCCTGATCTACAACTTAGTAAAGATAGAACACATATTACACTGCAATGCATCCTACGCAAAGGCAAACTTATGACTTTTTTAGGGTGCAATTTAACATAAAAAATTTTCCCAAATCTTTCAGGAAGATTATAGTAGGTGACTTACAATATGGTTCATATTATTAATATGCAATAACATAGCATGTTCCATGAACCATTTGCATTCATCCCAATACCACAAATCTCAGTGAAAATGTATTGACAATGTCATGGCTTTTAAATGGTGGTGAATGACTAAATACTTCATTGCACGCACCAAAAGAAAAGAAGGAAAAAAAAAACAGAAGGAAAAAAAGCACTTAATCCCCATTTTTGCACTAATAAAAGTATTTAATTTTTGGGAAAAGGGTACATTCTGTTGGTAAATGATTTAGTCTGATATCTCCTAACAAAAATAGTCATAAGCTCAATATAAACAGTTAAAAAAAGTGAGCCCCCTCGACAGGGCCCCTGAAAGGAGAGCCGGTTATAGGCAACTTCATCCCAAATTATGGCACCTTCATTTCTCAAAACAATAGAAAAGGAATTGTGAGGTCCACAGCACCTTGACTTCACCCAAAGACCTAACAATCCAACCCAGGAAGAAGACTTGAGGATTGACAAAACTAGAAACCAATACAATATAAGAAAGCATATAGTTCTGCGCCCACAAAAAACAGAGATAATTCACCAAATCCTTGGGACACAACGAATTACTCTCTCTGTCCCTATTCAATTGTCTTGATCTGAAATGTGACACTTATTAATAAAAGGTAAAAATATAGCGATCATTCTATAATATTCTTTACGTAAGGAGTTGCATGACTCTTAACAAGAATCTTTTTTGCTTTTTTAAAAAAAGATACGGGTACAATAAGAAATTGAAAAAGTAAGAACTTCCAATTTTAGAAAGTAGACATCTTCTGAGACGCTTCAAAAAGAATGCAAGACGTTTTAATTCAAGGAGAGAGTATAAGATACCAGATAAAGTAAACTAGGACTCTTCCATGAAGCTAATCAATAGTGTAAGTAAAAAATACACCATTAACAACAATAGTCCACCGTTTAGGGTCATGCAGTATGATCTTTATTGTTACCATGGAATTTCAGCTCTCAAGACTAGAAACCATGCACATGCACTTTAAAGCTTGAGGGTTGAACTCGAATGGGGGAACAAATTCAGCAAAACATTAACCAGTGTGTTTTTTCATTCTTTTTCTTTGTTTGATAAATATAAAATACAACATTTCCTCAATTACCTTGTTGGTTGCAAATGAAATTTAGTTTACCACTATCATGGCTTTGAAAAAGCCAGAAGATGGTAGAAATCAAGGATCCTAGTCAAGCATGTTCTAATGTAAGTGGAAGAGATGATATCCAACCACCCAAAAAAAGTAAATATAAAATAAAAAGAAAACATCCCCACAGCATGTCAAAATCATAACAACCACAACTTCTAGACATATAAAAAGAACAAAATGAAGGCTTATAACTTGTTGATTGTAATAAGCATACCCTAACATGCTGCTTAAAGAAGGAGACTTTTAAAGGTAAACTCATTATTGGGCACAAGCCCTACAACTGGGTAAAATACAGTATTACAAAATGACAAAGGCGAAAACTATAATGGAAAGAAATATCAAAAGGAGACTACCTCCAACCAGGCATAGGATCTTGTGAGCTCATACGTTGCAAAGCCACCATCTGCATTCTGCATTAAAGAAAAAGACTAATAAATTATCCCTAACACAATGATTGACACTGTCATAGACGGAATCAACAAGTGGCATAAAAAATCTTAACAAAATTTAATTTATTATACAATTTGCAAAGTTTCCATGTTTTATAAACAGAAAACCAAATTAGGAAACCCATAAGTATGTTCACATAAAATGGAAGCCACAATATAACCACTCTCAAAGAAGTGAATACTCAATAAATTGATTAGAAATGATTGGTGATGCATTGGCTGGTAAACCAGGATAACATTTAATTAGATGATTAGGACACAAGCTACCTGCAATGAGAGAATGACATTTACAGCATCATATAATCGCTCTTCAACTAATGGTTCACCAACAACATCAGGCGGAATTTTGGATAATAAAAGAGCAGCCTGAAATATAAAAAGCAACCAAAGTTATAAAACAACAGCATAAGAATAGAGAATAGTTTGAGTTTAATAAACTATTACTTTCAATCCTTCTGCTGTGCAGTCTGATATTGGCCATCCGTGATCGGCAGTTGAGAAAGGCCAGGCGCCTTTTGAAATGTGGCGATACCAAAAATCAAGATCACCTGGGCAATCTTCTTGAACCTTTAGAGCGAAGAAAAATCAAGCAACAAATTAGAACATGAAGGAGTTGAATTGCTCACAGTAATAAGAAGCTGTCAACATATAAATTCGAATAAATAAAGAGAAAGAAATTCACCTGTGATTTCTTTATGTACATATGTGCTTTTTCAAGAGTTGGACCATACTCTTCAAAAAGGTTGGTTGAAATGACAGCTTGAACAGCAAATGCAGTATCCCATAATTGACTTCCATTATAACCCTGCAACAATGTCAGTGTGTATGGACCATAAAGTAAAATTTAGCATATAATCACAGTCAACATCAATGAGGGCATTCATTCAAAAGTGTAATTTCACAGCAATTACTTATTCAAATTGGTTCTATAAAGGGACAGTATGTACCTGCATTTTCATTCCATCTTCAGCAATCCACAAATAGTCATATATTCTTGGAAGATGCAACTTAAAAGCCTCGGAATTTGGATCTTCCACCCAACAGCAGAGCATATTTAGCACCTGTAAATCAGAGTAACCTCAAACAATGTCTCTCAAATTGAAATAAGAAAGAGGAGAAAGGAGCCCAATGTATAGAGAGTACTGACAAATAATGCCACAATTATTGAGAGACAAGAAAACAAAATAGAAAATCAGAGGACAGAGTAACTTCATCCAGAATAGGATCAAAGAGTAACTAAGGACAAAGAAGGCGTTAAAAGAATTTAAATGATTAGATTATGAACCAATGGGATCTGTATAATTCTCAATAATCATTGTTTCTTTATAGTTGCTAGACAACTGCCAGCATTTACTCTAGAAAGTTCAACATAAAAAAGAGTACTATGGAGACAAAATACCTTGTTTACAGGTCCTATGCAAATATAACGAGTATTTTCATCTTCATAGTGTATATGTTCCATTGCAGTACGAAGAGCCTTTTCTCTCAGTCTTTTTCCAGGCCAACACATTAAAACTGGTTCAACAAGATTATGAAGAGATGTCCAAAGTATATCCTGCACCAGCGGATGTGGGTAGTACAGATCTTCCTGAAAAAGAAAGCAATACATCCTTTTGTCAATATAGCACTATCCAAATCAAATTATATCCTGGTAGCTGTTAAACACCAGCAAAATTAACTACAGAATTGCGCTTTTCTTTTCTTTTTTATATTACCCTGCATTTTATTTAAACCAAAGCATGCAGTCTTTCCATTCGACCTTATTTGCCTGGGCTTTGGGATATCTAAAAACCATATAATTGATAATTGAGCTCCTTGAGGCATCTGAAATTCGTGCCAATTACAAATAGGATACAGAACCTCAACTTTGTACTATTTTTTCCCATGGTATAAGAAATGACCACCAAAAGTGGATATTAAATCATCAATGAGTTTCTGATGTTCAAAAATAGCTCATATCAATGGCATTTTTACAAATCGCATGTTCAGGACTTTAGTATCAACATGGCATTCGCACCGCATTACAATTAGGAACTAAGTTAAAATGTGAAAAGGATTGATATAAACCGTGTCAAGTTACACCTAACATTTGCTCCACCTTTAACTTTAAGGACAAAAAACAAATTGGATGGGTCACAATAAATAGATCCGAACACGTTATTGATTCATCAAAATTCAGGTTTTATATTCTATTAGCTTTGATTTAATGATAGAATAACTATGGCACCCAAAGTCAGAACTCAAGCACCATGAGAGAATTACAAATAAAGACATGATACGGTTTGATATTCTATACAGGGCTTATCAAGGAACCCGACTACACCAACAGCAATGAGATTAAAGCTAAGCTTCAACTGGATAAATCTGGGAACGCGAATGCAAGCAACATCAATCAGTTTCCAACAGAGAGTATATAGGAGAAACATCTAGCTAGAAGGAATTACTTAGTTTTCTTCTGGAATACTTTTTTATGTACCTAAGTAACGTTTTTCGATGTTAATGATATTTCGATTACTTAAAAAAAACTGATTAGTTAACATAGCTTTAAAAAATAAAAAAATAAAAAGTTCACACTAATATTAACATACAAGTAAAATACTACAGTAATTTCAATAGGAGTTTCAACAAACTCCATTTCTATGCATGTTTCTGGTGTCCTTAGCATATGATGTTAGCAAGCCTCTATTATATCGTAGCAGTATCTAAGCAACATTGGGTTCTCCAATGCACCCACCTCTACTTCTTTCTCTTTAATTTTCTCCAACAATCTATCCATTCTCAACATCCTTATCTTCACACACCAATCTCTTAGTTTCTTTTGGTTTTCTCAAGAAAGTTGAAGATCAGAGTGAAAAGTCATGTAAAGGGATTAAAAATGTATCTTTAGATGAGAAGCTTAGGTTTGACAAGCCCAAAGAAATAGTTTGACTGACCTTTGCACATAGGTTGCGTGCCTGATTCCAATCTATTTCATGATAGGGGACAGTGTAAAGCTCCTTCCTCAAAGACAAAACTGTTGGCGTTATTGGACCAACAAATCTCTTCCCATATAAGTAAGACATTGGCAAATACACCATCCGACAGTGACACCACATTCTTCCTGCAGAGTGAAAAGAAAATTAATTGCCTCCATTTGACATAATTATGGTGTAAGATTTAGACACTTTACATACGGCCCTAACAAACCAAGTTCACTTTGAAAATTTTTAACAAATAGAAACTTATGCATGACTTCTTGAAAAAAAATAATAATAAAAAAATAAAATAAAATTGCTAATCAGAAAACGAACGGCATATCATGGGGAAGATGCTAAAACAGAATGCAAATAAAAAAGAAGCAATCATTTCAAATAAGACACAGAATTTATTATTTCATGAAAGACTCAGAACTATCACCTTGTTCAGCTAAAACCATCATTTTCATTCCCCAAAAAGAAATCCAATTCATTTGACAAAGTGTCATGATTTTAGAAATTACCAAACATTGGTCATCATCATCATTCTAGTGATATCGTTAGAATATAATCAAGGAAATTTTCTTTTCAACCATTAAACTTATCAAATATTCAACTATGACCCTGAAAATCAAGGCTATGTCAAATAAATATGTATTCAGAAGTAATGTTCATAACCTCAATCAACAGAACTTTCAGAAGTAAAACTTGAGTAATCAACTGTGATTTGTACTGTGGTATAAAACCCATTTATTCTCTTTGATATTTGTGTTTGTTTTGTTTAGTATAATAAACAGGCATATACCTGGATGAAGAGGGAGCTTGTAAGGAAGAAGCCATATCTCAGGGGGAAGGGGATTATTGCCAGACCATTCAAATACTCCAAGTACCTATTACCAGCAAGCAGTATAACAGAAGTTAAATAAATGGCAAAGAGCACCAGCAAACATTAAGTTGACTGTTTAAACTAAGATAAAGGAATGATTTCTCAACTGAAAGCCACATCTTTCCCCATGATGTAATTGCAGTAGCACCACCATGTTCCAGAATCCACTTACACCCTCTCTCAATCGCTCCTTGCCCATCATTAGCTCCTTCACCAAGCAACCTTAATGTAACATAGCTTAAGACAGTACCAAACATGGTACTTGGGCCCTCAATGTGTAATCCCCACCCACCGTCTTTGTTCTGCAAGCACATATCTCTACATTAAGAAACTGTTTGATCAAAGTGCAAGACTCCAACAAACTGTTGAAAATAACCAAGAACCGGACAATGTGTAATATAGGAAAAAGGCATGATAAGCTATACGTGTAACATTGTAGCAAAATGATCCTTACCTGATGATTGTAGAGGTAACGGCACATTTCCTTTTTATGATCTTCAGATAAAACTGTATTTAGCGCCCCAACAATAGACAGCGTGATTACCTGATCCATTATATGAACAGAAAATATGTCAAGACTAACATGATTATTTCTCTTTTAGCAAATTATAAAAAGAAGACATGTACTTTGACACCCCTCATGCATTTCCTTAAGGCATATACAATTGTAATCAAATACGATTCACTGGCCATATAATTTATGAGATTGTCAGAATCACTTCCCCAACAAACCAGGTGCCAGTGGCAAGATTAGCACTTACCAAGCCAGGCATAAGAAACATTGGACCTCCATAGTCCCCTGACCAATGTCCATCATGGGCCTGGAGAGTTGAATGGAAACTTATAGCCCTTCTTAACGTCCTTGTCACCATCTCCTCTGTAACATCTTCTGTTTCATTTACTTTGACTTGGGGTAGAACTGCACCACGTGGTTTCTCCTTGGCAAACTGCATTTCAAAGGGAAGGCCAATAATTAAACTAAATGATGAAATTTAAACACAACAAGTTTGCACCTGGAAGGCACCCCATGTGGATTATGATTGAGAAAATATAAGATGCCTACTGAATTTCTAATTTATTTGACTTACTTCATAATTGACAGAATAATCCACATTGGAGTTAATTATATTATTAAACAGTCACAAAATAGTTTGAATGATTATTATTGAAAAACGAATACTGTCTTCCCACAATCTGACGATACAAACAAATAATTTTCTCCTCTTATTTCAAGAAATGCAGACCCTTCTTGTGAAAGAAACATGATTCAATCTCAGAAAGCACAATATGAAGACCACAATCAGATTTCTTAGATCTTTTAAATCTTGGGTTGTAGATTCTAGAGGTCCTTTTGTATACTCATGTACTCGAGCTGTANCCCCCCCCCCCCCCCCCTTTTTTGTGTTACATCAGAACACTTCAAATCAAAAACCAAAAAACCCTCCAAAACACATTAACAACTAGGGCCTATAATTCCGGATTATGAAGTGAAAGAAAGAAGAAAGGACTACAATAATTTTTTGGAATGAAGGGATTCTTAAGGATTATTTAAAAATAAAAAAATAAATGAAAAGACAAGTTAGAAATGAAGATCAGTAGTCAACAGAACTTGACAAAAATCAAAATTAAGAAAACGCAATCACAATAGTATTAACACTACTAGCCGCACATAGTTTGACTTGATCACTATGAACAACTTTAAAAACAAATTCAAATTTAAACAGACTCATCTAACCAAGACTACACAATTAATTCCATCTGACATCAATTGAGTTCTTGCCACATGATTTTGATGGCCTAATCATTCAAACATGTTCAACACATAAAATCTCTATATGCCACTAATGCATGCACTGTGCACATGTACATATACATGTATGTACGCATGTATGTACGTATGCATATAAATTTTACCTGAATCCGCATAAGTAGATCTGAGCTATGTTTTTTCTCGAAACGACTCTCAGAGAAGCTTACGCGAGCTCTTTCGATCTCGGCAAGCTCTTCAGGCGACCCGAGGTTGGGATCGAATTCCCAAACTTGTCGTCCGACGTGATTGTTCAACGTCCTCAGCCATGGACTCCCTCCCTCCGCGATCTTCAGCTTCCACATTGTCTGCTATTCGCACAATGATTACCAATCAGCAACGCAGCTGAGAGAAAATTGATCAGTCTAGCGTACGGAGAAAAATGTTCACAGAAAATAAAGAAAAACAAAATTCAGAATGCGTATCTGAGAGAGAGAAGGAAACAGATTTCTGACATTATTTATTTACTTTTGTAAGTATTTATGATATTATTTTTGCAGCACTGAGAAAAATGAAGGAGAAAAATTGAGCGTTTGGTTCCAGAGAAAACAACAAAAGGTACGCGCAAAAGGAGAAAGAGAGAGAGAGAGAGAGAGAGGGATTCGGAGCATGCGCATAGAGTCAGACAGAGGTGAGCCAATGCACGTGGCCCTACCAAAATAAAAATATATTACTGATCAAACTGTCGAGCACGTGGCACTTTTATTACTTAGAAAAGTAAATAGCAATTTAGAGGTTGAGAACGACTGCGTCGTTCCGCACGGAACTACTCTGCTATTAGACGAGAGGATTCTTGACTCACTTTCCCAGCGGCCAGCGCCACGTATAACAGAATCTTGTTTACATAATTGACTGTATCAGGAATATTAGAAGTCAAGAATATGAGTTACCTATGTATTATATTTAGTCTACTTTAAACATATTTATTTTATAATTGAAATTTTGACATGAGTTAGTGGTTATTGAATTCATAAATAGAACTTAATTGTAAGATTTTATATTTGTCTTTATGACATTATAAAGTTATAACTTTAGCTAGTTATGATTTATTAGAGCTTTATGCTCTCTAATGTAAAAGCTTTATATTATTAATTTTTTTAAATGAATGAACATGAAAGATTCCGTTAAAAAAAAAATTGAGTTAAATAGTTAATACTGTTCACTCACAATTTTTGTCTCATTTAAAATTGTGAGGTTTTTTTTGTCATTTTTACCAAATTGCCTCACTGGCCAAAATAACCAAAAAATAGTTTTAGTGAGGTTGCAAATAACGTTCTAAAATGATGACACCTGTTTAAAATAGTAGTCTCCAAGAGATAACTTAATTAGTTGGGATCATACTTAATGAAGCGAATATCACTAATTCAAGTCTCACTCCCCCTTTTGTATCGACATGACAAAAAAAAAAAACTCAAAATAGTAAATTAAGAAAGGAATCAATTTGAAAAAAATATTTTTGAAAGTATAAAATTTTTCTAATCGGATTATTCATATACTGAATTCAATTTATATATAAACATGGATCAGGCGGAGCTAGAATCCGGTTAATGGAGGGGCGAGACTAATATTTAATTATCATAAAATAAAATTATATTTTAATACAATTTACTAAAAAATCAATATAAATATTTTCTTTTATTCCAAACACCCTAAAAAAAATATTTGATGTCCAATTAACTGTTTTATATATTTAATTATTTAGGGATGTTATGCAATTATTTTAAAGTTACTTTTCTCTATAGTAAATAGAAGTATTCCATTATTTCGCGTTAAATAATAGAATGCATATTTAAATAAGGGTTAAATACTTAATATTTCCTTAGGGTTTCAAAATTTTATTTTATTTTTTCTTAGGTTTTGAAAAGTGACCAAATTAATTTTTGTAATTTTGAAAAGTGACCTAATATTAATACAACCTAATTAATATATATTTGTGAAAATGTATATTGGATTTGATGTGTCAAGTAAGAATAGTTGGTGCATGTGATGTGATTCATCGATCTTAACAATAATTGTGAGATTTGATATAAAAAAAAAAAAAAAACAATAATTGTGAGATTTGGTGAAGGTGACGAGACGTGGGGTTTTGCTGCACTCTTCAGTCTCTTCTAGGAGACATATTCAATCAAAGTGATCGGATTCTTCAATTTTTGTGTCATTTTATTTTGTCTTCTCTAAAGATAATATATTGGACCAAAATAATGGCATTAATATAGCGGACCATACTATAGCATATTGGACCGAACCTATGTCATTAATTAATATTGTAGACTAATTAAATTACTACTACCTGCCTCCCCGGGCACTCATTCAATGAATGAAGCAATTGTTGTAGAAGACGGTTGTTATCAGTCAGTGTCCATAGGAGATCAATTATCAGTGTGGTTTATGTCGCTCTGAAAGCCGAAAGGTACCAAATCTTTAATCTTTTTATCAATAAATATGTGATCAAAATTGTTGAGGGAAAAGCGTGCCCTCCGATACTTAAGTTAGCAGTCGTATATGAGGAAAAAAAGTGCATAAACAAAAATAATTAATAAAAAAAATATATACTAAAGGTACCAATAAATAAACTCCACACTATCTTAGTATTCATCTTTTGATAAAAGATTTGGTTTGTATGGAGGTGCATGCATGAAGTGTTTTTTGGAATTATATGCAAGGAGAAGCAAGAGACTTGTTATTCTTCTATCTCTCTCTATTTTTTTTTTTTATCAACTTCACCATTAGATATGTGAGATCTTCAAACTTACCATTAGATCTTCAAATTTTGATTGAAAAATGTCACTATTTCGTGAGATGATGACACGTCACTTGAAAACGATACGAAAGAAAAGATGGAAGAGGGAGATTGATTGACGCCACTACTTTTTGGATGGCTAGGAACCGGAAGACGAAAGATGTATGGTTAATTGGTTATTGCATTGCTTTCCAACAGGAGATAGAATTAATGCAAATATTGGCGTGCGTCACTATCTTGTTTCCCTGTTTTATTGATTTTTAGCATGATTGAGCTCAAAGCTATGGACTTAATTAAGCTTTTGATTGGTGTAATGTCTCGGCATACTATATTATAATAAGTTTACTAAAAGCTTTTCTAAAGTATCAATCTCTTTAATAAGTGGTATCAAAGCTAATAGTAACGTGCATTATGGTAGAACAAAAAGGTGCAAGATGTGAGCATGGATCAATGTTGTTCTTGGAGTGAAGGACAAAGGTTCATAGAATGGGCTAGCTTGTACAAGAATTTCTGAAGTAAGGATAAAAACGTGTAATCTGTAAGCATGAAACCAAGGTTCATGGAGTTAGGAGTAAAAATGTTCATGACACGAACACAAACGAGAGTCCGTAAAGTAAGGACAAACTCCTCAAAGTATCAATCTTCATAACAGATTAAGCTCAACCACTCAACCTTGGCTGTCTTGTTTCAGATCTCTTCTCATGTAACAACACGGCTGGAAAACTTGTGACTTTTAAAAGTAATCTTTAATTTTCCATCCACACCAAGAACCAATAGATTAGGCTGTGTTTGGGGAAGGACAAAAAAAAAAAAAAAAACCCTCTAAAAATCAAACCAATACTGTCTTCCCCAACACCGGTATTGTCAAAGACGAATTCATAGGGGGATAGGGGATGGCCATGGCCTCTCCCCAATTCCCCCCAAAAAACAATTTACAGGTCATGGCTCTGCCCCCAAAAATTTATATATCTTAGTCCCTCTCCATCCAACTTTTTGGATCCGTTCCTAAGTATTGTAGATTTGATTGATGTGAGAAAAAAGTAAAAATATTTTGTATAAAAAAGTAAAAATATTTATTTTGTAGTGATTTTTTATTTGAATAATAAATTAATAATAAAAAGTGATTAATATGATATAAAAAGTAAGAATGTTATAATTGATTTTGAAATTAATTTTTTGGATTTTTGGGTCTTGTCCAGCCACTCCATTGCCAAACATAGCCTACAAAACAATTTTTTTTTTCTTTTTTTTATACAAAACTTTTGTTTTTTTTGGTAGTGATTTTCCACTTCATTTCTCAAGTCTTTTGGCAAACACATGTTAAAAGAAAGAAAGGGACACAAAATCATAAGGGAGAACAAATTTTTGTTATGATTCAGGCTTACTTAAAAAAAAAAAAAAAAAACTAGTAAAATATTTTCACTTTTTATATCAATTATTTACTAGTCAAGTCATTCGTATGAAAAAAAAAAAAAAAAAAAAAAAACCAACTCCATAAATAAAAAGGAAAATGCTATGGGTTCTCCTCATAGTGTTCTTCTAACGTTTTCACAGTCTTACGTAAAACATGATTTAATAAAAAATAAAATTGTAGTGGTTTCCAACCACCAATTTCTTTAGGCATTAGCACAAAAATTGAGGCATTAGCACTAAATTTAGGATGATCAAATCCATTTTAAGTGATACCATCTCTAATGGGTTAACCTTTTACTCTTAGGTTTTAGTTTTGAATCCAAAAAAAAATTTTAAAACATTAGAACCTAAATATTAACTCATAAAAATTAATCTATTGGCAAAAAAAGGTACTATAATTTTATTTTTTCTTAAATCATGTTTGACGTAAGACTAGGAAAACACTACGGGGAGAACCCCTAGCAAACCCCAAATAAAATCCATATTATTTGCCATCATAATTTTCTAGATTTGTAGAATTAGAGAAAAAAAAAAACCGTTAACTTTAACATTTAGATGGATTAAAACTTAGGTAAAACTTAAGGACCTTATTCTTGAAATTAAAAATTCAATGACTAAATCCAAATCAAATAAAAACTTACGACTAAATATATATATATATATATATTTGACATGTCCACACAAGAGGAGAAATGGGGATTCGAACTAGTGATTTTTGCTTTATTAGGCGTGGTCTCAGCCGATTGATTTTTGCTTAAAAAATTTACAATATATCCCCCTAATGTTTCAAAAATTTGCAATTAACACCATCTATTACTAATTACCATCTAATTAGAAGAAAATAACATCACGAGGGTCTCACGTTGAATTTTTATTCTGTATCTTCCAATTTTGCACTCAACCTAGCTAATGAAATGACATAATTACCTCTTATTAAAACCCAACGCTTGTTTTGATTTTTTTTTTTTTTTTCTTGTCAACCTCATTTGAACCCCTTTTGGGTGTCATGTGGGTGTTGGAGTGAAAAAAAAAAAAAAAAAAAGGAGATGTCTCTCACATGCTCCTTTGCCAATAATTTTAGTGTACTTTGCAATTAAGAGTGTTAATTGCAAATTTTTGAAACATTAGGGAGTGCATTGCAAATTTTTAAACATTGAAACTCAAATTAAAAAATATAGGGAGTAAAATGAATTTTTCCCGAATATATATGTATGTATATATATATATATATATATATATATGGAAAGGGCATTACACTTAATCTTGTAGTTGTTGGTAAATAGTTTTAGGAAAATGTTAGGGGTTCTCCCCGTAGGTTCCCCTAACGTTCTCCCAGTCTTACGTAAAACATGATTTAAGAAAAAATAAAATTTTAGTGGCCTCCACCACTAGTTTTTTTAGGCATTAGCACCAAATTTGAGGCATTAGCACCAAATTTGTGAGGCATTAGCATCAAATTTAGGATGATCAAATCCATTTTTGGTGATATCATCCCTAAAGGATTAACCTTCCACCCATAGGTTTTAGTTTTGAATCCAAAAACAAGTTTTAAAGCATTAGAACATAACTATTAATTCATAAAAATTAATCGGTTGGCAAAAAAACGGTACTAAAATTTTATTTTTTCTTAAATTATATTCTATGTAAGACTGGAAGAACGCCAGGAGAACACTACGAGGAGAATCCCTAGCAAACCCCATATTATAAACCATGTATTCTTCTTGCTATTTTTTTTATACTATTCATTTTAAATCATATATACATATAGGAACAAAGATTTATTTATTTTTTATTTAAAGAGGTGAGATATATTTTTATACATCTTTTTAACTTATAATGAAAAATAATGTGTTTAAATTTTAATTTTTTTCATCTCTGTTTTCACCCTCTTTTTACCGTCATAAACAAATTAAACAATAAACTGTAAATCAGAAACGCCATTCTCGTTCTTAATCAATTTTGCCTTCACAATTATAACGAACTGTTAATCATAAATATTGTGATTTTTCTAGATTACTATAAATTTTTCTAAAAATAAAGGTGTCCGTGAATTTTTGTCTGTTAGCTAGAAAAATAAGAGAAATAGAAAAAATAGAAAATCGAAATTGTTGTTAAGGTAGGTTACAATGTTACTTTCCTTAAGAAATTATTTGTTCCCATCAAAATTGGTATGTAAAGGGTAATAGCAAATATTTCTCCAAGATACAATGGATCGGAGCCCATAAAACTTATATAGTTTAGTTGTTTTTTACACAAACGAAACTAAACCTAAATGCCCTCAGATTTTCTATTCTATCAAGAAACATAGACCTTAATTTTTTTAAAAAAGAAAATACATAAGGTCTTTTTGAGACAACAAATGAGGATATAATTTTTTATCATATTTAAAATTGGACAGCAGTAGGTTATTAATAATATTGAAAATAATAGTTATTAATATTTGTAACCAACGGTCACAATGTTTCAAAATTAATCGTACTGTTAATTCAATAGTCACTAACTGCTATTCAATTTAATTTACAATCAACAACTATTTAATTATAACCGTCAAATCGCAATAGTTAGTAATGATCACTTAATCACAACCGTTAGATCAAAGTGAATTTGATCTTACAGTTGACTTTACTAACAGTTTATTAAATCCAACCATTGAATCTACCTACGAAGCATCCTATGGTCAAGATAAAGCCATTAAATCGAATGATCCTAACTATTCAAAAATTGAATGATCATGATCAGATTGCTCCAAGCTTCAATGGTTCATGATAAGCGCCAAGTGTGCCACAAAAGCACTACTAGCGCCCTACAGCCCATGCTACCACGCATATGTATACCTGCATAAAATACTCCCAAACCAAAATAAATATATATACATAATAATTTCAAAAACTATATACCTAAGGTTTTTGGTATTACCTATTATAAGGGAGTTTGAACTCACATATGAGACGGGATATTAAAAGTATTCATTAAATTGTTAAATTTACTTTTTTTATCGACTTTAACTTTTTGGACAACTAATAATTAAACAAGGTAGGCATGTTAATAACATGACATGCACCAAATTAAGAAAGATTAAAAATAAAAAGAAAAAAGAAAGCAAGATTAGGTTCATCAAATTTTAAGGATTAATTAATATATGTACTTACCTAGAATGCCAATAGCAATTTTTTTTGCTATATGCTGAATTTTTGAATTGCCAATAATAGGAATCGCAAAGACAAAGAAGTGCCACGCTTTCAAAACCAAAACCATTAATTATCAAATTTAAGTTCAACTAATGTACCCACTTAATTAATTGGGGAAAATGCATTTTTAACCCATGAAGTTTCAATGCTTTTTCAATGTTAACCCCAAAGTTTAAAAATTTGCAATCCACCCCCATGAAGTTTCAAAATTTGGCAATTTTAACCTTCGGTTAGTTTTTTCCGTTACAATGGACAGAACCCTAGAAAAATAAGATTGAGAGCATTTTTGTCATTTCATACTTTTCCGTCCAATTTGAAGGAAAAAGTAACAGAAAGGTTAAAATTGTCAAATTTTGAAACTTAATGGGGGTGGATTGCAAATTTTTAAACTTTAGGGCTAATATTAAAAAAGCACTGAAACTTCATGGGTTAAAAATGTATTTTCCCCTAATTAATTCCTAGACAAGGAAATGTATGGTTAGCAACAATATTTTTTTATAGCCAATGACTTCTACTACCTCACAACAAGAGTAATGATGAAGCAAAAAGGGACCTCTCGGTCTCAATGTCTCATTCTCCGTATAAATGGGAATTAATGTTTTGATAATAACCTATCTAAGAATTGATAAAGAGAGAGTTTACCTTGATTTTTAATAATAATAATAGCCTAATAGGGGAAACTACACTTTACCCCCTAAACTATCCACCTATATGCACTTTTAACCCTATTGTTTAAAAAGTGACACTTTACCCTCCCAAACTTTCAAATTGTTGCAATTAAACTATTCTGAATTTTTTTCAATTTGCCCCCATAATTTTTTAAAAAAATTTAAATTTAAATTTTTTTACTTAGGATGGGGGCATTTTGGGAAAAAAAAAAGAAGTCAGAATGGTCGAATTGCAACAATTTGGAAGTTTTGAGGGGTAAAGTGTCACTTTTTAAAAATTGGGGTTAAAGTGCAAATGGGTGAATAGTTCAAGAGAATAAAATGTATTTTTCCCATAATAATATTATTAGAAAAAATTACAGTTTACCCCCTCAAAGTTGACAATATTTTTCAATTCGAACACCAAAGTTTCAATTTTTGCAATTCATTCCCATAAAGTTCCAATTTTTTTCATTTCGACCAATACTATCCCAAAATTTCCATATTGCCCATAATTTTTATTTTTTATAAAAAATAAAATAAATTTGGGGGTGAAAAAATGGCTAGATGGCCAAAGCCCAAAGGGGTGGCTCCGAAAATTTTTAAAATTTTCTTGTAAAAAATTAAAAATTAAAAAATTAAGGGCAATATGGGAAAGATTAGGTTCATCAAATTTTAAGGATGAATTAATATAGGAAAATGTTAGAGGTTCTCCCCGTAGGTTCTCCTGGCGTTCTCCCAATCTTACATAAAACATGATTTAAGAAAAAAATAAAATTGTAGTAGCATTCACACCCGTTTTTTTAGGCATTAGCATCAAATTTGAGGTATTAGCACCAAATTTGTGAGGCATTAGCACCAAAATTGAAGCATTAGCACTAAATTTAGGATGATCAAATCCATTTTGAGTGATATCATCCCTAAAGGGTTAACCTTCCACCCTTAGGTTTTAGTTTTGAATCCAAAAATAAGTTTTAAAGCATTAGAACCTAACTATTAACTCATAAAAATTAATCGGTTGGCAAAAAAAGGTATTACAATTTTATTTTTTCTTAAATCATGTTCTATGTAAGACTGGAAGAACGCCAGGAGAACACTATGGGGAGAACCTCTAGTAAACCCCATTAATATATGTACTTACCTGGTGTTGGGAATAAATTCACACTACAAGCCCACCAATTTTGGGCCCAATGGCCAAGGATAGGCCCATAAAGACATTAATTAAATAGCAATGGCTATTTAATTAATTAACATAAGATATATTATAATTGAGATTATATTGGAATAAAGAAGCTCAATCCCAGCTAAAGCTCCATTGAATTCAAGATTATCTCTACAATATGACTACTCAAGATTATCTCTACAATATGACTATTCAAGATTATCTCTACATAATTACTGTTGAAGGTTTATCTCTAGATGATAGTTGTTGAGTCCTATTTCAACTCTGGACTCCCAAACCAACTCAAACTCCAGGAGAACCAGTTTAATTCAACCTCAGCACTCTAGCCTACAAATAAGCCCCTATGGCAGGTACAAAATATTCTCTCTCATTATCAGAAATGATTGGATATATTGATTTATTGTGCGCCGAAGCATAATATTTCTCTTAGATTTTAACTTTGGCATCGGAGTGCCCGCGGTAGAAACACCGACGGGCCCTTTGACGCTTTTCACTCTTTTGTAGCAAATTGGAGAGCACATGATGGTGTACTACAGATCTAGAAGTCCTCAAAGAACATGCATCCACCCTCAAAGAACATGCATCCACCATGTGAAAAACTGTTTTAACAGTTTGGCGCCGTCTGTGGGAACGACTAGTTCATTTCTCAAAAAAAAAAAAAACCATCACGGTGTTGGCACGCATTCCGACGACAACAAACCGGAAAGACTCATCGATCTGCTTTCTCCATAACAGATCTGCCTCCCATATAGAGATCCCTGTTCACAACAAAATGGAATCTCATATACACTTCAGTTCAACCAAATCTGGAAATTAACGGGCGAAAGTCAAGTGAAATCACGACCATTGAAATCTCATATCCACTTCAGTTTAAGCAAATCTGGAAATCACATGGCGAAAGCCAAGTGAAATCATGATGATCGCGCGTGCAGACTTAATTAGTAGATCTGCATGCATTTCTCACATCTGCATCCGATCCCAATTCGGTGTTTGCTTCAACAAATTTGCCAAGTCTCTCCTACGTTTTTCTTTAGTTGGTGAATTTAATAGCATCTGATAAATCATTGTGATATCAAGTCATTTGACTTGTTGGTCAAAGCCTATGAAAAAGCATGTCTTTCTCGTGCATACATCTCACGTGGATAGATAAAAGAAAGCTTGAAAGTTGTTTTCTCAATGGACAAAACATGGCTACTTTCCTAGCTTTAATATTATATTATAGATCTATTTTTCTGGTACTTAACAAATTTGCTAGATAACGACCAATTTTGTGGTGAAAAGGCATTCTTATTTTTTTGCAATGATCATGAAGAACAAGAAAAATATGAGGATTGCACAAGCAGGTTGGCAAAGAATTTGGAGGACAATGCGTTCTAATAAAAAGAATGGCTTCAACAAATTTGCTAGATCTCAAATCTGCCTCCCATGTTCACAATCAAGTGGAGCCTCACGATCCACTCTCTACGGAGACCCAGCAGCCCAACACCGGTTCTGCCTACGATTCACACTCCGAAAACCTATGCACCAGCCTGCGATCTCTGGACTACAGAACTACCGGAGACCGAACGCTTCACGACCAGATTCCCGGAGCTGCTAGACGTGAAGCTGCGGTTTGAGATCTGCCGCGTCAAAGATTCCCCCATGACCGCCGATTCCTGGAGCCACCATCACTGACCACAAACAAGACTGCCGGCTTCACTCCAACAGCAACATCGTCGGTCGCACTCCAACAGCAGCACTGCCGGCATCCAGCCCATAGCTTTGCCGCACCACTGCTGCAGACCCGCGACACCACTATTCGTCGCAGACTCTCCACTGCCGGAGACCCAACACACGGCCGGGTCACACTCAAGGGACCGCCGACCCAATGATAGCCGGATCCCCAAGCCACTCGACGCCGCTGACTTGCACTGCCGTTCACCGTTTCCTGGAGCCCCAGTCGCAGTCCACAGTCGTTCACTGTGGATTCGTGCCACTGACATTCGCCGAACTGTCCTGCCGTCACCGACACCGTGACTTCCGATCCCGTCAACGTGCTGCTGTGCATTGAGGGATTTGTGAAAAAAGAAAAAATAAGAAATAAAAGAAACACGAAGGTGGTCTGACGAAGTAGGATAAGAAAAGAAAAAGAAAAAAAAATGCTACTGTGCTTCGAAAACAAGAAAGAAGCTGCCGAGAGTAAGAACTAAGAAATATAAGAAAGAAAAAAGAAAGAAGGTGGTCTGACGCATAAGAAAGAAAAAAGAAAGAAGATGGTGCTGGCTGGAAGAGAGAGAAAAGAAAAGAAAAGAAAAAAAAAAAAAGAAATAAAGAAAGAAGTGCTGCTGACGCCACGTGGAGCAGGAAGAAGAACAGAATGAAAAAGAAAAGGAAGAAGAGTTGAAGAGGGTGTTGGCCGCAGCAGAGAGAAAAAAAGAAACGTGAAGGTGTGCGTTGAAACTTGAAAGGAAAAGAAGGGGCAGTTTGGTTACAGCAATTAGCCCTTTGTGGAAATTTTTATTCCCGTGTAGGGATAAGCTTATTCCAGTTTAAGGATTTCCTTATCCTGGTTTTGTGTTAGAAGATTGGGCCGTTTGGTAAAAGGGATAGCTTGGCCCTTATTCAAACTTATTGCATTATGAGGATATCCTATCTTGGATAAAAAGAAAGAGAAGAAAATTTGGCAAGGACCGGGAGAAAACCCTAAGCAAAAACAAGAATATTTGGCAAGGTGCTATTAATAGCACAATCGAGACAGGGAGAAAACCCTAGGCAAAAACAAGAAGATTCAACAAGGTGCTATCATTAGCACACCCGGGTACCACCGTTTGATTTATTTGTGATTTTTATTATTTGATTATCTTTCAATAGTAAATTGGATTTGAATAAAGAGTAATGCTAATTTAAGCATGAGAGTGTTTCTGATCCCCGGGAACACATTTGACAATTACTCTTTGGTAGACAGGATAGGGAGAAAACCCTAGGCAAAAACAAGAAGATTCGACAGTGTGCTATCATTAGCACACTCGGGTACCATCGTTTGATTTATTTGTGCTTTTTATTATTTGATTATCTTTCAATAGTAAATTGGATTTGAATAAAGAGTAATGCTAATTTAAGCATGAGAGTGTTTTTGATCCTCGGGAACACATTTGACAATTACTCTTTGATAGACAGGATAGGGAGAAAACCCTAGGCAAAAATAAGAAGATTCGACAGTGTGCTATCAGTAGCACACTCGGGTACCATCATTTTATTTATTTGTGTTATTTATTATGTGATTGTCTTTCAATAATAAATTTGATTTAAATAAAGAGTAATGCTAATTTAAGCATGAGAGTGTTTCTGATCCTCGGGAGCACATTTGACAATTACTCTTTGGTAGACAGGATAGGGAGCAAACCCTAGGCAAAAACAAGAAGATTCGACAGTGTGCTATCATTAGCACACCTGGGTACCATCGCTTGATTTATTTGTGCTTTTTATTATTTGATTATCTTTCAATAGTAAATTGGATTTGAATAAAGAGTAATGCTAATTTAAGCATGAGAGTGTTTCTGATCCCCGGGAACACATTTGACAATTACTCTTTGATAGACAGGATAGGGAGAAAACCCTAGGCAAAAAAGAAGAAGATTCGACAGTGTGCTATCAGTAGCACACTCGGGTACCATCATTTTATTTATTTGTGTTATTTATTATGTGATTGTCTTTCAATAATAAATTTGATTTAAATAAAGAGTAATGCTAATTTAAGCATCGGAGTGTTCTCGGTCGTCGGGAACTCCTTTGACAATTACTCTTTGGTAGACAGGACAGGGAGAAAACCCTAGGCAAAAACAAGAAGATTCGACAGTGTGCTATCAATAGTATACTCGGGTACCATCATTTTATTTATTTGTGTTATTTATTATGTGATTGTCTTTCAATAATAAATTTGATTTAAATAAAGAGTAATGCTAATTTAAGCATCGGAGTGTTCCCGGTCCCTGGAAACCCCTTTGACAATTACTCTTTGGTAGAAAGGACAAGGAGAAAACCTTAGGCAAAAACAAGAAGATTTGGCAAGGTTCTACCAGTAGTACTCCCGGGTATCATCATTTTATTTATTTGTGTTATTTATTATGTGATTGTCTTTCAATAATAAATTTGATTTAAATAAAGAGTAATGCTAATTTAAACATCGGAGTGTTCCCGATCCCTGGGAACCCTTTTGACAATTACTCTTTGGTAGAAAGGACAAGGAGAAAACCTTAGGCAAAAACAAGAAGATGCGGAAGGGTGCTATCAATAGCACAATCGGGTATCATCGTTTGGTTTATTTATGCTTTTATTATTGAATTGTTTTTCAATATTGGATTTGACCTAGGATTTGGCTTATGTTTTTATCATTCAATTGTCTTTCAATAATTGAATTTGATTTGAATAAAGAGTAGTGATGATTTAAGCATCGGAGCGTCCTCAAAGGACCTCCTTTGATAATTACTCTTTGGAAGACAGGACAAAGAGAAAACATTGGACAAAAACAAGGAATCACCCCAAGGTGAATGGGGAACACAGGTTTGTCTATTGAAAGATTCATATATCATGGTTGAAGATTGTTCTGCAAGTTAAAGCTTAGTCTATCTAGCGGATTTCAAAGAAGAACCGGGTATATCACCCTCGTATATTTCAATGAAGAACCGGGTATATCACCCCCTATATTTCAATGAAGAACCAGGCATATCACCCCCGGATATGTCAAAGAAGAATCAGGTAGACGACCCGGTAAAAAAAAATATAAACAAACAAGGAGACAACCTTGGAAAAAACAATTAACAGGAGACAACCTGGTAAAAAACAGACAGACAAGGAGACAACCTTGAAAAAAACAATTAGCGGGAGACAACCCGGTAAAAAACAGATAGACAATGAGACAACCTTGAAAAAAACAATTAATAGGAGACAACCTGGTAAAAAACAGACAAACAAGGAGACAACCTTGAAAAAAACAATTAACGGGAGACAACCTGGTAAAAAACAGACAGACAAGGAGACAACCTTGAAAAAAACAATTAACGGGAGACAACCTGGTAAAAAACAGACAGACAATGAGACAACCTTGGAAAAAACAATTAACGGGAGACAACCCGGTAAAAAACAGATAAACAAGGAGACAACCCTTTGAAACAAGAAGACAAGGAGAAAACCTTGGATAAAAATAATGGATAGGGAGACAACCCTTTGAAACAATGACAAGGAGAAAACCTTGGGCAAAAACAAGGAATAGGCCTCTGAAAACAAGGACAAGGAGAAAACCTTGGGCAAAAACAAGAAATCACCCTAAAACGAACGGGGATCAAAGGTTAGTCTATCGAAAGGCTTATGAGTTACTGCTTAAAGATTATTGCATGAATTTGGATAATCTTGGCAACTCGAATAGAGCTGGGGGGTGCCCTTGGGAACTTAGGCAAGTGAGCCTCCCAAAGCTTTGATTAAATTCCCATTACCCAAGTACCTTAGCTAAGGGAATTGGGGGGTAACTGTTGGGAATAAATTCACACTACAAGCCCACCAATTTTGGGCCCAATGGCCAAGGATAGGCCCATAAAGACATTAATTAAATAGCAATGGCTATTTAATTAATTAACATAAGATATATTATAATTGAGATTATATTGGAATAAAGAAGCTCAATCCCAGCTAAAGCTCCATTGAATTCAAGATTATCTCTACAATATGACTACTCAAGATTATCTCTACAATATGACTATTCAAAATTATCTCTACATAATTACTGTTGAAGGTTTATCTCTAGATGATAGTTGTTGAGTCATATCTCAACTCTGGACTCCCAAACCAACTCAAACTCCAGGAGAACCAGTTCAATTCAACCTCAGTACTCTAGCCTATAAATAGGCCCCTATGGCAGGTACAAAATATTCTCTCTCTCATTATCAGAAATGATTGGATATATTGATTTATTGTGTGCCGAAGCATAATATTTCTCTTAGATTTTAACTTTGGCATCGGAGTGCCTGCGGTAGAAACACCGATGGGCCCTTTGACGCTTTTCACTCTTTTGTAGCAAATTGGAGAGCACATGATGGTGTACTACAGATCTAGAAGGCCTCAAAGAACATGCATCCACCGTGTGAAAAACTGTTCTAACACCTGGAATCTTAGTAGCAATGTTTCTTGCTACATGCTGATTTTTTGAGTTGCCAATAATAGGAATTGTAAAGACAAAGAAGTGTCACATTTTCAAAACCAAAACCATTAATTATCAAATTTAACTTCAGCTAATGTGCCCACTTAATTAATTCCTAGACAAGGAAATGTGTGGTTAGCAACAATATTGTTTAAGCCAAGGACTTCTACTACCTTACAACAAGAGTAATGACGAAGCAAAAAGGGACCTCTCAGTCTCAATGTCTCATTCTCCATATAAATGTGAATTAATGTTTTGATAATAACCCGTCTAATAATTGATAAAGAGAGAGAGTTTATCTTGATTTTTAATAATAATAATAATAGGGAAAAATATACTTTACCCCCTGAACTATCCACATATATGCACTTTTAACCCTAATGTTTAAAAAGTGACACTTTACCTTCTCAAACTTTCAAATTATTGCAATTAAACTATTTTGAATTTTTTTCCCAAATTGCCCCCATATTTTTTTAAAAAAAAAAATTAATTTTAATTTTTTTAACTTGGGATAGGGGCATTTTGGGGAAAAAAAAAAGAAAAAAGAAAAAGAAGTTAGAATGGTTGAATTGCAACAATTTGGAAGTTTGGAGGGGTAAAGTGTCACTTTTTAAAAATTGGGGTTAAAGTGCAAATGCATGAATAGTTCAAGGGGGTAAAATGTATTTTCCCCATAATAATATTATTAGGGAAAATTATAGTTTACTCCCTCAAAGTTGACAGTGTTTTTCAATTCGAACACCAAAGTTTCAATTTTTGCAATCCACCCCTACAAAGTTCCAATTTTTTTCAATTCGACCAATACAATCCCAAAATTTCCATATTGCCCATAATTTTTTTTTTTTTTTTTTTTGTAAAAAATAAAATAAATTTGGGGGTGCAAAAATGGCTAGATGGCCAAAGCCCAAAGGGGTGGCTCTAAAATTTTTTAATTTTTTTTTTATAAAAATTAAAAATTAAAAAATTAAGGGCAATATCGAAAAGATTAGGTTCATCAAATTTTACGGATGAATTAATATATGTACTTACCTGGAATCTTAGTAGCAATTTTTCTTGCAACATCAGCCTACATGCTGATTTTTTGAGTTGCCAATAAAAGGAATGGAAAAGACAAAGAATGGCCATGCTTTTAAAACCAAAACCATTAATTATCAAATTTAAGTTCAGTTAATGTGCCCACTTAATTGATTCCTAAACAATGAAATGTGTGGTTAGCAACAATATTGTTTAAGCCAAGGACTTCTACCACCTCACAATAAGAGTAATGATGAAGCAAAAAGGGACCTCTCGGTCTCAATGTCTCATTCTCCATATAAATGTGAATTAATGTTTTGATTATAACTTGTCTAAGAATTGATAAAGAGAGAGAGTTTATCTTGATTTTTAATAATAATAGTAATAATAGGAGGGAAAATACACTTTACCCCATGAATTATTTACCTATTTGCACTTTTAAATCTAATATTTAAAAAATGACACTTTATTCTCTTTTCAAATTGTTGTAATTAAACTATTCTGAATTTTTTTCCCAAATTGCCCCCATACATTTTTTTTTTAAAAAAAATTAAAAATTAAGGGGTTGCAGTCAGAGACGGACCTATGGGGGGACCGGCTGGGGCCATGGTCCCCCCCAAATCTAGAATAAAAAAAAAAAAAATCAGCTGTGGAAAAAAAAAATAGTATACTGGTCCCCCCCATAAGAATAAACAAACCCCAGTCCCCCCCCTCCATAAGACTAAAACAAACCCCGGTCCCTCTCCTAGAAAAAATGGTCCCAATGCCCCAAAAAAAATAAAAAAAACCAAAGAGTCAAAGACCGGTCTCCTCCCCCCCTAAAAAAAACCGGTCCTAGAGCCTCACAAAAAAAAAAAATAAAAATAAAAAAAACATATATTAAGCTTATGTTTTGGGGAATTAGAATGTTTCATATTTTGGTAGACATGTTTGATGGATTTTTTCTAAAACATTTTAGTGGAAGTTGTTTTTGAAATTTTATGTTTTCTCCTAATTTTGTTGTAGATGGAAAAATCAATTTGATTTTTTCAAACGAAAAATGCATAAAGTTCAAATGTGCAAAGTTCAGATGTCCAAACTTCAAATGCACAAATTTCAAATGTCAATGTTGGTGATACATCATTATCAGCTTCTGATATCCCAATTTCTGAAAATTCTTCTAAAAATTTTTTCAAACAAAAAAATGCACAAAGTTCAAATGCCCAAACTTCAAATGCACAAGCTTCAAATGTCAATGTTGGTGATACATCATCACCAGCTTCTGATATCCCAATTTCTGAAAATTCTTCTAAAAGACTTCGGGGAGTTGATGGCAATGAATTTAATATTAGTTCATTGAAATATGATCATGGATTGCGTCGTCAGATATAAGAATATAATGTTAATCGTCGAGATGAAATTCGAAGAGCTTACATTAAAGTTGGTCCATACCGACCTACGGTCTCAGACTACCATGGTCCCCCATCAAATATTCTGGGTCCATCCCTGTATATATATATTTGTGTAGTTGTTTTGTACTTGGTTTATACAAAAGCCCAGCATTCACATTGGAAGGAAATTAATGGGTTGTCAGATCTCATCGGAAGTTGCCGACCACCTGCATGCCTCACTCTCAAAGGGATCATCCATCACTAATTAATTTACTAAAAGGTGTGTTTGTGGCTGTTGATCACTCCCGGCCCACACCCAGAGACGAAATTACGTTGTCTCTTCCTGACCTTAATTATGCAAAAGACCATGACTTTTAGAATTATAATCCACACAGTCCTATTCATTCTCAATAAATCTGCATCTTCTTGTCGGGACCGCAATCTTTTGTACATAGAATTACGATGAGGATGTTTGGCAAACTACTGTATATTTCTCAACCTCCCATTTACAAGGCACTGACTACCATAAAAAAAAAAATATTAATATGAAAAAATAAAAAAGTGATTTTGAAAAATAAAAAAATTTTGTAATGTAGTGAAAAAAGTGAATGATTTGATTTTTTCTTTTGAAAAAACATAAAGTAAAATAGTGTGATAGAATGTGAGGAGATGTGAGAGAGTTTACCAAACAAGGCCGATATATTGATTAGGTTGTATGTGCAGGTAATTTCGTTGATGGTGACTATGAGTGGACTATTGACATTGACAGAAAACTACTCCTTAATCATATTAACGCGTACCAAAAATAAAAATAACGACAATTAATTCCGTTAATTCCCATCCATCTTCTCTCTTTCAGTCTTTCTCTTTTTTTACCCAAAACATTTTCTCTCTCCGTTTTCTTTTCTTTCCAAAAATCTGAAGAATTTTCAAAACCCAAAATCCAATAAGATGGGTGTGCCGCCACCTGAAGAAATACATTTTAGGTAAAAAAAAAAAAAGAAAACAAAAGATAGATGGGAATTAACGGAATTAATTAACTACCGTTTGTTTTATTCTACCCAAAACGTTAGTCTAATTAATGAGTCTGTCTTAAAAATTTTTAGCCCTCAAACCAAACTACCGCATATCGGTCCAAGTGCTTGACTATGATTGTGTCCCATGCATGATTTGGTGAATATTCGATCTCATTCGATCGATCGATATATTCGTGAATTAAATAAAACAAGAAATTAATGTGTGGTCCGAATGCAAGGGAGTAAAGACGTACCGTTTTGGGTTTTGGTGAATCTTTTTCTTGGGATCGCCCAATGACGGACCTAGGGGGAGACCAGGGGGAGCCATGGTCCCCCCCCCAATCCTAAAAAAAAAAAAAAAAAAAAAAAAAAAAAAAAAAAAAAAAAGCTAGGGAAAAAAAAATTTTCTATATTGGTCCCCCCCAATAGAAAAAGAAGAAGGCTGGTCCCTCCCCATTTCTAACTCTAGTTCCGTCCCTGGTTGCAGTGTTGCACCCCTTAATTTTTTTAAAAAATTAAAATTAAAAATTATAATAAGTTTACTAAAAGCTTTTCTAAAGTATCAATATCTTTAATAAGTGATATCAGAGCTAATAGTAGCGTGCATTATGGTAGACAAAAAGATACAAGGTGTGAGCATGGATGAACGTTGTTCTTGGAGTGAAGGACAAAGGTTGATAGGATGGGCTTGTACAAGAATTTCTGGAGTAGGGATAAAATGGTGTAATCTGTGAGCATGAAACCAAGGTTCCTGCAGTAAGGCGAACACAAACGAGAGTCCAGAGAGTAAGGACAAACTCCTCAAAGTATCAATCTTTAAGCTCAACCACTAAACCTTGGCCGTCTTGTTTCGGATCTCTTCTCCCGTAACAACACGGCTGGAAAACTTGTGACTTTTAAAAGTAATCTTTAATTTTCCGTCCACACCAAGAACCATAAGAGTACATTTATTTTTCTCATTATAGACTAGTTGAAATAAATGGATACTTCTCATCGCAGATTTTCCATTATAAGAGATATTATCAAAGCCGAATATTGACTTTCGGACTCGCTCGATAGCATAGTGGGTGTGATCTGGATCCCTCTCTAAATGTAGATCTTTTTTTCTTCTTCTAATTAACACACCCAGAGCAAAAGGGAAGAAATTAAGAAGAAAGACCAACACAAGAACCAAAAACTGAAATTCATCATCCTTTTTTGCATTTATACGTACATGGTGAGTGATGTTCTTCACTTCGATGCATATATATATATATATATATATATATATATATACCTTCAGGCTTCAGCACTGCTTTGTTGAAGTCATGAGCAATACACGACTGCGATACTCTCCAAGGGCCCATATGGGAAAGATGTTTCTATAGGCTGAATAGCTGATCATGCAGCTCTTGTTGAAAACTCCTATGATTTCCTATACATTCAAAAGCCAAAAAAAAAAGAAAAAAAAAAACTAATTAATAATGCATCCCAATTAGCGTTTCACCCAATTCATGAGCTTCTAAATTAAGTGGTTTGATATCTAAACTAGAATCCAGTTACTTAAAAAACCTCCCTCCCCCATTTGGATATATATGGTGCAATACATTAGATGAACAGTCCAGATTATGACAACAATGTAAAACAAGAAACCAAAAAAAAAAAAAAAGAATAGGGGTAGAGTCCTGTCGTGGAGACCCAATCCAAACATACATGACCATATCTGCTTAAATAACATTCTCAACAGTTTCCTTGTCATATTTCCTACATTTAAAGATCTAAACTATTTTTTACTTCCCTATATCAAAATACACTATAATAATTTCTCTAAATACTTCCCTATACCATTAAAATATTATTTTTTTTATTTTCTTTATTTTAATTTTATTCTTTTAATTTATTAAACAAACTTTCACTCTCCCCCTCATATTTTCTTTCTTTTTTTCTTTGGTAGCTTCTTCTTCCCTCTACTTTGGTTTTTTGCCATTGCTGGGTTTGTTCTTCCCTCTTCTATCTTTCCCTTGCCGGGTTTTTTTCCATCTTCTTCTTTCTGCCGGTCATCTTCTTGCTACCGTCGTGCCCACCGGCGGCGAAGAACGACCGAGTCTCCGGCATGTCCTTGCCCCTCCTCCACCGCCGAAACGTGAACTCGTGCACGAAGACATCCTTCACCGGCTCTTTTTGCCGGTCATCTTCTTGCTACCGTCGTGCCCACCGAGGATGATAATTTGCCCACCCAACTCACCGGCGGCGAAGAAAGATCGAGTCTCCGACATGTCCTTGCCCCTCTTCTACCGCCGAAACGTGAACTCGTACACGAAGACGTCCTTCACCAGCTCGATTTGGTGGTGCGAAAGAGAGAAACAGTGGTGGTGCGAGAGAGAGAAACAGTGGAGACCCAAAATCAAAGACCCACAAAATCAGAAACCCAAAACCTCAATCGATCATCTTCTCCTCCTTGGTGCTCATTTGGTGATGCGAGAGAGAGAGAGAGAAACAGTGGAGAGAGAGACGTGCGTGATGTGAGAGGACAGAGATTGTTTTTTTTTTTTTTTTTTTAAATTTTTTATGATTATAATATTGATAAGCATCGCTATAGTTAAACCTTATACTTAAAGTTTTACTATAGCATCTTATGAATTTGCTGTGAGATATTTTTTGTAATTTTTTGGACATATTCTCTATATATAGGAAACAAACTCCTTAATAGAGAGTTTGCTAAAAATGCTCTTAGAAGTGATAGGTCCTATCCTGGAAACTCTATCTAATCGTACATGACCATAATAACTTCTATATGCTTAGAATTGATAGGCAAGTGGGTTCAACTATCCCCCAAAGTCCTAATTAATTATAACTTCTATCCGCTTAGAGCATTCCCAGCAGACTCCCTATAAGGGAGTCTGTTCCCTATGTATAGGGAATAAGTCTAAAAAATCACAAAAAGGTCCTACAGCAGATTCCCTATATGACTCCCTAAACATTAATATGCTACAGTAGAGCCTTATATATAAGGCTCCATTGTAGCGATCCGATGCTTTATTAAATTGAAAAAAATTCTTTCTCTCTCCTGTCTTGTCTCAAGTCTCTCGTCACTCTCGCCTCTCTGTCTCTCTCTCGCACCTCACCAACACAAAAACGCCATCAACCCTGCAACCGGAAATGTAACAAATTAAAAGCAAACCTAGATTATTCAACACATATGACCAGTGCCAGCACCCAGATTATTCAACACATCTGACCAGTGAGAGAAATCGTCGACGCCATTGAGCTGTGAAAGTGTTCTGAGCTTGTTTACCTCAAACAAAACCCACAAAAGATTACCACCCCCAAAAGAGTTCAATTGCAACAAAGAAGAAACCCAAAAGAGCCCAAATGAGAAAACTAAGCCACAACGGCAAGAGAAGAGAGCAATTGAACAGAGAAAGAGAAAGACTTTTATCAGTTGGGTGAAAGAAACCTAGAAATCTCAGAAACTAATTAAATGAAAGAAACCCAGAAGGGATTTGCGAATAAATGATGGACTGGGCCACCTAGAATGGCGTTAGTCGCATGCGGGGAGACCCGCACAAACGGTTTTTAGGGGGATCTGGTCAAAAGACCGGCCGGCCATAGTTTGATCTCCATAAAAGCTTGACCATCATAGCTTGATCACCATAGCTTGATTGCTTGATCTCTGCCATAGCTTGATCACCATAAAAGCCTGACCGCCATAGCTTGATCTCTGCCATTCGGCACAATGAGAGAGAAGGGAGACAGACAGGGCAAGTAAGGTAGAGAAAGGGAGAGTTTTTGCCGGAGGGAAAAGGAAGAAGAAGGAGATGAAGTAAGAGAGAGAAAGTATATAAATTAAAGGAAAAAATATATAAAAAAGTAAAATAAAAAAAAAAATATTTTAATGATATAGGGAATGATTTAGAGAAGCTGTTGGAGGACATATTGACATAAGGAAGCAAAAAGTAGTTTGGATCCTTAAACATAGGGAATATGATCGGGTAGCTACTGGGAATGCTCTTAGAAGTGATAGGCAAGTGGGTTCAACTATCTCCCAAAATCCTAATTAATTGCATCAGGTGGCCGGTAGGCAACATTCATGGTAGCTAGGCAACAAGAGTCTTAAAAATAACCAAAGTTGTCCAAAGATTTGATACGAAGATCTAAGACACACCTACCCTAATTTGCCACTGGACCACACACCTCATGGCAACATAATTCAATAGTTTGGACCCTTAATTGATTAGGTCCCCTCCACACCGACACCTACCCCACTGAACCACACACGTACCTATTGAATTATGTATCACAATCCCATAATATGAGGGTTTAATTTTCTTTCTATCCTTTTTCATTTTTTATAATAATTGGATTAACTGATGGTCCAAAAATCCAAGAAAAATTAGGTGTTTAAAAAAGTTGTAAAAATAAATATAATTAAGAAACTTGAAGAGACCAGCTTAATTAAGGTGTACTACCCTTGAAATGGATGTTACCTTATCTTGGCATGAAAGGTAGCTCTCTCCCCAACCACCTGAGTGAAGCTGCTTGGAGAGTAAGAAATGGGATGCTCTTCTAATGGTGTGGCTGTTTTGGTATGTCTTACAACCAGCCACCAGTCCCATTATTCCAAACCATGTTGCATAGGTGTAGCAGACTCCCCAACACCCATGCCTGTTTTCCAAACTATATATGGTCATGCATGCATGCTCAATAGTAACATTTGGGATATATTGCTTGAAATGTGTGAATATGATGTTAAAAGTATTAATTAAATGATTAAATTCATCATTTTATATTAGTTTAAACTTTGACATAAGTGATGATTTAGATTGTTATGTTTATTATCAAAGTCCACGGACCCCGACTATAGTACTTACCATTGTCGTTGCTTGGTTTTCACGAAAAAAAAAAAAAAAAAAATTATGGTAAAATATATTTACCCTTCTCTAATTATCAAACAATTTGTAATGTTCATTCCAAACTCTACTATTAGGATTGCAGTGTTTTTTGTGCATAAAATGGCAAAATTACACCTAATAATGTTTTCTTTTATAAAAAATGAAAAAAGACAAAAAAAAAAAAAGAAAGAAAAAAACGAAGAAAGACAAAAATCCAGGAAAATGGTGTTCTTAAAAAATATTTTCCTATTTTTTTGGGTCTTTATTTTTTATTTTTAATTTCTAAAAATGTTATCAGGGTAAATGGGTAATTATATAATTTTTCACAAATTATTAGCTCCACTAGACGCGCGCTATAGATGGCTAGTGGACTTGGAATAGGATCCTCTCCATTTCAAATGAAATGGATAATATCCATTTAGTGTAAAATGAGGGATAATATTGTAAATTTAGTCCTTCAACTTTAATGTTAAGACAATAGTACCCCTCATTTTACACTAAATGGATATTATCCATTTCATTTGAAATGGAGAGGATCCTGTTCCAGTGGACTTGGCTTGTCCTTTGGAAAGTTTACTCAATTTATTCCCATCTTAATTAAAAAGATTGCAATCTCTTTTGTTTGAATTGCATGCAACTCGGGTCGGGGAACTCCTTCATTGTTAGGAATGCTCAAACTTAGTATATATATAGTTTAGACAACTAATCGCAAAGAGATCCTTATTTCTTGTATACATGTTCGCTTCATACTCTTTCCAATATTTTAAACTGTGTATGTTTTCAAAACATCATTCCATTCATTAGATCCTCTCAATTTTAAATAAATAGGATAATATCCTGTTAGTTATAAACTTATAGTGAAAGGATATTTTTATTCCTTAAAAAAGTTAAAAAAACAAAAATATCTCTTTATTATAACTAAGTAGATATTATTCCGTTCATTTGAAATAGAGATGATTATATTTTTCCTCACACACTATTTACTTTATTTTTTTTAAAAAAAAATCAACATAAAAACACTCTCACTTTTATATCACATAATTCACTTTTTATATCACATTATTTACTTTTTACTATTATTTAAATAAAAAAATAATTACAAAACAAAATTTTTTCACTTTTTTATATAATCATTATTTTCTTTTTATTTTATTTTATTTTTTATTGTGAAGCATGTCTTAAAAAAGCATTGTTGTTTAAGAAACAAGGCCACGATTCTTGGGGAGATTTTAGATGCTGGTAGTCGTCTTTCTACGGCTCCAATTCGGTTTTCTGCGGTGCTTGCAACAACAATTTAATGGTGGTTGTTGCTTTTACAACAAAGAACTCTTCATTGAATTCTTTTGCAAACCGCCTTGTGCGGTCTTGGAAAAGGTCAAATTTGTTTATCGTTCTTTTAGAACTAAAGACAACAACATTGCCAGTTGTTTGGTCCTTTTGAATCGAATCCATAATTTATTCTTGAATTTGTATTGCTTTAACTGTTTTATCCAATAACTCGCTTTCCTTTATTTGATTTAAAAAAAAAAAAGGTCAAAACTTACAATCTGTCGCCGCCGAACAAGGATCATCTCTAGTCCAAAATAGATTGGAGGTGATCCAGTTGATGGCTAGGATCTCTTCAGAGACATCCTAAGTCCATCAATTGGACATGTGTCCCATTAAAAATAATAATAATATTTTATTATTTTATTTTAAAAAATAAATAATAAACAAAATAATAAAAAAATTTATTATTAATATTAAAAAAAAGTAAGGGTGGCTGGCCACCCCCTATTGGCCATAGGGGGTGGCCGGCCACCACATATTGAGACATGGGGGATGGCGAAGTTATTGGATCAAAATTAAATCAAATTGAAAGATCCATCCACATAATGCCTCAAATGCACAAAATGCAAATCAAATAAAAATCTGCAAATAATAATTCTGGCCGTTACACACACAAATTAAATCCAAATGAAAGGTTACAAGGAAAACATGGAAGTTGCTCAATACGAATGAGATGGAGACTATCAAATTGTTCTAGCACTGCAGGTGTTGTTGGACTTGCATTTTGTCATGTAATTCTGGAAAGTAGTGTTTATTGTATTTACTCTTTGGGCAAAACGAAAGTCACTTTTATACTTGCTTTCATTACTCTTCCCCATTGCACATCCAAATCAAAGCGACATTATGGCTCAAATGCACATAATGCCATTGGTGGTGTGTTATTTCTGCCATATGAATGGTGTGTTATTTTGTATAGAACAATTATGAATGGCGTGTTATTTCTGCCATTGATGGTACTCTTGCAAGGAGCTGCTGTCATTATTTCCAAAAAAAAAAAAAAATTAATTGCCATTTTCTTGCATATTTCCATGCACATCAACTGCTAGACAAAAGCAATATTTCCCTTCAATTCAACAAGATTGTTTGATAAAATAAAAAATAAAAAAAATTGCAAAATTACACAAAATGGAGTGCACTACATTACAAAGCCATAATTCCAACACAAAAAAAATATATATATATATATATACACATATATATATTCCAACCCAAAATATGGTGGTATTGGGCAGGGGCAGCAGCTTTCACAATCCATTGCATCTTATTCATATTTTCATCTTCCTGAGGCAAACAAACAAGAAACAAGACCAATCAAATTAGTATCAAAACATCTCAAAAAAAGAAAAAAGAAAAAAAAGAAAGCACAACCACATATTAAGAGAATAAGGCATTATCATTTATCAATTTTAAATCTTCATTTAGGCAACTCATCAATCCCATGGTATGCATCTAAAATTGAGCATGTTATCACCAAAGACAATCATGCTAAAAATTCTCACAAACACAAACCAAATCCCTCGCAAAGAATTAGAAATTCACAGCAACCCTAAAAAAACCAATTTTTCGGCAACAAACAAAACCTAGATTCAACCCACAAAAATCTGACAAACTAACAAACTACAGCCAAAATCAAAACCCAGTACCAAAACAAATCTGTTTTTTTGTTCTCAACTCAAATCACAACACAGCAACAACATACCCACAAAATAGTCTTCAGTGCAGAGAAAGTAATTTTACTTTTACATACAGAGGGAGAGAATTTGAGAAAGAGAGAGAGAGAGAGAGAGAACGATCTTAGATTCTTTTGCTTGGAGAAATTTTCTTGTCTCTCCGAGGAAAATCTCATGCTTTGTGGTGTATTTGACTCTCTGGCACAAGATATTGAAATCCCTCTAATTACTCGAGAATAAGTAAGTGAGGTTCTAAACTTCTAGGGCTTCTTTAGGTTAAGTACATGACGCGTAGAAACAGGGTAGGGCAGGCACCCGCATAGAAATATTTTCTGAACCCGAGATCCGACCCGACCCAACCGGATTAAGTGAAAAAAAAAACTATGGCATGCATCTATTAAGTGAAGGTTTATTTAAATTGAATATAATAGTTTTTTATTTGTCATGATTTATTTAATTTAATTTAAATTAGTAATTTATTGTAGATAATTGAGATATATTGTTTTAGGTTTTCAATAATTTAATTTTCATTAACAAACTCTACATTAAGAGGAAAACCTTGTCAAGGTTGACTTGAAAAATCTTTCCACCTATCGTGGGTTAATGATTGAAATGTTGGTCGGATCGGGCAGGTTTTGCCCACCCCTAAGTTCGAATCTCCCTCACCCTCTTGAGCGGACATGTTGAAAAAAAAAAAATGCTTAATTATGGGCATAATATTCCTACTCATAAAATGTCACATTCTACATTCTAATAATGTAGAATGTTATCGGTTACAAATATCTCCATATAACTCTTATTAATACGATATAAATTAAAGATATTTTTACAATGGTCAAACGAAAAGGTTGTAAAGCTTAATTAAACTATTTTAATTATAAATAAAAATTAATATTGTTAAAATCAACTAAACAATATTGATAAAAAAAGGTATGAAGCACTATTTATTTCGAGTAATGTTTTAAAGTTTCATAGAGTCTTTTTAAAGTCATCCCAAATGTGATGTACCTTTTAAAATTACAGTTGAATTTAAGATGTGATTTATTCCTAGAGTCTTCTTAGAGTTATCCCAAATGTGATGTAACTTTTAAAATTACCGTTGAATTTGAGATGTGATTTATTGATTTTTGATCTATTGGTGATTTTAAAAGTTACATCACATTTGGGATGACTCTAAAAAAACTCTAGAAAACCTTATAGTATTACTCATTCATTTCACTTACCTTCTTGTGTACTTAACATCACTTGAAGCGGATGTCACAAGTGATAGCTTAATCGGCTGTGAACTCCGCCTTATGAAGCGGATGTCACAAGTTCGAATCCCCCAACCCCCTATCCTTGTGTGGACATGTCAAAAAAAAAAAAAAAACATCACTTTTCTTAATAATCACGGATAAGATTCACTGTTACTAGCCCCGTCAAAATTGATTCAATGTTACTTGTTGTTCAAATTGTGATTAATTCAGGCAATTAATTAGGAAAGAACTCCGATAAGGTCTTCTTATTTAAGAGCTTATTCGGATAGGTAAGTCATCTAAATGCTCTCGAAATATATTCAACGAATTGGAGCCAATACCGTCCTATCACAAGGGTTAGAGAAAATGACTTTATGCCAATTCTTCGTGAGTCACGTTGTAGCGTACTTTCCCATCCACCCTAAATACAATGGATTGGCTATAGTACGTTTTGAATAAGCTTGTGGTCCTCAATGGCTAGAGTCACCATGATTGAGCTAATGTCAAACTTCTTTAATTTGCCCTCCATTTAATTTTCAACACCGGTAGAGACAAAAAAATGTGCAACTTGTTAATTTGATGTTCACGAACCAACTTTTGGAAATATATATGGGTGCAGCTGCTATACGGTCATGGCAAAAATGTGGAGTTTTTTGCCCACCATTCATTAGTTGACACCTCAACAATTTAAGAAAAATGCACAAATTTAAAATGAAATAAAAAACTCAATCAACAAATCAACCAACCAAATAAATGACCCACCGCCCACCTCCGGCGAACAGACACCGCCACCCACCGCCCACCTCCGGCGACTTTTCCGGCGAACGAAAAAAAAAAAGAAAGATAGATCCGGCCACCCTCAGTGGCCATATTTGTCTCTTTGGTGAACCAAAAAAAAAAAAAAAAAAGATATAGATCCGGCCACTGGGGGTGGCCGTGATCCACCCCCAGAGGCTTGGGGGTGGCCGCAATCCACCCCAACGGCCAGGGGGAGAGAGATCCGGCCACCCCTAGTGGCCATTTTTGTCTCTCCGGCGAACCAAAAAAAAATTCGGCCAGCCTAAACAATCGTTTCTAATGCCTCAAAAATCGATTTTAATGTCACAAAACTTGTTTCTAATGCCTCAAAACTAAAACCTAGAGGGGAAGGTTAACCCTATTTAGAATTTTATCATCCTAAAAAAAAAATAAAAAATCAAACCCACCGGAAGGAAAAACAAAACAAAAAAAACCAAACTCACGGCTGGCGAGACTTAGTCGTGGGTCTCGGTGGCCGGTCATCGACTTGCTGCGAGGTGGGTCGCAGCGAGGTGTTTGGGCTCAGAGCGACGGCGAGATCCTTCCGGCAAGACCCAGCGGAGACCCTAAATCACCGGAAGGAAAAAAAAAAAAAAGAAGAAAAAAACACAACCGTGGGTCTCGCAGACCCACGGCCGACGAGACCCAGCGGAGGGTCTCGGTGGCCGGCCTGGATGGTCTACTCTGCACCGTGGGTTTTTTCCTTCTTCCTTCTTCTTTTCTCTTCTTTCTCTTCTTTCTTGCTGCATCGTGACTCTCTTTTCTCTCTTCTGTAGCGTGGGTCTCGTGCGGCAGGATATATAATTGTTTTTTTGCATTTTTTTCTCTTTATGTAAAGTGTCAACATGTGAGTGGTGGGCAAAAAACCCCACATTTTTGCCACATCCGAATTGAAGTTATTCTCAATATATATATCCTCATTTCCTTAGTGGTAAAACAGAATATATATATATATATATATATATATATATAAAGAAAATGGATTGATTTTTTTAAAAGAAAAATACAGCATATATATTGTTCTAACGGTTAAGATTTAATTAAAATTTTTTAATGACATTAAATCTGTATCTGTGACTGTATGGTTGAAAAAATTATGACACTTATTCAATAGTTTTTTTTTTACCTACTTAAGTCAAAATCATTTTGTTTAGTAGCGTGTATTTCTTTCCTACTTTTTTTTAATAATATTATTTTTTTAAAATTTATTTTCACATGTTTACCTTTATTTAAAAAAAAACAAAAAAAAGTACACTAGAAACCTGGTCGAAGTAGAACTGTAGTGTAGGGAGTCATTTTCTGTTCATAATTAAGGTGTTTAATACGACTGACCCACAAAACCTCTTGCTTTCGATATATATAGGGGTAATTACTTCTTATCCCTATAAACTACATTGTATTGATATTTTTTTTTACATAAATTATCAATTATGATATTTGACCCCATCAAACTATCATTTTATGATAATTTCCCCTTTTAGTTAGTTAAAGAAGTTAAGATTAATATTCAACGGTTATGTGACTTGTATATGCCATTTAAAATTTTTTTTCTTCTACTTTTACCATTACTTTTCATGTGTTAGATTAGGGTTTAAGAGGATATAAGAGTTATTTTATTGATTTAAAGTGAGGATAAAAGTGGAAGGAAAAAAAATTTTAAATGGCATATATAAGTCATATAACCGTTGATTGTTAATTTTAACATTTTTGACCGACAGAAGGAGAAAAAATGTCATAAGATAGTAGTTTAATGAGATCAAGAGTCATAATTGGTAATTCATAGGGAAAAAGTGTCATGGGGAAAAGGGTAACTACCCGTATAATGAAATCGACTTGACATCCATTTTGATCCCTAAACGTCTATTTTTGCTTCCCTTCTAATCACCATCCACTCCTTTCTTTCTCACCAAATTTCCCACCATCTGCACCCTATATCTCTTTATCCACTACTCAGTAGAAGCTTCAGAGTTGACTGAGTTGGTGTCTACAAGTGCAAGCTTCATTTTGGGACAACTTTTTTTGTGTTGGATCAGATGGTATCCGGGAATACATGGTACAGGTATTTCACAAGCATACGGAAATTCAGAGAAACAAGACTGAGAAAAAGATAAAAGTAGTTGTAGTCACTAGTGATTCCCTGCTCCATATAGAAAAGAAACCCACTTTTGGACACAATAAGATAAGTGCTTAAGTGCATAGTGTAGATCACACGAGGGAGGAATGGCGTCGGCTTTGGCGGGAGATGATCTCGCCCGGTCAATGAGCAGCCGGAGAAGCTGGGTGTCGACGAGCTTCCGGGAGGTCTGGACGGCTCCGCCGGACGTGTTCAACCGGAGCAGCAGGCAAGAGACCGATGAGGAGGAGCTCCGGTGGGCCGCCATCGAAAGGCTACCGACCTATGATCGACTAAGGAAGGGCATGCTAAGGCAGGTCCTTGAAAATGGTAGGGTTGTGCACAACGAGGTCGACGTGACAAGGCTCGGGATCCAGGATAAGAACCGGTTGATGGAGAGTATACTCAAGGTTGTCGAGGAAGACAACGAAAAGTTCCTTATGAGACTCAGGGAAAGGACTGACAGGTACGTACTTGTCGTTTGGTGGTGGTGGTGGTGGTGGTGGTGGTGTTGTTGTTGTTGTTTTTTTTTTTTTTGTTTGGGAAATTAGCTTTTTCCTCCGTGAATTACCACGTGCCGACCATTTACCCCCATAAATTACAAATTTTACATTATACCCTCCCATGAACTACTATTTCGTTACCAACAACCCCTTACCGTTAGTCAAAGACATCAAACATGATGATCAGCATGAACAGTACTGTGAACAGTATAGTTGATCGTTCGACTTAATGTCTTTGATTGATAGTAGGGGGTTTTTGGTAGCAAAATAGTAGTTCATGGGTGTAATGTAAAATTGGTAGTTCATGAGGGCAAATGATTGGTGAGCGGGAAAAGCTAATTTCCTTTTTTTTTTTTTTTTTTGGGTATTTCTTTTTTGTTTATGGGTTTGTGAATTTAAGGTTTAGTTTGGTGGGTTTGGATTGGTGGCAGGGTGTCGATTGAGGTTCCTAAGATTGAAGTTCGCTACGAGCATTTGTCAGTGGAGGGGGATGTGTATGTTGGGAGCCGAGCGCTTCCTACTTTGTTTAATGTCACCTTGAACACAATTGAGGTATATAAAGATGTTCCTTTTTTTTTTTCTTTTTTTGTTTGTATATTTCTGTTTAAATTTTGTGGTAAATTTTGTTTTTTTTTTTTGTTTTTAAAAAATGTGAAACAGAGAGCTAATTTCCCTTTAAGCAACTGGTAATGGCTTAATTTTGTCATTTGGAACAATTGTTGCTGTGTCTTTTCCTTCAGTTCTTCTGGGAGGGAGTTTGTCAGTATGGAATCTTCGACAGGAGTATTTTATTTAAACTTTTGCTGATAACTGTTTCTGTTCTTTCCATTCTCAATTTGTAATGGGCAACAGAGTATTCTCGGATTGGTTCACCTTGCTCCATCCAAGAAAAGAAAAATCCAGATACTCGACGATATTAGTGGAATCGTCAAACCTTCAAGGTATCTTCATGAAGCGGTAGCTGATTTCTTTTCCCTTTTTTTTTTTTTCCCAAATATGATTGACGGGGAAGTTAACTTGCTTCCCTCGTATCTGGTGTATGTTGTTTCATTGGATGAACTGAACTGTTCTTATTTTGTTTCTCTAGAGCATGGCCTTAACTTCTGATATGGTAATTCCAGGATGACTCTGCTTCTGGGTCCTCCAGGTGCAGGGAAAACAACATTGTTGCTGGCGCTTGCCGGGAAGCTTGACAAGGATCTAAGGGTTTGTTTCCCAATCTCTTGCTATTTTTACGTGTCTAAGTTTGCATAATCCTACCAATTGATCGGAGTTCTATACATAATACAGGCATCTGGGAAAGTCACCTACTGTGGTCACGAACTGAATGAATTTGTTCCTCAACGAACCTGTGCTTATATTGGTCAGCACGATCTTCACCATGGAGAAATGACAGTGAGAGAGACACTGGATTTCTCTGGACGCTGTCTAGGGGTCGGGACAAGATACGAAATGTTGGCGGAACTCTCAAGAAGAGAGAGAGAAGCGGGAATTAAGCCGGATCCTGAGATTGATGCGTTCATGAAGGCCACGGCGATGTCAGGCCAAAAGACCAGTTTGGTTACAGATTATATTCTCAAGGTTCTGTTCTGTCTCTCTTTTATGTTGCGGCATCTGTTTTTTTTCATCCAACAACCCAATTTAAGAAAGATGACTTCGTAAGAACTTTTGACAGATACTTGGACTGGATATTTGTGCGGATATTATGGTCGGAGATGAGATGAGGAGGGGTATCTCTGGCGGACAGAAGAAGCGTGTGACAACTGGTATATATATATATATAATTCGAATAATTGTAATTATGAGTCTTGATATAAATATATGTGTATTTGTGTATAAATGAACAGGTGTGTGGATATGTCTATATGTGTGTGTAATGAACGAATATGTATATTATAAGACAAACATATAGACTCAATATTAGATTATATCTGGGTCGAGTTAATTTATTTAATTGACTAACAATTAGAATGAATTTAAGAGAAAAAAAATAAAATTAAACGAAGCAATCTTCTAAACATTCAATGCTCTGCTCCACTACAGCCATAGACATAAGATAGATGTATCCAGTTCAGGTCACGTTCGTTCTTGTTGCTTATATAAACTATATTTTTCCCAAATATTAGAATTCTGGCCATTCTGTTTGCAGAGCTTTAAGGCTTTTCCAGTTCGTTGCTGGTGTAGAAGCATTTGTAATTATACATTACCAGTCTGATTGTTTTATTATAATGAGGGTGCAGGGGAGATGTTGGTCGGACCAGCAAAGGCTCTTTTTATGGATGAAATATCAACGGGGCTGGACAGTTCTACCACTTTCCAGATATGCAAGTTCATGAGGCAAATGGTTCATATAATGGAAGTGACGATGGTCGTTTCTCTTCTGCAGCCAGCACCAGAGACATTTGATCTCTTTGATGATCTTATCCTACTTTCAGATGGTCAGGTTGTCTACCAAGGTCCAAGAGAAAATGTCCTCGATTTCTTTGAGTACATGGGTTTCAAATGCCCAGAAAGGAAAGGGGTTGCTGACTTCTTGCAAGAAGTAACCTCCAAGAAGGATCAAGAACAATATTGGTTCAAGAAGAACCAACCTCACAGATACATCTCAGTTCCCGAATTTGCACAGGCCTTCAGCTCTTTCCACATTGGCCAACAGCTCGCAGCTGATCTTAGTGTTCCTTATGACAGATCCAGAACCCACCCAGCTGCTCTGGTGACAGAGAAGTATGGTATTTCAAATATGGAACTATTCAAGGCTTGCTTTTCAAGAGAGTGGCTGCTAATGAAGCGTAATTCTTTTGTGTATATATTCAAGACTACCCAGATAACAATCATGTCCATAATTGCCTTAACAGTTTTCTTTAGGACCGAAATGTCGGTTGGAACTGTAATGGATGGAGGAAAATTTCTTGGAGCACTATTTTTCAGTCTGATTAATGTGATGTTCAATGGGATGGCAGAACTGGCAATGACTGTTTTCAGGCTTCCTGTCTTCTTTAAACAGAGGGATTTCTTGTTCTATCCTGCATGGGCTTTTGGCTTACCTATCTGGGTCCTTAGGATCCCTCTATCATTAATGGAATCAGGAATATGGATCATTCTTACATACTACACAATTGGATTTGCTCCGGCTCCTAGCAGGTAAATGGGTTTTAATTTCTTGTCTATAGAAATCTGATTCCCGACTTACTAGATACTGGAATTTTATGTATCAAACTCATGGGGTTTAGTCAATGTTTCTTTCATCAACACAAATTCTTCCTTCATTACTTCAGGTTTTTCCGACAGTTCTTGGCATTCTTTGGAATACATCAAATGGCATTGTCTCTCTTTCGGTTCATTGCTGCACTTGGAAGAACACAAGTTGTTGCAAATACGCTGGGAACCTTTACCTTGCTAATTGTTTTTGTGCTTGGAGGGTTCATTGTTTCCAAAAGTAATTAATTCATCTCTTTCCAATCTGGCTGTCAGTATAATTCAAACATTAATTTATTTGATATCAAATTTTGACTCTTCATTTTGTGCCTGTAGATGACATTGAACCATGGATGATATGGGGCTATTATGTTTCTCCTATGATGTATGGACAGAATGCCATAGTTATGAATGAATTTCTTGATAAAAGATGGAGCAACGTAAGATGTCTTCACGGTTTAATTGTCTTCATTTGTTGATTTTGGAATTGCACCTGCATTTCTTACATGCATATGCAAATATAAGCTCAAATTATGCATTTTTTACTCCATAGCCATCATGAAAATCCTCCAAAACTTTTATCTATTGCAGCCCAATACAGACCCCAGTATTAACGCAGCTACAGTTGGAGAAGTCGTTCTAAAGTCCAGAGGCTTCTTTACCGATGATTATTGGTTTTGGATTTGTATTGGAGCACTTTTTGGATTCTCACTTCTCTTCAACCTGTTATTTATTGCAGCATTGACTTTGCTGAATCGTAAGTTATCTAATCTTATTTCTACTCAGAGTTTTCATTCATAAAAATGAAATTCCAAGTTGACAAACCCTTTTGTGGAAATAAATTTCAGCTTTTGGTGATTCAAAAGCTGTCATTGTGGATGAAGAAAATGACAAGAAGAATGAGAAGTCATCTTCTGGAAAGCATAGAACAGAAGGTTTTATCCTTTACCTTTCCCCTTCTATTTTAATGGTTCCCTCATTTCTCCGCTTTTGCTGGCATTTAGTTAAAATTAGCTCATCAGTAATTCTATTTCAATTAATGTTGTTTTGTAACAACCATGTCATAATTTTGAACAACCATGTTAAACTCAGAAATATTCCTGGCTCCCTGCATCAACGTTTGGTTTCCTTCCTCTTGAGAAGGAAGATAATGAAAAAAAAAAAAAAAAATGGGAGCGTGAAATATGTCCCATGACATGTATATTTGAGAAGAAAAGAAAAGACAAAGGTTTTGTTAGTTAACAAAAAATCTGGTTTTGGCTTAAGAAAATAAACTTCAAGGCACTACAAAGTATTTAGGAGAAAAAAGCTTACATGCTTGTTTCAATGGTTAAAAGGTGTTAATCATCTTCTTCAATATGCCTAACCTTTTGTGAAACAATTACAGGTATTGATATGGCCGTGAGAAGTTCTTCAGAAATTGTTGGTGCCTCAGATAATGCCCCAAGGAGAGGAATGGTTTTGCCCTTCCAACCCCTTTCACTTGCGTTTAACCATATCAACTACTACGTGGATATGCCTGCAGTAAGTCACTCAATTTTAAAACTTTTCATTCTCTGCCAAATAAATTTAGGTTTTCATTGACATTGTTAACTATCAAATGCCAATACAAGTTCTTGTCAAAATTCTTCTTAATCTCCAAACAACGAGGTTACAATTTGGCCTTTCCTACCAGGAAATGAAGAGTCAAGGGATTGAAGAAGATCGTCTTCAATTGTTAAGAGATGTTAGCGGTGCTTTCAGACCAGGCGTATTGACAGCACTTGTCGGTGTTAGTGGTGCTGGGAAGACGACCCTTATGGACGTGTTAGCAGGAAGAAAGACCGGTGGATACACCGACGGAACCATTACCATCTCTGGTTATCCTAAAAACCAAGCGACATTCGCCCGGGTTAGCGGTTACTGTGAACAGAATGATATTCATTCACCGTATGTTACTATCTATGAATCTGTTCTATATTCAGCTTGGCTCCGTCTCTCTTCAGATGTAAAGACAGAAACGCGAAAGGTATGTTGAATGGTCCTCTAGCTAGAATCAATATGTTTCTAGACCTTTAACATTCATTTGTTTCTACTCGCCAAAAGTTTGGATTCCTATAAGGATCCAACTTCTGAGTGTGCATTTTTTGAATTCTTATTTTAATTTTCTATTTGCGATACAGATGTTTGTAGAAGAAGTTATGCAATTGGTTGAGCTTAAACCACTGAGAAACGCGCTAGTCGGCCTTCCAGGAATAGATGGTCTTTCAACAGAACAAAGGAAGAGGCTGACAATAGCTGTGGAGTTGGTTGCTAACCCTTCTATCATCTTCATGGATGAACCAACATCAGGTCTAGATGCCAGAGCTGCTGCTATAGTTATGCGTACAGTGAGAAATACAGTGGATACTGGGAGAACTGTTGTATGCACAATCCACCAGCCTAGCATAGACATTTTTGAAGCTTTTGATGAGGTACTGCTCCATTTTCTTAACTTCGTTGTTAAAGTTTGTTATTTCTATATTTTTGTATGCATCTTTGTTGCAACATGTGTTTTCAACTTTGACATTGTGCTTGATGCAGCTACTGCTGATGAAAAGAGGAGGGCAAGTCATTTATGCTGGACCTCTTGGTTACCATTCTCACAAGCTAATTGAATATTTCGAAGTGAGTATCTGTTACATGCTTTTTTTTAGAGTTGATCAATATGTCTAATTTCATTAGATTCAAACGAGTGACTTCTATTTCATTTTACCCTTGGGGTTGACTAGCAAGAGTTTGCTAGCCATTGACTAATGCCTATAACCTATGCCAGGCTGTTTCAGGAGTGCCTAAGATCAAGGATGGTTACAACCCTGCTACATGGATGCTTGAAGTCACTGCTCCTACGGTTGAGGATCAACTTGATGTTGATTTTGCAGAAATTTATGTCAACTCCTCACTTTATCTGTAAGTTCTAATCATGATTATTTTGAAGATAGTTGCTTTCTTACTTTCACGGGATTTTTATTTATTTATATATTTTGTGATTCTCATTTCTCTCTTGATGGTCTTTCAGAAGGACTCAGGAACTCATCAAAGATCTAAGTTCTCCAGTCCCAGGTTCCAAGGACCTCTATTTCCAAACCAAATACTCCCAATCTTTTCCTGTTCAGTGCAAAGCTTGTTTCTGGAAACAACATTGGTCTTACTGGAGAAACGCTCAGTACAATGCCATTCGGTTCTTCATGACAATTGTCATTGGTACATTATTTGGTCTCATCTTCTGGAAGAAAGGACAAAAGACGTAAGTCTTGAGATTTTAGTTTAGAAAGTAATCTACTGATGTTCCCCTGTTTTATCTTCATTTTCATTGCCATTTGTATCAGATGTTAGCTCTGTTAAAGTAATGATTAAGTGATTAAATTTACGTCTTTGTATTAGCTTAAGCTTTTGGGATAACTGGTAATTTAACATGGTATCAGAGTCAAAAGGTCATGGGATCAAATCTTGATTCCGTCAAATTACCCCCTCATTTAAATCAAATATTTCACGTGTTGAGCCTCACCTATTAAAAGGGAGTTTGAGCCCACACGTGAGGGGGAGTGTTTAATAGGTTTGAGCCCACACGTGAGGAGGAGTGTTAAAGTAATGATTAAATGATTAAATTTACCTCTTCCTATCAACTTAAGCTTTCGGGATAACTGGTAATTTAACAAGCTCTAATATTTTGTTAACAGTGGCGAACAACAAGATTTGATCAATTTTTTTGGAGCCATGTATGCTTCTGTGCTTTTCCTTGGAGCCACCAATGCTTCTGCAGTGCAGTCTATTGTTGCCATTGAAAGAACAGTTTTCTACCGTGAAAGAGCAGCCGGGATGTATTCTCCTCTGCCTTATGCATTCGCTCAGGTAACTTACTTTTATGCAATTCATCTCTTTTCTTTTACGGCTTTAATCCCACAACTGTGAAAACAGAATATATCTTGCAAATAATTAATGAAACTCTATTTAATACTCTACTAATTATGCAGGTGGCCATAGAGACGGTTTACGTTGCAATTCAGACTATTGTTTACACTCTTCTTCTTTACTCCATGATTGGGTTTGAGTGGAGGGCAGCCAAATTCTTGTGGTTCTATTACTACATATTTATGTGTTTTGTCTACTTCACACTGTATGGAATGATGGTTGTTGCACTGACGCCTGGCCACCAAATTGCCGCCATTTGTATGTCGTTCTTCCTCAGTTTCTGGAACTTGTTCTCTGGTTTTCTCATTCCCAGGCCGGTATGTTATTCAAACTCAATCTGTGTTGCATACTGCGCTCACTTATCTCACTATTTGATGATTCATGGTTTTCCCTAAGAAAGACTTTGAATAGCTAAGCGTTAGATAAGATCCTGCGTCTTAAAAAATACACCCACTTGCATATTGTGCATTAAAACTACCATGTTTTTCAAACACACTTCTAAAACAAGCAACTTTCCGTGGTTTTGCCTAAAAAATTGCAGGCTCAAATGCACCCTTAAAATATCACTTTGCATACAAAACTAACGGTTGTCTGCACATTGCAGCAAATCCCCATTTGGTGGAGGTGGTACTACTGGGCTTCTCCGGTGGCTTGGACACTATATGGCCTTGTGACATCTCAAGTGGGCGACAAAAATGGCGACGTTAAGGTACCTGGAATTGGTAACGTGCCACTGAAGATGTTCCTTAAAGGGGGCTGGGGTTTTGATTATGACTTCCTTCCAGCCGTTGCCGTGGCCCATATCGGCTGGGTTCTTCTCTTCTTCTTTGTCTTTGCTTATGGCATCAAGTTCCTCAACTTCCAAAGGAGATAACCAGCTTCAGTTACTCAGTAGTCTCACAACTTTTATACAATAGGAAAACATCCGTTTAGTAGTTATACACCGGGAAACAACAGTCTACTTCTTCCCTTTTTTTTTTCGTGTATTTCTATTCTTTTGTTCATGCTTCTCCATAAAAGCGGCTATATTGTCCTGCTCCTAGCCTCCTGCAGTGCAGACTGTACAGCAGACAAGCAAAATGCTGTGCACAGACAATCAACTGTAATCACATAAAGTCTAAAGACATTGAAACCTTAGTGTATTTCTTCTCTACAGTAAATCCGTTTGTGACATAGATCTTAAGATTATCATTTATAATCCCAAGATTATCCATTGTAATTCACATTATATTATATATGGACACAATATACCCTAATAAAGTAATAAGTAATAAGTGTCATTCAACATGTTTAGATTAAAAAAAAAATTAATATTTGAATTCATAGGTTAATAGAACAACAATAAATAACTACTTTGAATATTAAAAAAAATATGTGAGAGATGACGCTTACTACTTATTAAGTTCACACTAATTTGGTGGAAATTTTTTGTTTGCATAATACTACCATTTTTTCATTTATACCACCAAACTAGCCGAAATAATATTTGAATACATCAAACCACTTTTGCTTGTCAAAAATGTGACTACCATCGTTATGATTCTGATGAATAGAAAAATGACCGCATGCGATGCATTTGATTCCATTTTTTTCATAAAATATCATAATTGATTCCATTATAAATTTATAATTATTAATTATAAAACAAATCAAAACAAGTTAAAATTGAAGTCACTGCCACGTCAGTATCCTTTTTTTAAAAAATAAAATAAAAAGTTGAGTGAGAAAAAGGCGTGTTGGGTAGGCAAACTTCCTCGTTCATCTCCTCCATTTTCAGACGCCCGACGAAACCATCTTCTGGTTGTAGAGCTAGCAAACCCACTTTCCTAGTTTAGAGAGAAATGTCAGACCCACGATCAGAACCCAGCACCAAGCCCAAAGTGGTGTGCTGCATTGGCGACATCCACGGCCACATCAACAAGCTTCAAAGCCTCTGGTCCAACCTCCAGTCCCAAATCGACCCACAGGACTTCAAGACCGCGCTCATCATCTTCCTCGGCGACTACTGCGACCGTGGGCCACACACCCGCCAGGTCATCGACTTCCTCATTCGCCTGCCCTCCACGTACCCGGACCAGACCCACGTGTTCCTCAGCGGCAACCACGAGTTCGGTTTTGCCGCGTTTCTCAGAGTCCTTCCTCGGCCTCCGGACGAGGGGTTCGAGTTCTCGGAGGCGTGGAAGGAGTACGAGGGGAACGAGGAGCGAGAAGGTTGGTTCAAGGGAAATGGGTACGAGGATATGCACTTGCGAGGGAGGATGTGGGGCGGGACAACCAAGGATAGGTTCGATGCATATGGGATAGAGTTCATGGGCTCCGTCTACGATGCTAGGCCTACTTTTGAGTCCTACGGTGTTCCTCATGGGTCTGCTGGTACTGGGCCTGATTTTGTTTATAGTTGTCTGATTTGATTGGTTGCTACTCGTGTTTTTTCGTGTGTAATAATTACTGCTGTTGTTTCGTTGTGCTAAATTTCTGAACTTAATTGTGGGACAGATTTGGTTAAGGCAGTTCCTGATGAGCACAAGAAGTTTCTTGCTGATCTGGTCTGGGTGCACGAAGAGGTCAGATTGCATTTTTTTTTTTCCTTTTTTATTGTAAACTTGGTTCACTTGTTAAAAATGCTGAATTAGAAAAGAGTAAATTTAATTATTTAATCAATACTTTAACACTATGAGTATAAAGTTTCGTTTCATCGAATAATTGACGTTCAATACTTGAAATATTTAATTAAAATGAAGGGTAAATTGTGGAGTTAGGGTTCAAATTCAAGACATCAGCTTTGACTATGTTAAATTATCACTTACCCCAAAAGTTTATGCCAATAGAAAAAGTAAATTCAATCGTTTAGGTCGAGTCTATTATTTGAAATATTTGAAATGACTAGTTCATTAGTAAAATGAATAGTTTTTATTGAAAATGGAAGAATATGGAATGAAATGGCTATTCTTATTGTTTGATCCTTATCATATATTCAAACACCATTCTTTTATTCCAAATAAAAGTTTTTTTTTTCCCCTAATGAAGTAGCTATTTTGCATATCAAAGATAATTTTTTTTTTTTTTTCCTAATTGAATTTGGGAAAGGCTTATAAAGGCGGATCATTTTCACTTAATTCAGAATGAAGAAAGAGTGAGGAATCCTAAAGAAAAACAACAAAAAAATCGAAAAAGGGGTGGGCTTTCAACAATAAACTCAAAACGAAAACAAACAAAAAGTAAAAAATGAGACAAACGAGTGTCTTAATCATCTCAATAAAGTTGTATATAAGTAATGATAAAATAAGCAAAAGGAGATATAAAAGTAACAAACATAACCTTAATCTTAATGTAAACGTTAACAAGCTTTGGCAATGTGCTAGGACGATGTCTGTGTGGAAACAGATGATGGGCTCATACATTGTAAGTTGATTGCTGTGCATGCTGGTTTAGAGAGAGACAAAAATGTCCAAGAGCAGCTGAATTTTTTGAGAGCCAGGGACACCCGAGTTCCCAAGGTAGAGGCTCTTAGCGGAAAGAAGAATGTATGGGATATCCCAAAGGTGATTGATTGCTCACCATCTCTTATTTCTCATGCTTAGTTGGAATTGTCTTTTTAATTACCCGGAATAGGTAAAATCCATTGGAGCCCTTTTCATCCGGACAAAGCCGCTACTTTTTTTCTATTATAGAATACTCTCGATGAGGAAATTGCTTTCGTGACTTAGTTGAGAGATAATCGTGTCAACCTTATAATATGAAAAATGACAGAAGTCTATATTTTTGGCATTTGCGATCATCTCATAGGAACTGACTGAGAATCCCACCATTGTGCTAAGCGGTCACCATGGGAAGCTTCACGTGGAAGGACTCAGGCTGATTATTGATGAAAGCGGCGGAGTAGAGGAAAAACCAATGGCAGCAATCGTGCTTCCGTCAATGAAGATTGTCCGTGATACCGATGTTTTGGCAAACTAGTTTTCAAGCTTT